>OZ014479.1:37700604-38150387 GCA_963965965.1 Trididemnum nubilum
TGCGCCCGGGCAACCCAGCTCCTTTTGAAGAAATGTCGCAACGCTGGTGAGCGTTGGCAGCACTGTGTCCGATTTGACCGGCCCGTAATTTGAAACTTAGACCTCCCAGAGACAAACGCGTTACCGCTCGACTAACTGGCCGGTCTGTCGATGTTTAGTCAATTTTTGAATTTTTGGCAAAGTTAACCAAAAATTTTGAAAACTTTTGAGTTTTTGGCAAGGCTACCATGGTTAACTTTGCCAAATTTCAAAAACTAACAAAAATCAACTCAACTCGATTTTGAATTTTTTGGTAAATTCAATATCGAGTCGAGTCGATTTTTGTCTGTTTTTTGAAAGTTTTTCAAAAAAGAGACGGAGTTTAGATCAGGGTATTAAGCCTAATATCGTGCGGATACTTTTTTAGCAATTGTCTGTTTTGAACAGAAATAATGAGATTTGACCCGGGCGCACCGCATTCCCAGCATAGACTTTGAACATAGAAAAGTGAGTTGGCATGCTCTCGGATTTACGCCAATTGTGGACCGGGCCCGAGTCTCAAATCAACCTCAATTTTGCAGTGTTGGAAAACTCAAGCCGTAATCACGTGATTTGACCTTGCCAATCTAATTTCTGACTTATGCCATCAGCACATCTAAAAAGTTGAGAACGGCCCTAGAATTTTTGAAATGAGACCAAAAGCGATTCGAATTCTAATTGCAATTGTAATTACATTTTATTTCCCAAGTTGCCTTGGTCAGGAGACAGCGAAGGGACCCTTTGGTCTTCGAGTCAAGTTGCCACCTACCTACCACACACGGTGGAGGCTTCACACTGTCCCTCTAATTGCTGAATGTCAAGCAGGAAAGCTATGAACTCTCAATTTCTAGTCTTTGGTTTGGCCCGACTGAGAAATGAATTCGAGTCTACTGTTTCAGTAGCAGACGCTCAAATTCATTGGTCTATTTTCCCTTCTTGCAAGGTTGCATTTGCTATAGTAATTTGTGCTTGGCACCTTTGATTTTGCCTCAAACTGGAGTAACATTTGATCCGAAGCCACCTTTCTGAAGTCGTTTTGTTATCTTCCGAAAATTCTGTCCGTCTTAATCTCGACAGGAATAATTCAAGGCTCGATTAAAATCAGAGAGCGCGAAACCTAACAACGACAAGCGTGTGCTTTACCATTACGTCTCAGGCACAACGCTGTCAATTACTTCTTATGACGAATTTAAGCCAATGGAAAGAAAAAAATCATCATAAATGGTAAGTTTAAGGGTACACTTTGCAGAAATTCGATTCCAAAATTGTGTTTAATAGGTAAGCGTAGGCATCAAATTTGAATCGCATTGTGGTGCTTTTACGTCAAAAAACTCAAAACGTACACAACAAAAGACAAAACAAAAACATGGCTTTCGCGAATTGAAGAATATTATTAAGCGCACAATATGGTCTATCTCTCTCGTAAAACTTTCTCCTTCGATCGGTAATCAAAGAAATCCAAGGCCTTAGTCACAGTGTTGTAGTTTTTCCTCCACTCTACCTCGGTCACGTGCAAGGCAAACATCCACATTTTCTAACTTTATCTATTGTTACGTTCATGTTTACTCCGTTTTCACATCTCATCGGAATTACTTTTGGAAGAGTACGGAGTGGCTTGCAGCAAAAGTTCATTCCCGTACCTTTCGATTGGTGAATAGATTGAGGAAAAGACCCACTGGCGCACGATGAACCACAAACTTTAGTGCTAATCCGTTTTTTGCTCCCACAACTGATGGTTTCGTTTCCATTCCCAGTCGGATGACGGATTCGATGGAATTGACGGACTTTTGAACTAGAACAAGCACGGATGCCTAAAAATTGAAATCATTTACAAAATATAAATTTTATACTTTGCACACATCTCAAATATCAAGTTTTTTTGCTTATTTTGTTCAGCTATCAAGCAAAAAATTGTTTGAACTAGATTTCATAGGCTAATTATGAAATTCAGTATTACACCTTCGGTTCACATGATGTGTTGGTCAGTATACAGAGAGGCACCTTACACGATTCAATCTGCCACCCTGGCAGACAAGATGGAGGCTTCACACTCTACAATTCATGATAAACTTCAAACTTGAATTTTTTAAATTTGACCAGACCGAAAACTAAACCCAAGTCTATATAAGGGATTCATATACCACTGCTGGAAACGATATTTTTTATTACTTGTAACTATTATTTGTGAAAAATATTTAAAATGTTTCAAAAGGTCTTTATCGATTAAAGAGTTTCACAAATGTTATGACAAACACTGTAATCGAAAAGACAAAATCTTTTTAGTCGGCCGCGTGGCCGAATGGGTTGAGGCGTCGTTTTAACAACGACCCTGATTGGATGATCTGGGTTCAACCACCCTGGTCACGTTGTTGCGTCCTTGGATAAGACGTTTTACGATAATTATCTCTGCCTGGTGGCTTCAAACAAGCAGCAAATTTAGTGGACAAGAATTTGAAGAAATTCACAGGAACATTGGATCACTGGAAACTCCTAAGCAGGTGCGGATTCCTCCAACCACGAAGTAGTCATTGCAATGAAAAGTGTGCGGATCGTCCAACAGTTGGCGTCTGACGCTGTCCGTTGACAGGAGGATATATATGCCCAACAACAAAATCATGTTAAAATACAGAAAACATGACTACCATAAATTTAGAACAAAAAAAGAAACATTTTCAAAACTTAAGCATAAATACAGGGCACAAGTTAGGCAAATCGACAACCGCAGGTGGAATCACAACCTCGGCTTTGTGAGTCAAGAGGCAGATTATTTGCCGCTTCGCCATCCGCAAGAGAAAATTGCAGTTCAAGGAAGTTACGCTTCCAACTTACGTATATTGCAGTGAGTTCCAGTGAAATGCTTCCGACATTGACATTCATATCCGCTAGATGTCGCTACGCAGCTACCCCGACCACAGCTGGCATTAGAACAAGGGTCATATCTGTCGCAATGTCGGCCAGAATAGCCTAAAATCAAAGCAATATCTATCATTAAATTTTCATCCTCCTGTCACTACGAAAGCAACGGTGGCGCTATTCTTTGGACAAATTTGCACCCTCATTGAACTCTTTGGACTTGACCACTTTTTAAGTTTTTCGGTTGATTTTTGACATAATGTAAAATATATAACACTGTATTGCTATTTATTTCCAGCAACTAGGCAGTACAATTCTCGTGAAGTGCTATATCACGAATGTAGCAACGTCGAAAATATACACTTAATTCTATGACTGCCTTTATGGCATGTTCAGGCTTGTTCTTGAAAAAAGAATACCAAGAAAATAGAAATCAAAAAATGAGGAACAGATTTTTAAAATGGTGGCAGGGAATAGGGTATTAACAAAGAAAAAATTTTTATTTTACCCGAATCACAGACACATATGTACTCGGGTCCACGAATTCTTTTGCTCCTTGTACTGCTGCAGAAACCATGTTGGCATAAATTTTTATTTGCATCACAAGACGAATTAAAAATTCGTTCATCGCATCTTCTACCTAAAGCACAAATATTTATGTGATACCGCACAGGATTTTTGATTTTTATGGCAATCATCAGGTTTTTTCGAAGTATCAATTTTAAATAAAAAGTATATACAAACAAACACCACAGCTTAATCGAATCGTCTAATACTGAATTCAATAAGATCTGTCTTGAAATTACCAGATCTTTGGTTCGAAACTCATGCTAATCTGATTAACTATCAAGTTTAGTGGTTTTAATGCCATGTCAACTTTAGGTTCCAAAAAAGGCGAAGACTTTTCTCCTCACCTGTAAATCCCGTCTCACATCTGCAAGTCATTTCTGATCCTTGCGTTAGGACGCATTGACCATGAAAGCAGTAAGCTACAGGACAAGAACGTCTGTTGCAGCCTGGTCTGACGTCATTGATGACGTCATTTCCAACCGGAAGAAGACCAGAGAAGTCAGTCATCACACTATTAATGTAAACTCCCGCAAAGCAACCTGAAAGCAAAAAAATGTATAAGCAACTACTGAGTAAGGTTGCAAATATTTTTCGCAACCGCCTAAACAAAGCTTTAAAAAGTTGTTTATTTTGGCTAAAAAATAGAAGACAACCTGGATCAGCCTCTGGTGGTCAGGAAAAAATGACTACGGATGGGATTCGAAAATTTGGCCAAAAAAAAATTTTTTGATGGGAGTTTTTGGGCGAAAAAAGTTATTTATGGACAACATTTGCTTAATTCAAAGAAATTCAGAGAATTGAAATAAAATATTTTAAGGCTGTGACGTCACGAAAACGATGATGACGTCATCAAAACCAGTAAACCTTAAAGCAGCATCCAAGTTTTTCTAAATGTTGCTAAATATTATTTTCAGTTTGAACTTTTGTTTTTTCAAAGACATCTCTGATAAAGTCACCGCAGATAATGACGTCACACGCACGCTGACGTCATCTGTAATAAATTGCGTTGACTGTCATATGTAATTTTTCGTGATTGAGATATAGTCTCATCCACAAAATTTTAGAATACTGCAGTATTATTTTCATTGTATCATTCAACAGCTGGTGACAATGAATTTTTTTTTTATGCAAACGCAATTTAATTCGAGAAACAGCAGAAAAAGCAATACTTTTGAATTATGACGTCACCAATGACGTAATGATGATGCGATACATTTATCAGTAAGTAAAATATTTTATTCCAGCTGAAGATAAACATCGATAATGAAGACGCAGTAGAATGAATAGATTAAGTGCGTTGATAAGCATGCATTATGCTCAAAATTGTATGAAACTCTTTAGGTGCCTCTAACAAAGGTAAAAATGACGTCACTTCCGGTTATCCGGCTGACCCCAAAGTTTTTGAAAATGTGGGTTATTAAATTTGATTCAAAGTCAGGATGCATCAAAGCAAAACTTTTTTTTAGTTTAGGAGCTACATTAAAATAACTGAGAGGTACATATAGGGTTAAAATATTTTGGTTATGTGTGTTCACTAATAACGATTTGTATAGTTAGAAAGTATGATGAAAGACGACAACTTCATTTTATCCACGGAATAAAACTTAAGTCTGTTTTGCCAATTAGCTTTACAATTACCTTTGAAACTAGTCGAGTTGCGAAAATGCCAGTGCGTTCTAGCAGCTGGCATTGATTCAGAAGCAATCCCACCAATATAGGCTGGAGTGGTTACGTCAAGCACTCCTTGGGATCCCGCTTCTGTTTCGTGGTCCACAGTTGAATTATCATCAATTTGAAGAGATATTTCGCGACTTCGAATCAAAATTGAAATCTGAGATTTTTTTGACGACTATTAATACGATTTTGCAGTAGAATTATCTTTGTTGTTATTTTACTCTTAAAATATCTACCTATTATTGAACTTCTATTCGATTGTGACAAAACTATCAAAATGATATTAGAGCAATAAATACTCTGAACACAGACCTGTGTTGACAATTTTGAAGAGCTTTTTTATTAGTAGATCAAATGTGCAAAAATTTTAGAACGGTCCTAAACAATCAATGCTGATCTTTGAGAATCTTCCTGAATCATTTTACATTATTTATTAAACTTAGAAATAACTACAAAAAATAAATTTTTTGCCACATAATACTCAGCATTTTTGGCGATTAGTTACAATACAGTAGATTGCTTTTAAGATACGGTAAACGTCACCTTGTGTGTTCTCCCATCGTTGATTGTATGCTCGCTGTAGAGTTTTGAACCCGGAAATTTTCCCAGATCATAACTGACTCTCACGTGACCCAAGTAAAGTTCAACAGCAAGGTGTTCACGGCTCTGTGTGACGTCACCATTGTACAGAAGGATTCCGTTATGCTGGAGCATAAAATTAGAATACAAAAGAAAGGGACAACAAAGTTGTAGCATTAGGAAGACCAACCAAGCTGAGCGGGGCGCAGTAATCACGTATTAAAACAAAATTTGAAAAGGGAACACCATTTAAAAGGTACATAACGAAAGGAATCTGACAAACATCAAAATTTACGTAAGACATTACTAAAAGAAGACAAAAAAAAATTACCAGTTGCATACCTAAGACAGCTGTTTCGCCTAATTTTAAGGCTCATCAGTTGGCTTAGCAGGGCCAAAATTTTTGTTTTAAAATTAGAATAACATGAAAATGTTTGTCAAACTTCTGTGTTGTTACTAAATTTTTATAATCTTTTTTGGGGGAGTAGAAGTCAAAATTTTGTCATTTTGTAGCAGCCAAACAGTTGAAATCGCAAAAAAAGTCAAATTTTTTGATTTGTAGGAGTCAGAATGAAATGGAAAAAATTCATTAGTAAAATTGGAGTGTGGAAAAAATGCAGGAAGATCAGCCATATATTTGCTTCAGTTCTTCTGCCATGATTTTGGCCAATCACTTAAATTCCTGAAATCAATCGAATTATCCAAATGCTACATAAATAGGCAGAGGCTTAATATGAATAATAACTATTTTATCAAACTAGCCTAAAACATCTTAATGTACACTTTCATTTACTTGTGATGTTGAAAAAATCAGCGTAATGTTTGTGTCGTCATTTCCGCCCAATGACGTTGGTAGTTGAACGTAACTTCCGTTCCGATGAAAACTGATGCTGACTAACTGCGAACATCAAAGAAGTTTTTTAAATTATTCAATTTCTAAACTTTTCGAGATCTATGCTGACTGGGTTTAGCAATCCTAAAACAAAAATTTTAGGCTTTTTCTGAACAAAGATTATACTGAACTTTAAAAATTATATCCTAAATTATCGGAATAATTTATTACTAGAGAAAAATCTGGAGAAAACAAAAATAAAACCGGCACAGAATCCAAGCAAAACATGTCCCAAGCGGAGTAAATACCATTTTTCGCATCCAACTTACTTTTTCGCATCGTTTTCCAGTGTATCCTGAGAGACAACGGCATTCGTAACCTCTCCCGCCAGGTGGCGCATAGCACTGCCCCCCATTCTGGCAGTCATGCTGTGAACAAGGGTCATCACTAAGAATCACAGAGGAACCGGGTGAAAATGTGCAGTAAAGACCTCTGAAAATAATCGATAATATTCTATTTAAATTTATCATCCATTCGGAAGGCGTTACATTCGGCAACGCATGGGTCAGACTTTTCGACATTTAAGGGGGTAAGAGTTTAAAAAAACGCCACGTAAAAACCTCTCTCATCAAAGCCGTATACTCATAACGCGATTCTTCTCAAGACCTCCGTTACTTATCGCAATGATATTGTGAGCAAATTTATAAACAGCGTCAAGCGCTGTCTTGAGATAGGAGTATAAATATGCAACTACAAAAACAACATTTGAAAAAAGCTATTAAGTATTGAAGTTTTTATAACTCCAGTAAAGGAACTAATGGGCAGTGGCTCATTTTTCTATCTCAACAACACCAGGGACTTGCCTATATTCTCCTTGACAATGGCACTGGTATCCAATAGGGGAGTCTCCATTAGGCTCACATTGACCTCCATTTTCGCATTTGTGGTCACGACATGGATCCACGCGTTCGCTGCAATTCACCCCTTCGTATCCAGCGGAACACGTGCACCTAAATCATTTTGATAAGTATTAAGATTATATTTACTTATCGATTTGCAGATAAATTCATTCAAGTAAACATTGGCTGGTAGAACTGCCGCAAAACCTTCAAGTAGCTGAAACTTCATCTTCTCCACCACATTTTAAACAAAATCCTAGATCTGGTATTTCGCGTTTAAACACTAGATAGCTACAAAGTTCTTCCTAGCCGATGAGTGTTTAAGAGAATTACTGAAACGGCAAACTTGAAGCTGATTGCCGGTTGGGTCAAACCAAAGACAATAAAAGTGGTGTTCACAGTTTTCCTGCTGCTTGGTGTTCAGATTTGAAAGGAACAGTGTGAAGTCTTATCGTGATTGATAAACAAATTGGAAGATGGCAGCTTGACTCGAAGACTGTAAGGTTCCTTCGTTGTTTTTGAGCCGTAAGGCTTGTAATTGATTTTTAGCACGCGTTTTTAGTAAATTCCAAGCACTGAAGCAACTTGTGCAATTTTGAAAAGATTTTTTACCTGTAGGAAATGCTGTCAACATCTTGAACTAGAGCACAAGTTCCTCCGTTCGAGCAAGGCTGCTGGTTCACGCAAGGATCATCTATTACGTCACAGTTCGTACCAGACCTGTAATAAAGACTGACTATAAAAGTCAATTCCAAGATGGATAAGTAACCAGCCTAAACGTACTATTTGAAGCCTAGTTTTTATTATTTTAGGTGATAAACCCAAGAGGGTCATTCTCAGTTATTATATTCTATATTATTTTTGAGAATCACAAGTTCACAGTTAATTCGCTCAAATGCATTAAAACAGATTTTGTCTGACACTAACTACAATTCATGAAAAGTGAAATATATCAATCAAAATAAATATTCTATTTTTATGCAAATTTTCTCGCTTACGATTAAAAAACAATTGAGTTAAAAACATACCACCCCACTGGACATCTGCATGTATATTGGTCGACTCCGTCAATGCATGTAGAGTTGGGCAGATAACAGGGATTGGATTGACAATCATCGATATTTACGTCACATGTTTCCCCCTCAAATCCAGCTTGACATAAGCAGCTAAAAATAAAAACTGATCATTAGAAAAAAAAACTAATTCACTATTTAGTGTTTACCATTTAATTGAATATGCTTTGTAATTTATCTAACAAAATAAAATTTGTACGTTCAAAAGAGTGGCAAACAAAAATCATGAAACGAATTATCTTAGTTTATTCATTTCTTTGCCTAACCGTTATAAAAATTTTTTGTAAAAATTTTAAAATCTTTGTTTTTTATTCTATTCCTCACAAAAAATTAAAATTATAGAAAAGTTGTGATGAACTACCACACTTAACTTCTTCAGAGCATACAGCAATTCTTATTTGTTCATTGACAAGGAAGCACCGTACAAAGTAGATTGATTATTATATACAGTATCTCCAAACTGTACTTAAATTGTCCTGCACACATCACTTACATGAATGTAACTTCATTTTGGGCTTTACATGATCCCTCATTTTGACAAGGTTGCAGTAAACATGGGTTGGATGGTCTCTCACAATTTTGTCCACTAAAACCTGTAAAATACCATTATTGTTGTAACTCAAGCTTTGTAATTTATTGCATCACGACATATCAATGTTGCCAGTCTTTGACAAGTGAAAAACTGTAATTGCCACATTTTTCAAAATATGTACGAAAGTCGCATGTACTGTAGAAAAGTTAAAAAATACTATTACTTCAAAGGGAACACGAGGTGTAACTGTGTGTAATCTCATAATATGCTCTTATACAGTTCAAATTTTTTGGCACGATAATTCTCTTTTTTTTTTTTTTGGAAAAGAAGAAAAACGAGAAAAAACAAACCTAAAAAAACAACAACAAACAAATAGCCTTTATAAAGGCTTGCACATCCAAAAAAACATAACAAGATAAGAAAAACACCAAAAATGGACATATACTACAGTTGTTTTTCATGTAAATTTCAATATTATATCTGCTGATTACCTGGTTGGCAAATGCACTGGTGTCCGTGAACTTGGTGAAGTACACAGGCTGAATCGTAAAGGCAGGGCGAAGGCTGGCACGGGTTACAAGTTGAAGGCATCGTGAAATCCGAAATATCTGTCATAAGGTTTGCAATAACAATTGGTATACTCATGTAAAGAAGCAAATTATTCAATAGTTTGAAAATGCAATGCGCCATTTATTTTATGCTTCAAATTATTTCGACAAAAGTTAAATATTTATTTTGTTTTCATTTTCTAAAAAAATACACTTTTTTTATAAGAGCAATTTCATAAAACCACAAGGCTCATCTTTGCTCAACAGTTGAAAACAAATTACGAACATTACCAGCCTCACCATGAAAAAGTAATTAATAAGCTATCTGATTAGTACAACGCATTAAGTAAGTAATCAGTGGAGGTTTTGTGGCTATCTCTATATTATAATGATGTTATATATTTCTATATTAAGACAACTTTTAATCAAGCAAGAATAAATTGGTGTCACTCTGTTCTCCAAAAAAGTTAAGAACAAATGAGGCTAAGTATTCGTGAAAATTCAAGAACAGCCAGCCTCAAATCAAAATTTACTGCTTTTTATAAAAAAGTACATTAAATTTGTTCTTTTAAGCTTGAATGATTTAAAAAGAAGTTGATTGTGTACCTATAGGGGGTAAAACACAAACATCATCTTTTTTACCACATTTAATGTTACTAAAAATTCAAATTATCGTTTGAAATACAGTTCACTATATTACTCTTACCTATACAAGCAAAATCCTCAGAGGCTGCGGATATAAGCAGCCGGCCAGACATTCGTTTTGGGCCGTCACAACGTGCGATTCCGGCCTCAAAGTTACCGGTTCTCACCCAGGAAGCAAACCAGCGCATTTGGCAGTCGCAATGCCATGAATTTGCTCCAAGACCCCTGAAATTTTTTTTTTTAAGTTTACTTGGATTTGACCAAACTTCACTCACTGCTAAGTGGTAAAATTTATTAACTAATTAGCATTTACTAATCATTTTTATAATTTTTCTATGAACACAAATTTTAAAATACTTTTTGTATCAAATGATTCGATCTACCCTATAAAAAATTGATTGTTTGCTATGTTTCGCGATTGGGCCGATTAAGCTTGCTGGAACCCTGTAACTGATATCTGGGCACTCGTGAGAGTTGTTTGTTTTGAGTAAAAATTTCCGTAGATAAATATGGCAATGGCTGTAGTCTGAATTTCCAATCACGTAAGAATGGAGCTGCCTTCAACAAGAATTGAACTCACGCTGCAAGATTTGCAGTGTGTGGCTTTCCTGTGGCCATTGGCTCATCAAAAATATTCTTTTTTTGTACAGGATTTTATTGCCTGCTGGTGGCACGGCAGCAACTAGAGATTGAGCCGCTACACTCCCCATCTTCCACAATCTTCTTCATCTTGCTTGGATCAAGTCCTAAACGGTCCCAACTCATATATTGAACGAAATTAGCATGTTTAACCACCAGCAGAAACTTACACATGCAGCAGCGAAGGCAAATTGTTGAACACTGTTTCAGGTAAAGTTGATAAATTATTACTGTGCAGATTTCTAAACAAAAGAGCACAAATTGGAAATAAAGCTAAATTAGAACAATCGCAAAATATTAATTCGATCATATCTTAAATGTTATGTTTTCCTAAGTGGTCGCGAGGAGTAAGATCGCTATGTGTTATCATTGCAGCAGGCCTGCAGCAATAATACCAAAACCTGTTACAGTAACTGTAAAATATTAGCTTTTTAAATAGTCAGTTCTTTTTTTACTAAACGTATAAACATTATTTTGGCTTAAACGCACAAAAAACTATACACTATACTATTTACGTTCACTAAAATTTTGGTAAGTTTTACTTTTTTAAAGATTTAAATACGATAACTCTAAAGTATTAGGTCGGGTAGTGCACATGTACTTTTCGGTGGGGTTTCGAAAGAACTAATCAAGAAGGACCAATATACCAACTGTGCTTACTTGAAAAACGATAAATTCAAATAGGATAATTGAATGAACGATTAAATAACTGGATACTTACAAAATTTTCAAAGATCTTAAACCCGAAAACGCATTTGGAGGGACGTAACGAATACGATTGTACGAGAGAAGTAAAGTTGAAAGATGTGTGAGACTAGAGAAGGATCCTCCTCGTAACATTGCTACACGGTTATTGCTCAGATCTCTGATGTAAAGCAAAAGTATCTTAATTTTTAACTAATACCGCCACTTAACAAGATTGCCACCTTCACAAAAACTTTGTTTTACATTGTTAAATGCAGCGAGAAAAAAAGAAGATCGTAAATGCAAAGCATAAGCATGTACATTATACACGGTAAAGTGTGTACATGGAGGCTAACTCTTTTTCTTAACCATGACGTACCTATCCACTTTTGCCTGTTGAGTACAGATTGCTCTTGCAAGACTTTTTTTGTTTGTTTGCAGCCTTATTGTCCAACCAAAGATTAAAATCGGCCTTTACCTTGACAAAGCCCCAACTGAATAGTTCATTATTAGAAAATTGTTGATAGTCAATCTTCTGAAACAATGCTCGATGATAATATAAAGCAAAATCAGAGCAAAATATAACTATAAAATCACAGTAAAAGGTTAAAAGCACAACAATCTGTTTCGTCCTAAGGACTCGTCAGGTGCTATTGTAATCTTATTCAAATAGAATCTATTTGAATAAGATTACAAAAGAATTCTATTTGAATAAGATTACAATAGCACCTGACGAGTTCTTAGGACGAAACAGACTGTTGTGCTTTTAACATTTACTGTGATTTTATAGTTATAGTTCATTATTATAGTAATTTTACTGAAGTAATATTTATTGACATCTCACAGTGTTCTTAGATGAATAAGTTCATTTATCGAGTCCGGAATCGCCGTGATAAAATTTCTTTCCAAGTACAATTCCGTGACGTCACGAGGCAAGTCATCAATTGGGAATGTCGTCAGACCACGGTTAACGCAACGAACAACGGTCCCTAAAATAGAGAGGGGGTTCTGGGGCCTTTGAATCTAGGCCTCTTAAAATATAAACAAACACGGACTCCAGGTATAAAGTAATAATTTTGTTTCATAGTATTTCAGTTTTACGTTTATCCTATAATCCCTACAGGTTCGGGTTAAGATAAAACGGATTCTTTAGCACTTTCAACGAAACCGAATCTTTTCAAAAAAAGATTTTGCATTGTGCCTTGAACGCCTGGCACTTTCAAAAAACACCACTGGGAAAATCATACATTTTACAGCAGATTGGGACGTTTTGACGCGAAAGGGTTTTAACACGGCCGTTTTAGGTAAGGGCCACTGGGCCAGAGATAAGAGCTGGATTTCACGGAAAAAAATATTAGGAGTTTGGTAAAGGTATGAGTATTCCAAGGGAAGTCTTATTAAAGTGAAAAGGTCCCATAAAAGTTTCTCGCATTAAAACGCCGCAGACACTTTTACAGCACCAACTTAGTTGGAGGATTGTATAGGCCTACAAGATTTGCCAAAAACATTTTACCTTCGCAATTGCATTGTTCGGGGCATTTTTTCACGGGTACGCATGTGGGCGCCGGAAATGACGTTGCTTTCGAATTACAGCTAAAGTCGCGTGGATTGATATCTGCTACCGGAAGTCCCCTCAAAAACTGAGGTTCTTCACATCGGGGATTTCCAGCCGCCACAGAACCATGACGTAGCCACGGGGAAAGCCAAGATAAATGGCAGTTGCAATCAAGTGGGTTTGACAATACATTTCTGAAAAATATGAGGCGCTGTAGTGATTAGAAAAGAATATGATTGTAATTGTAATTACATCTTATTTTAATGCTGAAAGTCAAGCAAGTAAGCGGTGAATACCAGTTTATATAGCCTTTGATTTGACCCGACCGGGAATCGAGACCGAGTCTACCGTTTCAGTAGCAGAAGGTTTATTCACTCGACCACTGATCGGTTAAATTTGAGGCTCCCGATAGAAAACAAGAGTTTTTCTCAAAGACTTATTACGTTTGAGATTGGGATGGGGACAAATGGCTTCGTAATGCCACCCTGTCTGACGAAAGGCTCACAAACTAAACCCAAAAGCGAGTGCTTTGCAAAAAGGGTGCTTTTTATTGGTGCAGATGGACAGATGCAGAGCACCGCGAGTATAACATGATCATCGAAATTCAGAAGTAAAAGAACTAAGCAGAAATACTACATCACTGATAACGTTTAAGTTTTAAAAGTTATTAGTTTTTCCCTTTTTTCCAGCGTCAATGGAAAAATCAAGCAGGGCAAAAGTTTTTCTCGGAAAAAACTCTATTTCGCTGAAATTAAAGCATGATTTAGACTGATTACAAATCTCATAGTGTTGGACCCCGATTCGAATCCTATTCGAAGTCATTTTTTAGACTATTCTAGTTTAACTTAAGTTGGTGGCGTACTAATGTTTTCAGAGTATTTTCATTCCGTTTAAAATTTTTTTTTGATTTGCATACTCACAATGTGCTTAATGACGTCATAGACTCGAAGGCTCCAGCTGTGACCACTGAGATCTGATTGGAGTAGAGCGAAAGATGGGTCACCATGGTCAAACCTGCAAACGTGTGATTGCCAACACACGTCAGCAAGTTGTTACGTAGCATTCTGAAAGTCAAAATAGAATTCTATTTGAATATGATTGAAAATGCCTAAATTTCAAGTCGAAACGTCAAATAAAATGTCTCATTTTTTCTTTACTTTGTTTTTTTAAAAGGTTTCCACATTGTCTTGTTTTTCTATTTGAAAATAATATCATTAGTATGGTAACAACTTTCAATGCTAAAATGCTAAACTTCAAGTCTCTATTAAACTTTTATTGATGTCCTTGCATTTATAAATGGTTTTCCCTAAGCTCAAAAAGTATTCGAATTGGCATTCTAACCAAAATTGTCAAAAAGCTTACAGACTTACTTATTACTACCGCTACCATTCTACACAGAAAACGCAGTCATTTTTATTTATTTTTATTTTATTTATTTATTTATTCACCATGATACAGTCATGCATTTGGTAGCAAAAGAAAAAACTAACAGAAAGAGCTAGACCAAGGCCTATGCTGTTATTGTACACAACAAGACATTGCTATGTATACCGTGGTGAGATGGCAGCGAAACGACCATGCGGTCCCCCTAGTCTACTGTCACCTCAACGAGTTAACTCAACGCAATCTTCAGACTAAAAATAAGTACCGGTAACAAATTGAAAACACACAAAAAACAAAACACGCTCTTACATAATAATGTCGACCACAAAAATCAGTAGGACGCAGTATTTTGTTAGACGGGAATTATTGTCAATTTTCTTCAACTCAAACAAGTGCTTGGTGACTTATTCATATATCGAAATTAGATATTGTTTATATTTTTTGACAAACAATAGAATACTTTTTTGTTAAAGAACGAAAGTAGTTGTGTCTAAGTTAGTTTGATAGTTACAGATTTTTTTCCATTGTAGTACATTTATCACTGTTAGTCGAATGCTGAAATTGAAACCTCTTGTACAGCAAATGTACGGAAACAGAAAACAACTTATTTGAAAAAGCGTTACCTCAAGTAGCAATCAAAAACTTACAAAGACTTCAAATTTCTCAATCCTCTGAACATCAAGCCATTGACATCTGACATTCTGTTGTTATTTAATAATCTGAAAAATGAGGAAAATTACAGTTTTGTGATGTTTGAAATTGGCCAATTTCTAACCACGCCAACGCAGTGTACCCATTTTTGGATTCTGTTGAAGACGCTTTTTGTCAGGCTGTGCCATCACAAGGGGTAAACTACTGGGCCTTAACAAAAATAGGTGTAAAGTGTCTTTTCCAAGGACACAACGACGAATACCAGTTCGGGAATCGAACAGAGTACCAGCATTTACCAATTTTTATCTACTGCTATATCATTCTTCAAGTTTGGCATTTCATGCAATTTGAACAATCTTCAGGCCACAGTCTATTCTTGCCGTTACTAAAAAAGCTATTCCGAATTTCATTTTTATTGTGATTTTGGGTCTACGTTATCCCTTAAAATTTGATATGACCTCTACAATGATTTCATTTCGGTTTGGAAACCACCGTTCAACGGCAGTTCAACTGTAATACTTCTTTCAACTCCTTAATTTGAAACCAGAATAAGATATGATTCAAACAGAAAGAGATTATGCAAAATCCTACAATGTTTTAGTTTCAAAATCTCTGCCAGGACAAATTTTTATAAAACTCATACAAAGCGCGAGTTTTTTTATAGTTTTTGAAGCTTTGATATGGCTTAGTTCAGTTTGTTTTAATCTTGCACACCTAATTGCATGACTAAAAAAGATTTACGGTTAACTGAAGACCTGAAAATGCTCAATCAAAGCCAAACAGCGTCAGAAACCGCTTTTGCGGCTCAGAAATGAAAAACAAGCTTTGAAAACTAAAGTTAAAACCGAAATGAGCTGGAAACCCAATTGCCAAAGATAAATGACAAACGAATTTGCAACTATGTTAATCCAATTAAACCTTTTAAAGTTAAAACAAGATACCAATGCTTTTGAGATTCAATATCTTGTCTTTGTCGACAACTTGGCAAAGAGTCAGTTTTAAGACCGTTTTGGGTTCAGGATCCGACCTGGGGTCGGAGTAATTGATTCAGAACTAATACCGCAACGGTCTTTCATCCTAAATCAAGCTTATCCCCTTTTACCTCAATCCTTGAATGCGGCCGGCAATGACCCTACTTCTTACTTATCAGCCATTTGCAAACAATTGCGAGAAAGCAAGAAATATAAACCGCTTGAATCGAAAAACAAGTTATGAAGCAATATTAGGCATAGGAAAAAATAAACAAACAGCAACCCACAAGAAGTTTCTATACCAGCATGTTGAAGCGGTTTATTTATAGATCTTATGACCTGGGATCGATTCTGCTTGCGGTGACCGACATTTGAAATTATATTCCATGGTGTGGTCAAAAATTTAGGGCCGCATTATCAGACCGTGGTTCAATATCGACTTGAATAATCTTGAAAACACAGTTCTAAGATTTCAATAAAGCTCTGTGACTTCTCACAGATCCATCTAAACTAGTGTAAACCTTAAAACAGGTTTCATCTTTTTTGATTTTTCTTACGCTAAAAAGAGTTTACCTAGCAGAAAGCCAAAGAAATAGTCAGTAACACGTCAAAACGAAAAACTAAACTTACGTTATTTTCGATGCAATGTGCAAAGCGCGACTTTGTAATTGGAATTACATTTTATTCACCAAGTTGTCTTGGCCAGGAGACAGCGAAGGGACTTTGCGGTCTTAGTGTCAATGTGCGGGGCATATTTCCGCGCCATAGTTTCTAGGCAACACAACTGCTCCTTTCAAAAAACTGCCGCAGCGGTGGCTAGCCGTTGGTAACACTGTGACTGGCGGGGATTGAACCCAAGACCTCCCGTTCCAAAGGCGGGTGCGCTAGCCGCTAACTCGATGCGAAGTAACTAGCCACTTACAATTCCAAAACGCTGCTGGCGCCTTCGAAAGCCCCCTCCTCGATCCTTCTCAACTGGTTGCTCGAGAGGTCAATCCTCTTCAGATTCCTAAGTCTTTGAAAAGTGTTGGAGCTTTCCAGAACTTCGATTCGATTGTCGCTAAGATTCTACAAAATATTAAATTCAGCTTGAAAAGTGCATTGTGAGAGCAGAGGCAAGATGGGAAAAATATTTACAATTCTGCCGCATTAGAAGGAACGTTTTCCGGCAAAGATGTCAATCCTTGACCCGAGCAATCGACGATAGAATTTTCACACGTACAGCTTGAAGGGCACGGATCAGCAAAGTCGCATTCTTCTGCGAAGTAGGAAGTCGGCTCACCTGAAAAAAAAATTACACACATCTGAGTTCTGAAACTGCAAATATTTTTTATAACTAACTCAAAGTCATACTAAAAACAGGTTTTGATCGACAAGTGCAGCCAAGTTCTCGTTCCTCAAAAACCTTAACGATAGCAAACTTAAGCGAAGGTCACTTAGACCAAATCCTTAATAAAGCTTATCCGTTAGGCCCAGGTTTGGTAGTACTTTTCCTTATACCAACAACTGAGAACTAAGCATGAATAGAATTAATACCGGGATGGCTGATAGCAAAGTGGGAAATGCTTCACAGAAGATGACATCACAACGGTCACATGCAACAATTTCCATTATTGCAGACCAATCTACATTGTTTGATAGAATTCAAATTATTTGATAGTGAATTGATATTATACGTTCACCTGCAGTGCATTTAAATCGTTTAGTCCGTAATGAAGCCATGTCTAAGCCATTAAACTGGACGGAGAGTGGCATTTCACTCCGGAAAGCTCGACCGGATTCTTCTTCAGATACTTCGACAACCATTTCAGGTTGCAGTCGCAGGAGAATTGGTTTTTTCCCAAATGCCTAAATATGGTAAAGGTAGCAGTTAGCAATACCAGAGATCATAAGTTATGCAAGAATTATTTCAAAATATAAGCTGAAACAGATCACAATAGCACATTTAGAGAAAAAATTTCGCTCGAATCAAATTTTGCCTAATATGAAGTATTCCAATCGACTTCCAATAAACGAAGATTCTCCTGACTGAACTATATAGGGGTGGCTTCCAAGCTAATAGTCCAGATCTTTTTTAACTATCCTCAAGAACTACATTTTTGAGTTAGTTGATTGTATTATGTCGATTGCCAAGACAAACAGCTACAGCGTACGTATTTCTGTACAATGTTCATACTAGTTTCAACAACTTTTTTTAATAAAACTCACAAAATATTCAGCGATTTCAAAGAATCGAAAATTTGCTTTGGCAAAGTTTGTAGTTTGTTGTCGTACAAGGATCTAAAAAAGAGACAAACAAAACCATCTATAATCCCAAAGAAGGGCCTAAGATGGTGATATGGCTCAACGAACCCACCCTTCTAATCACTCTTGACCCTTTCACAAAGGGTGGTTTACACACTAAACCCTGGAATTGTAGCGTAGTAGATTTTTGTTTGTTTTTATTCTGACATTACACTTTGTTTCATTTATCTCCACTTGAATACAATAAAACAAATAAGGAATATGCTCACTTTTGCTTTACTGCGGTTTTGAGTAAACCGGCTTTAAGTCGTAAAGTATAAATATAACTACCCTTTTTGTGGTAGAAACTTTCTTTATTAAAGAAAAACAGACAAAAAAAAAATCAAAACGGTGGCAGATTCAGAAAAGAAAATTGAACGTACGAAAGGGAGTCCACCAAATTTCCAGGCATCCAATTTTCTAACAATAACAATTTTTACTCCAGCTATTACATTGCAAAGGAAGACAAGAAGAAGAAGACTCACAATAACGTCAGTTTGTTCAGGGAATCAAAAACGTTTCCACGTAAGCATCTTAGCTCATTGGCATTGAGAAGCCTAAAAAATCATGAATTTAGTTTGTAGATCTTGATTGCGAAGTCACAAATTTAGTTTTACCGACAATACAGAGAAAGTATAACAATTTGAAGATAGGAATTGATTATTTTCTTCATTAACGTTAAAATAAAATCATTACTCGTACATCTAAAATTTATCCAAACATGAACTTGCGGATCTTGAATTAAGAATCTAATTTAGTGATTTTTTTGCGATTTCAAGTCCTCAGCAGTGGGTTTGAACTAAAGAATCATTCGACTAAAACACATAATTAAAAACAATCCTGCGTACTTACAGAAGTTGCAAGCTGTTCAAATCTTCAAAAATTCCAACTGGCAAGCTTTTAAGTTTGTTTCCATACAAAACCCTGCGAAGCAAACCATATAGTTGCAACCAGTATTCAAGTAATATCATTTTAAATACCATTTTAGCGCTCATGCAGTTTTAAATCTGCAACATAATCTAGTACCAAAAACTTTAAATTTCATTTCTTCGTGTGAACCAAAGCTCTCTGCGTCTATCTAACCCTCTGACGTACAGTACGCTCTTTGGCAGAGGTGGACAAAGCGCAATTTTTAAGCGCAACGCGCAACTTGCGCAACCTCCGCAATCGCGGAAGTTTTTTTTGATTAAATTTTTTTGAAATAAATTTCAATTCAAAATAAAAAATGCACGTTAATTATTTTATTTTGAAACATTTTGGAAGTTGCGTTGCCGACTACAGTCTTCAAAATTTTTTGCGCTCTAATTGCGCTGCGCTTTCAAAAGTTTTTTCGGTTAATAACGCAATTCTATACTTGAACTTAATTTTGGTTCATTTCGATCGTAATATTGATAAATGTTGGGCTTCTTTGGCAAATTGCTTACACTTTCTCTGTTTAAAATTGCAAAAATTCGGCATTATTTGCATTGTATCTTTTTAATATCAATTACGGAAGTTACTGCTGCGGTTTGACTTGGTACCAAAATGTCGCTCCGCAATAGCGGAGTTACATTGCGCTTCAACTGAATCAAAAAGTTTATTGCGGAACTTGGGCTGCTCTTCAGAAATTAGAAAAATTTAATTGCGCGTTTTACTGGTTGAAAAGATCGTTGCGCTTTGTTGTGCTGCGCTTATGGTACCCTATAATGTTATTCGTGCCCGCCTCTGGTCTTTGGGATCAGTTTGTAAGTTTTTTCGTCAAGCTTGTCTTAGTAGTAATGCAACTCTAACTTCAAAGTAATATGTGACTCTAAGTTGATATGGTACTTGCTTTTTTTAGTTCAGATACGTACAAGGAAGTTAACTTGTCTAATCCACGAAATGCATTTTCACCAAGTTTTGTAATTCTGTTATTGCTTAGATCTCTGTAACAGAAATAATATTTTACACAAAAATCTTCGAATGCTCAGAGTATCAAACAACAAGAAACGTTATGATGCAGCTGTTGATAATTTCGATTTGGTAGGCTTGTTTGCTGCTTCATAGTCGATATCAGTTTGATTCATGCATGACCTACTGATGCAGGATAAAAAACTTTTTATGCTAGTATGATTTGAAAACCGCATCGTTTTGGCTTATCAAAACGGTATGGAAGCTTCAGTTAACAAAATAAGTGTCGACAATTTTTTTTATTTTTATTTTTTTATTTTTTTTTATTGTAATTGCAATAACGTCTTTATTTAGCAGTTTACCATGGCCAGGAGACAGCGAGGGGACCTTAAGGACTTCCAGTCAAACCTCCACCTGCCCACCTGTCTACCACGCACGGTGGGGGCTTCACACAAGCAAAGAAGCTGTGAATACGAGTTTTTATAGTCTTTGGTTTGTTCCGACCGGAAATCGAAACCGAGTCTACCGTTTCAGTAACAGACGCTCTATCCACTCGACCACTGATCGGTTAGACAGAGCGTTTGCTGGATAGAGCGATAGACAAAAAGAATTAAACAGTCGTACTAAAAAATATGTTGGTGTTATTGCAATTGTTTGTATTATCACAATGATGGTAAATTATCAAACGTTGTTCCAGCATATTTATGAGATTGGCACACACATACAAACACTTTTTATTCTACATGTTGATAAACAAGAGTAAGATTTTGTATCAACCCACATTCTTGTTAGTTGAGGATAAGAAGCAAACGCAAATTTAGGAACCTCTTGAACGTTGTTCCCTTCCAATCGGCTGTTTAAAAAAAAAAATTATGAAGCATTTGAAACCTTTGAAGCAAAACATTTTGCACAGAGCACTTTCTAGCAAATCTAGCTGCTGAAAATCATATGAATACATCAGGAGCCCTCATCAGTCAGTTTTTCTTACGATAGCATCACATTTAGACCTATAACCAAGGGCGTATTTAGGGGGGCATGGTGCCATGCCCCCCCTTTGGGTAGCCAGGATAGTATAATTAGCATAGAACAGTATGCAAAATTGCGGCATGCCCCTCCCCCCTTCCCTTTGTAATTTGGGCAGAAAGCTTGAGCACACGAAGGGGACAGAATCTGGGTGAAGACTTTTTTTTTGGTCTTCACCTAATTTTGGGCCAAAAACTGGACTGATTCTGAGTGGAGAAATTTTACTTTTTGTCTTCATAATTTTCAAATTTTCTGGCCCCCCCCTTTCAAAAATCCTGCGTACGCTACTGCCTATAACTACTACTATTGAAGAAATTAAACCAAAAAATTTTGTTGTTATCTACTTTCATAACTTTTTTAAGTTTTAGGGTTGATTCTGTAATTTCGATCGTGTCTTGCGCAGAAATATTTGAGTTCTTATTCCTTATTATTAGTCATACTAAAATTTAAGAGTATGAGCAAAGGCGGGAGTTGCACCTACAAAAATATTAAAACATAACAAAACAAATTCTTTTTTGACAAAATGTGTGAACGCATCGTTACTCACATTTCTTGAGCATCAAACGGGAAGAAAGGCGGGAGCGTGTCCAGCTCGCGACCTCTGCACTCAACCACATTGTCCTCACACGTACAAGCAGGAGGGCAAACAAGACGCTCACAAGACTGTGGGGGGTCAGAGGCTGAAACAACAAAAACAAGCACAAAATTTTACATCATTTTAAGCTTATCAAATTCTTGTATGAATCTGGACGTAAGAAAGAAAAACTGCGCTAAAATCGCAATTTTGCAAGGCAATTTCGCATTTGACATACCCGAAGCTCGTAATTTCAAGTACTTTTTACGTCATTGGTTAGATTAGTTTTGTAACGTGTATTGTTTGTGTTAAAAACTTTTAATCTTATTGGCATTTAAGAAAGCACTGCAAATAGGCAAATACAAACAGAATAAGTAGCTTAAGCTTCAACTTCATTAATCAACTGTTGATTAAAACCTCAATCTGGCAAATAAATCCTTTCAAATCAGTTCGTGCTCATGCCAAAGTGGTTAAGCTCTTGTTGTGTTACAATAGCACATTTTCATTGCGCATCATGGGACTCCACAAACAAAAACACATTCTATACATTTTGATGCAATGCAAAATCTACTGTATACACAACTATAACAGATGCACGCGGAAATATTTAGCGCCATGGACAGCAACTGATCAGAATGTGGAAAATCGACAGGTAAATTCGCATCTGAAAATCTTGATAAAAATAACGGTTTAGCATCTATATTTACAAAATACTGTATTGGTTTATCGGAGCAATTTTTTCAAAATCAAATCTTTCATCACACTCGTATGATTACGCTGAAACGAGTTGGCTGGGCCCATCTTTGCGTCACTGAGCCATTGGCAACACTTGTGTCCGACTTAACCGACCTAAAATTTGAACCTTACGAGACCTCCCGCTCCAGAGACGAACGCGTTACCGCTCGACCAACTGGTCAATGCCGATAAATTAAAGTTTGCGATTTAACACACGCCAAGCTGGGAGCTGGTTTTCAAGCAAAACATTGAAGTGAGCGACTGATAATTTGCGGAGACTGAAGGTTTTCAGCTGGGTCGTGATCAGTATGCCATATACCATCACTCATGCCTCAAAAGCATTGTACTATCACGGCACAAAACCTAGCACACTCCTTCCAAACTCCAAAGCTGGTAATCTAAAATCAAAATCTAAAAATTTATTTGGGATTAAAATATTTTTTAAATTATACATGCGACCTACTAGTGCATGTGAAGTCAGCAATAGAAGCCAGAGCCAAATTGACACCTCTTAAACCAGCAGGCTGGTGGCAATGAGTGAACACAGCCAAGCTAGGGTTTCGTTTCAGCCACAATCCCAACCATGATAAATGGCAGTCGCATCGAAGAGGATTGGTATGAAGACGACTGAAAATATAAAAGCATAAAAACTTAAAACGTTTTTGAGGTAAATTAAAATCAAAACCATTCTCATGATCAAAAATTAACTTTAGCTCGTAAATAGTTAACCAACATCAATTAGCAATTTCAAAGGCAATTTTTTAGCTGTAGACTCAGTGTTTAAATATAACTTAAGATAACTATTCTTAAATCCTGATGAGGGGCTGTATTCAACCAAAAACGTTGAAGAGTTTTATATTACGTCAACTAAGATTTTGCTCATTTCAGCTGCTTTTCCAGTTAAGCACAATAAATCGTGCTTTCAAATTCTGACTGTTTCAAAATTGAACAAGAGAAAGATATCACTTATCTGTGACTTGTTTTGACATCCAAAAATCAATTTTTTCCATCGAGCGTGAAATAGTTTTCGCTTAAACCTCGTCCGATTCAATTAACCGTAACAAAATAAAATACACTATCGCTAAATCTCGACTAAAACGGTTTAAAATGTACCACAGCTGAGCTGCAAAAAGCTTGATAGGGTTATGACCTAATAGTTAATTCAACGAGGCTATACAACTATCTTATGAATCATAAATTTTTGTGATGTGAGGCGAACAACTTTTTGACAAAATATTTTAGTCAGATTTCCAAGTTCAATCGTAATTGCTAAAGTTGGATTCTTTTTAATGGAGAAAAGAATGTGGGTTGATGCGAGAGGTTGCCACTAGCCACCTGTTAAACTAAGAATCAAATTTGGTACAAAACGGCAAATTTCTTAAATTTAGCTAAAAAACAAAGCAGTTCCAAAATTATTTTTTATTTTTAACATTTACTGATGATGAACCCAGTTAGTTTGAAATGTCTAAAATAAATATAATATTTTAAAGCTGCTTTGTTTTTAACTCAAAAGAAAAGTTTGACCAATTCGATTCTTTATCAATCGCAAATTAGTCCATTAGTCCAAAAAATGCAACATCAATGCCTCTCTAACGTGACCGAACAAAATATAACAATCAACTAGACCTTGTAATTCAACGCCAATCATCGAATTTAGAGCAAAAATAAGTTCCATACCAACTTCTCTATATAGACCATACTCACAAAGTCCTCAAAGATCCCTGGTATCTGAGTGTCTCTTCACGTAAATGTGTAAGGTTGTTGCTGTTTAGTGTCATCACCTCCAACCTCCACAACGAACGAAACGTGTCTTGGTGCAGGCAAAACAAATTGTTGTGATCTAGCAATCTGAAAAGTAGTTCAATTTCATAAAATTTAACCTATTTTAACCATTTTCTGTGTCAACGATATAAACATGGAGTTTAGCTTGATATCTTAAACAGATATCGTAAAGTATACTTTGAGAAAATTTTATTCCATGACCTTGAAAGATTTGGTTAGACTGTCTTTTTTACGTTTTTTATGTTGTCCTTTTGTCTAAATAAAGGGCGATTGGTAAATTTGTGGATATTTCCCGAATTTTTATAAACTTATTTTAATTTTTATAAATTAAATCTTTACAAATCGGAAAATAAATAGGTTCTTAACCAGGAATTTATAATATATTTAAAACATTAAGCCCTTGCGGAAACTGCAACAAAAGATAAGAAGAGAGCTTTCATCCTCGCGAATCAGGACTCGATTATTATTACTGCATCAAACGCAGCTACCTAAAGAGAGTTTTTTGGTCAAACAGAGAGGAAAAACTGAGGTGAGTTTGGCAATGAGTAATCAATATAATAAGTTAAGCGTTTTTAAAATCATTGTCAAGCAGCTACATAAGCGTGTAGTGTCCATTATCACTACTAAACAACGTTTTAAGCAAACAAATTTATCAAAGTAAACATCCTTAATCTTATACTAAACCATGATGATTATGAAACTTGGTGTAATCTCCCGACAAGAGTTGTCACTAACTTTTTGACGTGATAAGTATGCAACGAAAAATTGCTGATTTTGCAAGTTAAAAAATTTCATTCGAATTCTTTTTTTTTCGAATCATTAGGTATTAAGTTAATCCTATTTTACACCGGGGGATATTTTGCCCCCTCTCGCGGTTTTTTTTGTGATAAATCCCTTCAACAAAAAAGTTTTTAATTCAAATTAACTTGACTTTGTGTCAAATTTCATTGCAACTAACTCCTGAAAACTTGAAGTTGCTAAGATTACGGAAAGTTTCTCAATTTTGAAATTTGCCGAAGTCACTTTCCGAAACCTAAGCATTTTTGGGCCAATATTTAGCTTAAATGGCGTTATAAGATGTTTTTGTGACGTTACTACATTGACTTAAGCATTTTATGATTCAGTATCAAAACAAATTTATGCACAATATTTGAGCCGCCTGTGACGTCATTGCAAAAATGACGTCGTTGTTTGAAAATATGGCAGTGACGTCACAACGATAACGTCATCAACTCGAAACCCGAATGCCAAATTTGGTCTTCCCATGACTTTTGGTTTAGGAGTTGGATCGGGGGGCCCGTGTAAAATGCTTTGGTTAAATAGCCCGTGTAAACTATAGGGTTAATACATCCAACTATTTAATATTTTGCTGCTGATTACCACAATACTAAAACTTAAAATCTAACAAATCGATATTCCGTTTTAACTCATCCTTAATGAGCACTTTTTGATTCTATGATATCAACCGCAAATCAATTTTATTAATTATTCCATCAAAAAAATATCAAAACTTTTTTAAAAATCAAACGTTAAAATTTTTTTTTACAAAGTTGCATTAACTAAATTGATATGATGGTTTGAAAGCTTCACTTTCAATGTCCTTTTTTCTTTTATTACTCAGCTGTGGTGTAGAAGCAAGTTAAAACTCCATGAAATTTTAGAGTCTCAACCTGGTTAACCCTGCATCCTGCACACTCCTTAAAGCTTGGGTGCTTTTTCCCCGAATAAAATGTCAACCCAACCTTTCAAGAGCAAAGTAAATAAAATATAAATCGATGTAAATGAGTAAAACAACATAAACGATAGAAATTTGCAATCGTATTACAAGAAGATACCAAAACAGAGGTTATTGCAGATGCAGGTTTTGCTATGAAATGTAAAATATACAGAGGTGTGCATGTGCAAAGCGCAATTAGAAGCGCAAAGCGCAACTTCCGCAACCTCCACAATTGCAGAATTTGCTTTGCGCATTAATTTTTTATTTTGAAACATTGCGGAAATTGTGTTGCAGACTAAAGTTTTTAAAATTTGTTGCGCTTTAACTGCGCTGCGCTTTCAAAATTTTTTTCGGTTAATAGCGCAATTTTGTACATTGAACTTAATTTTGTTCCATTTCGATCGTAATAGTGATAAATGTCTGCCTTCTTTGGCAAATTATTTGCTTTTTTTCTGTCTAAAATCACAAAAAATGCGGAATTTGCATTGTGTTGTGAAATTTTATTGCGGAAGTTAGGTTGCGCTTTAACTTGGTAAGAAAACGCTGTTCCGCAATTGCGGAAGTTGCGCTGCGCTTCAAAAGTTAAAAGAATAAAATTGCGCATTTTGCACTGCGCTTTTACTGGTTGAAAAGATCGTTGCGCTTTGTTGCGCTGCGCTTTTAGTATAATGTTATTTGTGCCCACCTCTAAAAATATACCTGATAATAGTTCCTTCACAAAAGTATTTTCATTATTATGAGAATTAGAACAACTTCTACGGTGTTAAAAGGAAACTATATAATTAAAACACAGCTTGAAGCTATTACAAAAATACGATAAAATGCGATTTTACAAAGTTAATTAAAACATGAAGTTTTACTTTATTGCGAAGTTTGTTTTTTAATTAAACCTTTTCAGAAACCGTGAGAAGTGCCTTGCTTTGTGCTATTGTTTCAAGCAAACTTTTTATTGCATTTATTGTTAAGAAAAATTGAGCAGGAAAAACTGTATCATTAGTAGACACAAAAGACTTTAATTTTTTTCACGATAAAAACAGATCTTGTTTCAAAGGCGGACTGCAGCCTAATTGCGCTCGAAAATATTTTATCGAATTTAGGCCTTTGCGCTCAAACAGTTTGCTTTAAATTGCATTTTTTAAGCGTTCGTGTTTACTCAGCAATTTTGCAAGATATTATTGTTAAAATTTGTTGCTCGTAGATTTTCATTGTAGGCCTAAAATATCGATTTTTTGACAGTTTAGTGACGTCATATGACATCATTTACCAAAGTAAGTTAAGTAGGGAATGCCAAAACCAAGAATTTTCAGCCAGGGTCTGAATTAAGGCTTAGCCTACATTAAGAGCAGTACAAGACACTACAAGTGTCCTCAGCGAAATTGACTTCAAATCCCACATTGCCTTAAAATGCGCTTCAAAAACAATTAAAGTTATTTGTGAACCTACTGTGGTTCTAAATACAGAATAAAAATTTGTTTCGTTCAAAAGCAAGTTATAAAACTGGCATTTTCAGAACAAAACGAACAAGAATAAAATTATGATGCTTCAACACTCGGGCAATAATAAAATAATCACCACTAAACCAAAAAAAGTTTTTCGTTGGCAACATTGTTTTTAATTATTTATTTTTTGACGGATTTTTGAAGAAAAAAAAACGTTGCTGAGTAATTTTTACAGATTAACAGAGATTTTATAAAAAAAACTATAAAAAAGCAACAAAAAAAGTATATAATAGGAGATAGGCCTATCTTAAATTGTCTCGTAATATCGACACCTTGTTTGTTATCGATATTCCAGTAATTTTTATTAAACAGAGATTTTAACGTAAAACCTACTGTAAGATCTTAAAAAAGTCTTTCAAACGTTTATTGACAAGTTCGACAAATTTTTCGAATACTTCGAAGTTGTTTGAAAAATGCAAGGTTGGCAGTTTATTAAAGAGGGCTCATTATGTTCAATTTCTTCGATTAGTTTTTGATGATTAACTGGAGAATTCTTCTTGGTAAATATCACAATACCTTACGCACCTGGAATTTTTTTAATTTTCACAAGCTATAGAGACCACAATACTGGTACAAATAATTCGCAGCAAATACATGCGCTTTTGTCAATATATTAGGGTTCAATCAAAAGTTCAAGGGGCATGATTTTCGTTTTAATATCATGGTCTAACTCTAACATACTATACTGTAGACACATACAAAAAAAAACACCGAAAAAAAAAAATCGTCAATAAAGTTAACTCGCTCTCAGCAAGTTAAGAAAGCCCATCTAAGTGTGATTGAACTTGAACAACTCAACTCATTTGAGGAAGTAGTGCAGCGGTTGCAAGCTGTTGTCAACACGGCGTCCAATTTGATTGGTGCGGTAATAAAACACACGACCTCCCGTTCTAACCAGCCTGCTGGTCGAGCGGTAACGCGTTCATCTCTAAAGCGGTAGGTCGGAGGTTCAAATCTCGAGCTGGTCACATCGAACAGAGTGTTGCCAACGGCTCGCCACTGCTGCGACAATTCTTCGAAAGAAGCTGTGTTGGCCGGGTGCAATGACGCGGAGATGGGCCCGGCAAACTCGTTACACGCTTCGGCGTAATACAGCGAGTATAATGAAAGATTTGATTTAACCTTTCATTCTATATCCAAACATCCTAACCAAAGGTTTACCTATCTATTGACTTGTGGCCACCTTGGATGGTTATTTCCTTAGATGGCACGGCTTATTATATCTCGTAATATGTTAACCTTGGGTATTGGCTCATAAATAAAAACATGAGTAAACGAATGATATGACTTGTCCCAGTGTAGTAATAATTACCGCCACCACTACAATTAGGCCCAGATAAGAACTATTAGGAAAAAACATTTTGTTGACCTAAGCTATGTAAATATTTTATTAAAGCTCCAAAATCTTGCGAAATATGGGGGCACTGGGCAGGCATGGCCAAGAGCAAAATGTACTAGGCTTAGTGCATGGAAGATGAGTATATCACTTGATTTTGCGATGCTTGAAGCATTACTGTGGCCCGTATAACGAGCGCGAACTTAAAATCAAGTCCAGAACATTCTGTGCTTCCAAAACATACTGATCAAAATGACGATTAACAAGTAGCGATCCAGATGGATAGAATTCATTTACATGTAAGATTTACCGTGGACCCACTTGACCTTTATACGAACCCTTTTAGGTTTAACATGGACCCATTTGGTCTTTACAGTATCTTAAGTATTTTGAAACACGGTAACAGAAAAGCTGCATGCAAATAAAAATGATTTTGTTCATGAATTAAGCGGCAAAATTACGATAAATACAAGGCGTAGGCCGAAAGAAAACCAGTAACAAAACTTACAGAAACCTCAATGACGTCAAACCATCAAATGCATGCTGGTGTATGAGGAAGATTCGATTGCCATTAAGCTGACTAAAAAACAAGTCCGGTTGAATATATTGCACTGTAAGCTTTTCACATTACCAACACTTTTTTGGGTTATTTTTAAAAAACAAAAGAAGAACTGGATGTAGTCAATAACTAAAATGCGATTGTTGAATATATCTTAAAATTGATTCAACCAAATTTGATCGGAGAACAAATACAAAGGGAGCACAAAACTTTTGGCCCTATCGAAACTTTCCTAGCAACGAAAAATTAATGATAGAAAATACTAAACAGCTAGCACAATAATGTAATTTGTTTCCTAATAACTATGTAGAAATAAAGTGCTCTTTTGTTTTTCTTTTTTTCGTCTATGTAAACATAACATAATAACGTCTAATGATTAAAAAGCCAGTCTGGTCATAGCACGGATAATAATATACAAGGGCAATATGATTATTTTTGTGGTTGCGATATACAAAACCGAATTTCCAAGATGGTAGTTGAAAGTTGATTTAGTTCGTATCCCTGTTGCCTAAAAGCGTTCGCGGGCCTCTGGTTAACAAGTTAGAAACAAGGACGAACGATTTTATTCAAATTTTTAAAAACTTTAAAAATGAATGAACTATAAATCACACAAAGTCTAAAACATTCGCTAATAGGATTGTATAAATCATCACTTTAAGCACTAAATAAACAATGTGATCAAGCTCAATCGATATACGTCAAAGCAATGAGTTTTTGAGTTAGTTATGAAACAAAAGAACGATTTTTTTAGAAATGGTGCGAAATTTTAACTTTTTAAGCTAAAAAATAACAATAAACTTACAGTAAGACATTGGTGATAAATTTTCAGCTAAAAAATAACTATAAACTTTAAAAATAACTTTAATATTTTTGTGGGTCGGCTATCATAATAAGCATGTAATGTAGCTCTTGGGGTAGTTCATGTTCTTTTCGACTGATGGAAAAAAAAATTGACTTGCAGAATGGATGATAACGCAAAACGGTTGTAACAAAAATTCTATATGACCTTAAGATGTGGGGTTCCATTTTCAGTCCTAATCTTTGTATTTCACTAGACATGCATATAGTTTAAAAGAAAGCTCATTGACGTATAACGCTTAAACGAGCAGAATTGGCAAAACGGTATGCGAGTTATTACTCGTAGATTCTTAAAAACCGTAGCAATCTTTACATTAAAGTCATTTTTAAGTTAATAGCAAATAGGCATCGTTTTCCCACCAACTTGGAGCTCAAGACAGACAAATTTGACACACGCCCTGTCTCACCTATCAATTACATTCACTAAAAAGACCGGTTGAAAAGGGGTCACGGGGTAAAGTTATAAAAACTCTGCCGTTGAAACTTCGGAAGTAACCTTGACAAACACAATGGGAAGCCAGATCGCAAATATTTAGCACATAAACAAACAAGCACTGCAAATATTTTGGGTCAAAATACGAAACAAAAGTGAAAAACGTCAAGTACGAAAGAGCTACACCAAAATGAAACTGACAACAGGATGTTTTTGGAAAAACTTTTAGGATCAAATAGACTGTTAAGAAAATAAATGCATTTTTTATGCATTTATCATTAAAAATTAAGGTGAACTTTGTTCAATGAATAACAAAAGTTAAGCAAAAAAATTTTATTCGACTTCTTCTCAAAAATGTTTCTTTCCACATTACTGTAAATTTTTGTGATCTGCTACAAAATCTCCCAATTTTTTTCATCCCAAGCCCAATTGAATATTATTTTCAGAGGTCATTTGTAAGTTCATGAAAGAGCAAAGCTCTTCTTTCTTTCTTTCCATTAAAGAGGGGATCGTAAAGAACTATTCTTTTTATGCTGCAAGTCAAGGAAAGGTGTACATAACAACTCAACGTCTCCGATTTGATGATGTACGGAACGCGAGTCCATCGTTCAACGTTTACCAGTTAACAGCTCAACCTGCACAGTAAATGCGTAGTCTCAATAATATTTACGTGCTAAAATATTATCCAAATAGGTTTTTAATCCTAAACCATTTGTCGTCCATTATTCAAGTGAGAACTTATAGCTGTTGTTGGGAGAAATTCATTAGAAGTAATCAGGTAGCCAATCCGGTAGTTTTAAAAGCAATAATCTTGCACTTACAGCTTTATTAGCGCATGCAATCCCATTAAGTCCATCTGTCCAATCCGAGTTAGGTTGTTGTATTGAAGATATCTGTTTACCAAACAGTAGAAATTTTTATAAACCGGCTAGCTGGTCGAGTGGTAACGCGTTCGTCTCTGGAGCGGTAGGTCTCAGGTTCAAATCTTGGGCCGGTCAAATCGAACATAGTGTTGCCAACGGCTTGCCACTGCTGGGACATTTCTTCGAAAGAAGCTGTGTTGGCAGGGTGCAATGACGCGAAGATGGGCCCCACAAACTCGTAACACGCTTCGGCGTAATACAGCGTGTATAATAAAAATTTGATTTAAAGTAATGGTGTGGTTAGGCCAAGGGCATCGGCAGAAAATTTTTCAGGGGAGCCAATAAGAATAGAGCCAGTATTAACTACTAAAAATAGAATTTTTGAAATTTGGTAGGTTTAGGACAGAGTGTGTGAAAATCCATGGGGGCCATGGCCTCCTCCCCTTGCCGACGCTCATGGGTTAGGCCCGGTCTACACTACGCGTAAAATTATGAGCTTACAAACCTATTCACTTCTGCTGAAGTTTTCGTTTGAAAAAACTAAAAATACTCTCGTACGCTCACGATTTTACGCGCAGTGTAGACTAAGCCTAATTAGCAGTGTTAAGAGACCATTTGTTAAATTGTTGGTGTGTATCTCCAATCTTTATGCATAACATTGTTCAAAGCAGAAATAGACCATTATCCATCACATATTAATGAATGCTGTAATTCATCTACGATAATTTTGTAAAATTATTTGCTTAAGAAAAGCAAACCTTTATCCATGTCAATTATTGAGAAACAAGCCCCTTATGTACAGTATAAAAACACAGCGTTTCTCAATTGCCATAATTTGTCCGCTCACGCAATTAACCTTCATTAAGCCACTAAAACCCAAAGTTTTTTTACAGCATTGATCCTATATGGCTCGATTTTGACCTCATCAAGAAACGATTTAATTGTTTTTCTGCTATTTACAAAAGATGATTTCGGCTTTGACTCTTTTAGTAGCGAAAAATTAGCCATGGATGTTTAATGGCCACGTCCCAGTGAGCGAAACAATATCGTCGGTCGTTACTTGGTTAAAGGAGCACTGTCATTAGATCTTTATTAACCAAGTTGCCTTGGCTAGGAGATAGCGAAGAAATCTTTCGGTCTTCGAGTCAAACGGCTGTCCGGTGGCCATTTGTTTATCGCACGGCGGAGGCTTCGCACTCTCCTTTTATTGTTGAACGAGATACAGGCAAGCTGTGAATATTTTTATGGTCTTTGGTTTGACCCGACCGGGAATCGAACCCGAGTCTACCGTTTCAGTAGCAGATGCTCTAGTCACTCAACCACTGATAGGTTGTCGGTTAAAAGGGCACAGCAGCAACAACTGAGTAAACGATGGTTTATCACGTTTAAAGGTCATTACAAAGTAATGATAGTAATTAATTCGGTTGTTTTTAATTTGGCTATCCGTAACACAGAGTAAATGCAACGGTTGCCCCAAAACCAAACACGATATTTTATCACATACAAAAGTCAAAAGAGTTCAGCGGCGTCAAAAGGACTTTTAATAATGTTGAGTACTTACAGTCGCTCAGTACTTTCTGGGATATTTCCTGGAATGTGATGCAACCCCCTTCGCGAACAATCCACGGTTCTGTCACTACAGCTGCATTCCAGAGGACATGCGGCGGCAAGACCGGTGTCGAAACGAAAAATTGCCGGAACAAGACCACTCAAAATTAGGCAGACGACAAGAATTATCTCCCGATGGTAAAATTTTCGTTGCATTCTCTAAAACCTATTCTTGATTTATGCTTACAACTAAATCATACTAATTTACAATCGCTGCGTAAAACTTTCAAGTCGATATTAAAAATCCTATTTTTGAATTTAACCGAACATTTTATATTGAAACTTATCCTACTACATTAATCGTTTTCATTGCACAGTGTACGCAACGCAAGTGGCTGGTACGGACGTTGTTTTCTTCCAAATGTAAAATATTGAGCACTTTCTCACTGCTCGGCGTCGAAGCTACATCTCATATGAAGCTGAATTCTTCGGTGGTCAAACCAAACAACTAGACCACAGAGCTGCCGTAACCATTGTATCTCTTGAGAAAACTAAGTTCATTTTTTCGGGAACTCTGCGGCCGGTCTTTGCCATTTTAGCGTCAGCCAATTTATTACTATTTGAGCAAACATCCTGTTGCAACAACGTGAAGCTGAGAATATCAAAACGAGAAAAAAAAGATCGAAACACTAATTTTTTTCTCTTTGCTGTTGTTATCACGTTTTGAGCACGAGTTAGATCCAAACGGTCGCGGGTTTTATTCCTTTTGCCGTAGCTAATTGAGCAGGTTAATGTCGTTTATGTTGTTCAGGAATACTTCGTTATTATTTCCAAAAATTAGAGTCGTTTTGTGCTCAATAATAAAAGCAGTAATGAGCGCGTTATTAAACGCTTAGACCGGATCTAGAATTAATCTATTAATCTTTTAGGTCTAGTTTTTATTCTGTTCACTTAAACCAAATTTTACTTTTGAAGTATTCAGCGCGTGACACGATATAAAGTTTGGGTGTTCCAAATTTTTCCTGTTGACGAAATCCTGGTTAGGTCCAGTTTGGAGCTAAAAAATGAAGGAAGGCTTTATTCCCGCTCGAATCTGACTCGAAGTCAAATTCTTACTACAAAACTAACCCCAAACCCAACCCTAATCAGACTTGTAAGTTGGGCCGGGCTTTTCGGGTCGGGTTCGGGCCCAAAATTGACAAAAATTTCGGGCTTAATTCGGGCCTGGGGTGTGCTTTTGTCTTAGGTGCACAAAAATATAATCAAAATAACTTGACAACGTTGCTAAATTTGTCAGACCCAACTTAACTTTCGGGTTTTTTCGGGCATAATTTGGGCTTCAAATTAGTTTTCGGGTACGGCTCATATTTTCGGCTTCGTGCCTGAACTAGTGTAGTTGGCCCGTTTACAACTCGGACCCTAACCCTATACTTGACCCAAAAAAAGCAACTAAAAATGTGCGGATGAGTATTTTTCATTCTCGTTCAACTTTCTTTCACTTAAAATTTTTCAGTGAAATCGGAAAAGAAATAAAAAATCCCTCTACAGACGGTGTAAGTTTTATTGTCAATCACAGGGCACTGTACAACGACAGACCAGTTCATCGCAAAAACAAAAGAACATACTGATGAAAAAATGTGCTTCTAATGCCTGGTAAAATGCAAAAATGAGGTCAAGTCAAGCCACAGCAGAACGTTTTGGAATGACTGACTAGATTGCAGTTAAAAGATTCATCATGCGGATTGGATTCTTGCTGTACACAACCAACTTGTTTTCGCTTTTCGAGATTTTGGAAATAGTTTACACCTCCTTAACAAACACTTTTGCTAGTATGTTTTCACTTTTCAGCGATGAAATTTTCATCTTGAGAAAATACGTTTTATCGGTATTTGAAATAGAAGTAAATTTAGTATCCATCCCAAAGCTTTTCTTACTTGCTTAAATCTAATCTGCTGCCCCAGCCAGCCTCTAAAACGGATGAGCAGTAGAAAAGCATTGTTCATCGGTTAAAAATAGAGCTAAAATTACTAAATTCAACTGCTTTTAACATTTCCTAAAACATAGAACTTTAGCTGATGATGCTGACGAGCGGCAAAACCCCATTTTTGCATTTAACCCAAGATTTCTTTAGCAATAAAATCCAAAATTCCACGGTCATGAAATAACTATACGATCAAACGTGAACTTAATATAGATGTTTAATATATCAAAAAAAACAAAAAAACAGACAAGATGCATTTAATGCAAAGCGGTTTAGCTGTAATTAAGTTAAAAAGAAAACCCTTTACAACTAACTAGACAGCTGTGAAGCATAGCGATAATGAACATTTACCACCGATATTTAACCGCACAGAATGCTATGAGCTGAGATGGAAGTAAGATTTGTTAACTCACTTTTGAGATGGTGTAAAAACTCGTAAACTGGAAAGTTTTTCAGAAAATTTTAATCTTTGTACAAAATTATTTCGAAAAATAATGTTTTCCAACTGGTAATATTTTCCAAATTTTAAATACAGTTCGTTTGATTTCAACTTTCCAGCAGAGGACGGATAATTTTTCGTCAAACTGATATTAGAAATAGAATCGCTGAGCGCTGAAGATTGCAAAAGCGTTGGCTGAAAACATATCCAAGCGCATTTTGCAGTTTGAGATATGAAGTTTGACGTCGTTATGACGTCACAGCTATGAAAACACAAAAATAGCGGCCATGCATTAAACTTTCACAACGAAAAAACACAATCAGAGCGAAATCGTTTTAAAAACTCAAGCAAAAATAATGCGAAATGCACTTCAATTGTAAACGTACAATAGTGTAGCGTAATTCAAACAGCAAAAATAACAACAGAAAACTACTTGCAATGTACCAAAACCAGACCAACAATGATGGTACCCAAGTGCACAAACTAATCACAGGAAATGGAAAAGTACAAACAGAATATCTTGTATACCGCTTCATTAATCTTTTCATAGTATTCCGTCAAACTTACGAAAAAAGAATTTTCAAAACAGGATATCTTCAAATTCTAAATGGATAATTCTCCGAGATCACGATTTCCCGAATGAACAATTACCATCTAAACCGACAAATCCTCGAATGGGTTGCTAGGGGTAAATGCGAAATCAAAAACATGGCTATTTAGGGAAGAGTTTCTTTAATTTTTTTCGGAAAAATGCTTGAGATCACTGATATTTATCCGCATCATGAACTGAACACCGTGCGACATAATTAATCAAAAATGCTTCGGACACATTGGTAAAATCACTGCATAGAAGTCGATCATCTCTACAACGCCATATGCCGAGTGCAACAAGTAATCCACATTCGTCTGTTACGCAGCGCACCGGAGCAAACAAAAGCAGAAATTGTCAATCCCTAAAAACCTTGTTAAACTTACGAAACGTACTTCAAAGAGTGGTTAAAACGTTAAAAACTTTCGCGCAGACAAAACAAAAAGCGTTTAAGGCAGTAAGCATACGCAGAATGATGCAGAGCTGTTAACTCGTAAGACAAATATTTTACGGTAAAGCTGGGAAATTCGAGACAATTTTTCAGGGGTATTTTCCTTATATTGAGTCGGTAGACAAATTTTGAACCACTAGACGAACGAGTTCAAACAGTAACGTCTGGAATGAAAAAAATAGTTTCAAATTAAATCAAAACTTTATTATAAAAAGTGTAGACTGTAGAGTTACTGGAATTTTAGTTGAAGAGTGGAAGTCGGAAGTTTTTAGAAAAATCAAACGTCGTCAAATTTGCAGAAGAACCGGAGTCTGAAGTTAAGCCGGAGGATTTGAATCAAATTCCCAGCCACGGTCTGAAGCCCGCATTAGCAAAATAAAATGCTTCAGAAAAATGAAGTGTAATTACTAATTATATATGTATGATAATGTTCGAATTTGTTGATTGGAAAATAGAAACTGATGAAAAAAAGTTTCAAATGGTGCGTAAACTGCCTGCAATAACGTGGAAAAACAACGATCTAAATAATGCGAATTGATTCGTTACTAAAGAAACGCATATTGCTTTCAATTTATAAAACAATTTCACCAGATATCATGGTTGTACCATACTTCAAATCCACACAGAACACAAGATGAGGTTTCACGAGAGTACGTGAACTCAAGTCCAACTTGAGCAAAGGAAGAACAAAGTTCAACTGGAGTCGACTTCAAACTTTCCATGTTTTATGCAAGCTAATCTTCAAGTTTAACTTAAGTCGAACTTAAGCTGACGTACTCCCGTAATACGGCCCAAGAAAATAAAAATGACAAGACAACTGCCATCGCTTCAAACGAAAAAACTGCGGCGCCACTACGCTACGTCAGTTACGCAACAATAAGAGGCTCATCGTCAGCGAAACCGGATATCATTGGTGTTTCTGCGTCGGCGTCGTCATCGAGTCCATTATCGTACGCGTCGCGATCATCGACGAAAAACGCTTCTCCTCTTTGAGGGTCGTAGTGTGACGACACAAACTGGCTGTAACTTCGCGCGAGACGACGGTTGCGTCGCAGCTGAAAAGTAAACACAGGAATCAGCTACAGAGTCGAAATGATTTTAGTAGTCAAAATGTTGCTCATAAAATGCCATGAAGACCTTATATGACTCATCCACCCTTATTATTGGTTTTTGGTCCAGACCTTGGAGGGTGGCCGGAATAGTAGTCTCCTAGGACTTTATCCGCGCCGCCCAACCCTCGGAAAACACCAACCAATCAAATTGTGCCCATAATTTTTCTGGTACGCTACAATTTTCTTTCCTGATTGTTGATGGCCCTCCTTGAAGGTCAAAATCAAATCTATTATTTTTATGAAAATTTAAATAAATTTAGTAGTTTCACAGAATTGTTGACTGATTTTGTGAAAAGACTCAATGCTTTATAACTGATTTTTGAAAGAGATATTTCGATTGTTGATACACAAATGACGAAACAAAGTTAGAAGCATCTGCAGGAGTCGAAAGCCACATTGAAACTAGCAACTAATGAATTACCGAGGTAACGGTTCTACTTACCAAATACAAAATGACGACGACCAAGCTCAAAACTATCACTACTGATGACACAGCAATGGCAATTACACTAGTGCGGCCGAGACCACTGCTGGAGGGACTAGGGATCACAGTCGGGGGCACAGGTATCACGAGGTCCCCAGTTGAAAACGAGTAGGGAAAAGCTTGGGTGCTGCACTGTTGTTTTCTGACACATCTTAACACCAAAAAGACGGTGTACCTAAACAAAAACAATTGATCAGGTTTTCAAGTTTGTTTTAGCCACAAATTTGCAGTTCATACAGCAAACAATTAAAATCAGTTTTTGTTTCGCAAAGAGGAAGTTTCCAAGTCAGTAGCCACCCAAGCTACCGGAATTAATTGCCATAAAAAAAGAAAAATGACTTAATTTTAACCTTTTAGTACGTGCAAGTGATTGCGATTCCGCTCTTGAAAGAAATCAAAATTGTCACAATCTCGCACTGAGTTTTTTCAGAGCATTGTCTATTTAGCTTTGATTTGGAGCATTGTAACGCAAATATAGCACTATCATAATCTTCATCTTTCTGCACTTTATATAAAAAATTCGAAAGAAATTCACATGCCGTAGTAAGTAAATAAAACTGTGACGTAGTTCATGATCATATAAAAAATTGGGCATTAACACCCTGTTAAATTCAACGACCTGTTCCACCCGCAAAAGGGGTTGTCAAGGATAAATTTTATTCAAATGAGCACGAGGGGTAAATGTAATTAATCAGGGGTAAATGCAGTGTCCAAAAAAATCACGATTACTTAACTTTGATAAACTGAAAGTTTTAACAGGTAAAGCGGGTTCCAATAAAACTAGCTGTTTGCTAATGAAAACTGTATTGAAAGACAAAATTTTATGGCTAAAATGCGGCCATAGGCCAACGTACGATTTATCTTGGTTCAGGTTTCCAAGTATGGTACTTGTTTGTGAGGATGGTATTTCCTGAATATTGTGACAGCTGGTCTGGTTCTGGTCGGACACATCTTTTCCCTCGCATAGAATTACTTCCACACCTCTCAAAATGTTCGTGTAAAAGCCATGATGCTTAGGAGATACAACGTAGGAAAGCTGGAACAAAAATTAAGTTGATTTTGTTTCCTGCAGAAAAGAGGGTTCTTAGGGCAAAAACCCAAACACATTTACGACTACTTTTCTGGCGACGGATTTCGGTACGAGGGTTTTTTAATTTTTTTCTTTTTTCGGCTTTTTTTTCCTTTTTAAAAATGAACTGCAAACTGTGCCAGAGGAGAACATGTAAAAACAAAACAAACGCCTATTGTATCAAACAGAGAAAATATTTCTGGTTCAGGAAAAGGTCTTCCAAGGTCCGATGCTGAGTTCCAACTTAGCAAAAAGAGGCTAAAAAAAAAACATTAAATAACGGCCTTTCTCTAGATATAATGTTATGAGATAGATCTTTTCATTATTCTTTAATATAATTTTTACCCTACTTTCCTCAAATATAGGACTGAAGCTGTTATTACTACTTTAACCATGCCACCGAACACATTTGTTACCTCATAGTCGCTCGTTCCAGGTATGGGAAGCACTCTGATGACGTGGATAGGAGGGACTTTAAGACCGGTGAAGAAAGGGTAACTGGAGGATTTTCCATAGAGGCCTAAAAACCAAATATAGCATTATCTTCATCATTTACAAAAATTCAATATGACATCATTTACAAAAATTCTGCACATAAAACTTTTAGCACAGCAAAAGAAACTATGACCATTAAAAAGAAGGCAAAAGTTTAAAACCAAAAAAAGGGGAGACATTAAAATCACCCACAAAGTAATGTCCCCACCAGTCTGTTTCGCCGGTATGCTCTTCAGGGGGGGTGGCAGTAAATCTTACTTAAATATAATGCTGGAATACATCGAGTTTAAAGGCGCGTTTACACGAAACGCAACGCAATACGAAACGAAGGTTGGCAAACTTCGCGAGTGGCCGCTTACGTCACTTGCTCAAAATTGGGCAACAATTCAAAAACAATTTTGTCCAAGTGAAATTAAGCAACCGCTCGCGAAGTTTGCAACCGGTTAAAACCTTTCGCAAGTCGTCAATGACGTCAAATTTTGGCTGCTTTGTGTCGCTTCACGTCCAGTGTAAACGCATTTTTATGTATAATTTGCGCAAGGGCTGAGATATGCTCGGCGTAAAAGTGAACAAGTGCCCGAGGTTCTATTTCGTCGAAAAAAATCAGTATAATTAAAAACACAATTACAACACTCATAAATAAGAATCAACCGGGAAATCGGAAGCGACCTTTCACTGCTTTCAGTCTTCGAGTCTACGGTCACTTGAGGGCGTAGCGACCGTAACTATTGGTTTTAGCTGTTGATAAATCGAAAATTTAAGGAACATTGACGAATTAATGTTTTGGAAGAACAATTTCGTTTAAATCAATTCGTGCAATATGATCACCGGTAAATCACTTTTGTGTAATTGTTCCTTGTTAAATCAAGTACAGCTTATATTTCTGTTTAATTTTTTGAAGGGTGAAGGTTTTGATGCGAAGGGGTATATCATTCTCAATCTTAGCTCCTAACAATTTGATATACCCCTTTCTTCCAAAATTTTACCTTTCAAAATATATAAAGACTAAAGAGTGCCACAGTATCCTTGCTTTGCATACAGACAAGGCAGACCAGCCCGTTTGGGGCTGATCTAATATTCACAAGATCAAAAAAAAAGATGACTTACCATTCAAGCAATCCCTAACCGAGACGATGTAGGTTTTGTCAGGTTTGACGGAGACATTGGTGCAGATAATTGGGTCGTTGGGGAAATTCGGGTCTTTGGGTACAGTCGTTACTTTATCCTTTTTAGTGCTCTTGTTCGCGCTTACGTCATGAAGAACGAGGCAATATGGCTGAAAGACGATGTAATTCACTAATGCGCATAAAACCAAGCACTCTGCACCTGTCAATCACACAAACGCAGAGCACCATGTTTTGGGTTCAGTTTCAAGTCTTGCGTCAGGCTCGACTACCATAGCCGGTAGATTGCTAGGCCCCAATGGGAAATACACGTAAGAGTCATTCCCAAGGATACAACAATTACATGCTAGTCTGGGAATCGAACCGTGAGTCAGCAACCTTTCGATCACTAGCCCGACGCTTTACCACTGAGCTATCGCTATCAGTCATGTGTGTGAACCAGGAATTTTGTGTAAACACATCAATGCAAGGCCGTTTCGAAGGTTCAATCCACTACGATCGGTAAACTGATCGGTCCAGTAAGAGTTGAAGTTCTCTTCCAAAGACGCAATGCCAGTTCGAGAATTGAACCCGAAGCTAGAAACCTTTCGATCGCTTATCATACGCTCTATCAACTGAGCTAGATCGCCGAATACTGAAACGAATGAAACTCAACCATTTCAAGTTGAAAACAAAATAAATTAACCATCCAATGAGTGACGCCGCATACCATGTTATAGCCTAACTGCATTTCTTTGGGTATGCTAGCATAACAGAAACGTTATGCTACACCTAAAAAGGTTCCATGGTTTATACATTCTTAACTCCTTTTCAAGATAAAGTCTCTAACCAATTACAAGACATAAAGGCATAGGCGTAGCAAAGATTTTTGATTGGGGGGGGGGGGGCAAGCCACAAATTACATGCAATGACGTCATCAGAAATTTTCGAAAGAGGAACTTTTTGTGGGACAAAGATCGTAGAATCAAAGACCAGAAGCCGTGGTCTGGTATACCAAAGTTAAAAAGTGAAAATGTCAAAATTGGGAGAAGTATTGAGTAATCTAGGGTAACTCAAACGTATCGCAGACAGGAGTCTGGGGGCGGAGCCGCCAAAAGCTGGGCGATTTTTTAGAAAAACAAGCTATTTTAAATGCCATTGGATCACATTCCGCACGTGTTTCGAGCCATTTGAAAGAACTAGATTTTTAACATTTGAAAGCCAATTGAAAAATTTAAATTGTTTTTTCTTACACTTTAAATCCAAAACACGTCTATAATCTTACATTTTGGGGTTAAATTTTGTGATTTGGCCCAGGTATAGGGGGAAGTAAGGTGCATTGCTTTCTGTAATAGTTCAGAAGTAAATAATAATCCATTCAAAGATATTCCTTCGAGATCTTTGTTTTGTCTGGAAAATAACCAGCTGTAGGAGTACATGTACTGCCAGGGGGTCCTGGCCCCCTTCAATTCAAATTCAATAATTTGTTCCATGAGTTTCCGTTAAAAGTTTCTTCTTGTTAATTTTTTTTTTTTTTTCAAAAGTATATCGTCGCTTCAAAACTGGCAAGGGGAGGTGAATTGTTATTGAAAAATGGTACAATAGATGGTTAGTTGGTTACGCTAACCAACCACGTTATTGATCGGGCTGGATTTACATTGCGTGGGGCCCCTAGTACTTTGGGAGATTTTCGTAAAACCTTCTTGCCAAATATAGGTAAAGCCCCCCACCCCAAAAAAGTTTTACCATCTGAGCACGGGGCCCCTGGCACTGTGCATTATGATCAATCAGACCCTGGTTATTCCATTACGTTCATAAAAAGATTAGATGAGGGCCTGAGATAGCAACTTTTAAAATAAAAACCGTTCATTTCACCCGGGGTTACACCTATAAATTGGTTGGCAAAAATTGAATTGAAGGGGCCCGGGCCCCGTGGTCGTCAATATCATTGTTAACCACTGTTGTACGCGTGTACTGTAGTACGTAAAAAATGCGAAAAGCTGAAACTTCAGAAACAATTGGCTTTTTTGTTACATTTTTATCATTGGTGGCATTTCAATTGGGCCCCCCCATGACTATGCCTATAGATAAAGGTGAACTTGATTTTTTCACTGCGTTCCAAATATCGGTGCAGAACGTTACCGAATAATTCTATAACGGTAGAGAACATTACCGAAAAGCTTTTAACGAGCAAGAAAAAATAAAGTTGAATTGTAATTACATCATTAATTCATTATTCACCAAGATGCTTTGGCCAGGAGACTAAAGGATCTTTTGGTCTTCGAGTCAAGCTGTTACGTGTCCAGTCTCCAGTACCTGTCTACCACACACGGTCGAAGAGACTTCACACTGCCAATTTTAATGTTGAACGTCAGGCAGGGAAGCTGTGAATAACAATTTTTACAGACTCAAGCTTAACACGAAGCAGACGCTATATCCAGTTTATTCACTCAACCACAACTTGCTAAAAGTCATATTCAAATTCTACGCCGCCTTAAAATTGACTGTACTTACAATAGCGGCAACGTCATATTGCGACACCGGCGAAGCCCAGCACAGACGAGCAGTCTTTCTCGACTCAAGAACGTTAACAGTAAGCTTTTGAGGTGCACCAGAGTAGTCATGAACGGGTGTTAACGATACAAAATCTCCCCAACGGCCAATGTAAGGCGCCGCAACTTGAACCTAATTGTTTCAAAATAGTAAGTGAGCAGCATCGATCCAGATAAAGGGCTCAACAATAACGTTTGGTGAGAGCAAGTGAGAAACTAAAATTAGTACTAATACAGCCTACTGAAGAGCCTAATGTCGAAACAGCCCGTTCGGGGCATTATTATTTCTATAGATGCATTTACAGATTTTAGTGTTTCAGAACAATAATTACTTTATTTTAAATTATTCTGCAATGAATAGAAAGTTCCGTAGTAGAGAAGATAAGCTATTAGACCTTTTCATTGTGAGACTAAATAAGATTCCGTCAAAACAGACGCATACTTTTAGCATTTATCAAATTTTAAATCCTACAAACTGTTTCATCTGTAATTGGGACCACCAGGGGTGTCTTATTCAAATGTTCTGCGGTTGAATCAGTCTGAAGGGTTTTCAATTTTTACATGTGACGTGAGTACCGTGTTATGACATCCGACCTCTAGTCAACGCTGTCGAGCATTTTTTTGAATTAGTTAAATTCAAACTCTTTTCACGGTACACCATAGCATAACAACATAGAAATAGCAATTTTGACGATTGATCTAAACATTCTCAACCTAGAAAAGATCAATTCAAATAATTGCTTCCTTCCTTTATTTTATTTCCACGACTCCATTACACTATTTCAGCAAATGCATTAAGTTTTTTCAACTTACCCTCCAGAGTTGAGGGACGTTAATCGGCAGACCTGTAACGTTGAGTGAGGTCGCATTTCGAACTGATATTGCGTGTTCACGGACTGTTTCACTTTTTCCGTACTCAACCTAAAGCAAATGAAATGGGAAAAGTGCTCTGTAATATATGCAATCATATGAGCAAGCAGACAAAAAGTTATAAATTGGAGACCGGAAAATTCTTTTTAAATTCATACAAATGAACGATGTATAGCATAGGTTCTGGATATTTTTCAAAATCTATTTTGTTTCTTAGCAAAATTGTGCAAACTGCCCGATTTACAAGCTTGTCGTTGGGACAGGAGGGTGCTCAATTTGTGCATTTTCTTGATAGTCAGATAGAAGTCGACTGGATCAAGAGTCTGCAACTAAAACGGTAGACTCGGGTTCGATTACAGGTCAGGCCAAACCAAAGAGTATCAAAATTGGTAATCACAGTTTTCATCTTTGACGTTCAACAATAAAAAGGACAGTGCGAAATGTAGCCTTCATCACCGTGTGTGGTAGACAGGTGGCAGCTTCGAACACCGAAAAGGTCCCTTCGCTGTGACCTGGCCAAAGCAACTTCAAACCAAAACAAATATTTCATCTCACTCGCCGTATTACGCCGAAGCGTGTAACGAGTTTGCTGGGCCCATCCCGCGTCACTGCGCCCAGGCAACACAGCTCTTTTCAAAGAAACGTTGCAGCCGTAGAGAGCCATTGGTAACACTGAGTCCAATTTGACCAGCCCGATATTTGAACCTCAGATCTTCCGCTGCATAGACGGACGCATTACCGCTCGACCAAATAGCCGGTGCCCAGGTAACTTGGTAAATAAAATACAATAACTTACTTTGTAAGTTACTCCGCTCCGTGTGAGTGGGTCATCCACTTTGTCCCATACCAACATGACCGCGGTATTGTTGATTGCTTTTGACCGATCAACGTCGATTTGTGGCACATTTGGTGCAGGTGGTTTTGTGGTAAACTCGATGGAAGGCGACGTAGTTCCAAGCTGATTCTCTGAAATTGTTAACGTTTATATTGAACGCTTTTCGTTGAGTTATTAAGTATGACCTACTCGTTAGCAAAGTAATACCAACGCTAGATGAAAATTGCCTTTTTTAGTCCTGAATGGCGTTTTAATAACACGCTGTTTAGTCGGCTTTCGACGAAACTAAAAGTAACGTAGCATGAAAACTATGTTTTTAACGTTCCAAATTTAACGCAAAAGTTATAGAAACTTATTCTAAAAGCGAAATGATATCAAATTGATGTCATAAGACGACTGCAGTGCCTAAAGAATGTAAAAAAATAGCTTTACTAATTTGTAAAGTTATCCTTTATTGTTGTAATGGAGTTTTTGAAGAAAATCACTTTTAAACACATCTTTAATTTCAATACCGTAAACCGCAAGTTATAGTAACTTCCGTAATCCAACTTCAACAAAATACTTCAAAATTTCAGCCCTCTAGTACTCACTGTAGTAGGCAGTGATATATGCGCTGTACATTTGGAAGGGTTCCAAGTCTTTCAGTTGAAGGCTTGTCGTTGTGTTGGACACAATTATTTCCTTGAAATAAAACAAAGACTCTATGCTCTGCACATGGACACTGCAAAACAAAATTTTCGATCGTTTGAGAAAAATCAAAAAAAATAATCCCGTTAAATCTTCAAAGGAAAAAAAGGTTTCTGGGGTTGAAATTAAACAAGAAAAAAATCAGTACATTAAATAAAAAAAATAAAAACGAACAATAGCTCTGGTGATGTCACCGAAACAAAGAAAAATTAGCTTGCTTTTTCATAAAAGGTAGAGATAAAAAGTTTTTAAATAATGAAATTTTCAGGAAAATACAGATAAGAGTTATCTGTCATTCAAAATTAAAACCAAAAAATGTTATGCTACTTGAGTCGCGCTCTTCGTCACCACCGCGTACTTTCTGAAAGCTACCGATTCTAACTATATTGATAAAGTTTTTAAAAAATGGACTCTAAACCGGATACATGGGAGAGCAGGATGAATAATTCTTGTTGGACTCGTTGTTGAAATCTTTAAACGAGAACTGAAGGCAAAATAAATGTGGGTGTCTAAAGTTAAGGCAATCGTATTAGATCATATTGGTATATCACTCCATCCTTCTTGAGTCTTGACCCATGATTCCAGAGATATTCGACTTCAAACACAACTTAAGTGCCTCCCTCATCAAAATTTTTATCGGCAGCCCTGACGTTTCAATGCAGTAGGCTCTGGCCCACAGAGGTCCATAATAAAGGTTAAAAAGGCCTCTGTGGCTTAGCATAATTGCGGCGTTGCCTAAGTACAGAACTAAAATGGCGTCACCGATGTTATCAACGTCAGGGTTGCCAATGAAAATTATGATTAGGGAGGCCCCTACGCTGTGTTTGAAGTAGAATATCTCTGGAACAGCTGAGTCACGAAGGACGGAGTCAACACCACTCTAATCTAACACGATTGCGCTAACTTTAGACACCTCAACTAATTTTTGCCTCCAGTCCTCGTTTAAATTCTTATTTTAACAATTTGCTGCATCAAACCTGAAATTCAGAGGCGTTTCTTTCAGGCGAGACCAGGTCAAATTGACAGAATTTCTTCCAATGTTAGAAGCGCTTGGCGCTTTCGGAATTAATGATGCATCATCAACTAAAAAACAGGTAAAGTGAAGCAATAACTGACCCAAAACCGAAAATAATAAAAATTTGTTGTAGTTCTAGTATTAAACAGAAAAAATGTTTTAATCCAACTACCAGCAACCAAGCTTGAACAAACTTTTCATGCTTTGTTTCAAATAACATTTAAGAGTGATGTGCAACACCGACTTAATAATAGCTTTAAGATAGCAAGCCTAGCCTAGCTGACGCATGTGATTTAACAAAACTGCAATTTTCAGCTATTATTTTAGGGTTCAGGCTAACTTAACGAAATACCATTCATTTTTTACGTTTCAAGTTTATAATATTTTTTGACAGAATATTCATGGCTATAATATTTCATACAAAAACCTACCGACAGTAACGTTACGTGGCTGTGACCATTTACTGCTTCCCAGAATGGAATTTGTTCTCACCACTACAGAGTAATTGCCAGGGGGAACAGGACTGAGGACGGTAGCTCTAAGAAACGAAGGCGCTTCAGTGGAAATGGCAGCGATTTTCGAATGAATTGGATTTGCAGTAACGGTGAAGGCTAAATAATATAACATAGATCAAATAAATTTGTTTAAAAACGCTTTTCTTTTCGTTGATTTCAGCTACATGGTGACATCAAAAAAAAAAGAAAACAGAACCCACAAATATTTGAATAAAACCTTTAATCATTAATTATTTCAGCAGTAGATTTAGTGGTTGGAATATTGCAACAATATTTTTCCCACCATGTTCGGTTCAAACGAAGAGACGGCATTTTGCGTGGAGGCGTACTACAGGTTCCGTTTTGTTTGGGGGTCATCCTATGCGTTTACACAACTGAATTCACACTTAGATTGAATGTTGCTTTGGAACGCTAACCACAATCGCGTATCCCTAGCAGCCTTCTTAATGGATGATTCCAGCCCTTTAAATTCACACGATAATCTTCCTGACAAATGCTATTAGTGCTTTAGACAAGAATACACGTTTAAAGGGCAATTGTATAATATCCTTTTTTGTCTAACTTAATCTAACATTTCGTGATCTCATGAAGAAGAAACACTTAATTGATGCATTGCCAGTGTGTCACAATGCTGTCTTGGCACGGTATTTTGATTCCACTTTTAGCTGACGACATTTTAACCTATATTACCTACATCAAAAACACAATCGTAGCATGCCTATAGTTGCTTTTCCGAATAACTTCTTCATTCAACCAAACAAACTTCTTTTCGCACTTGAAACAAATACGAGGATTTTTTTATAAAAATCAATTTAAACTAACACTGCATCTGGAATAGCGCTGATTTCCATAAACTCACAAAATTTCCACGCACCCAAAAGCGCCAGACCAACACGAAATACAACCCTAAACCTATATCAAAGCGTCTCTTACGATCCTGTAAGTTATATTTTATAGAGCTCCACAAAAATGCTCTTACTTGACGTATAAGTATTGGTGTGGCTAGCAGGTTTCCATAGAACGGTGATAGAATTTGGGGCGGACTGTCTTGCTGACGTAATAGCAGGAGGGTTAGGAATCCCATCTTCCGTTGTAAACTGGTATACTAGGTCATATTGAAGAATGTAGCTTGTATAGTTGAGCACAATCGCATACTCGTACCGTTGCTTGTAAAGAAGGCCTGAAATAAAAATGATTTCAGTCAATTCAGAAAAATTAGAGGCTTAGGCTAAGTCAACATTGCGAGTAAAATAGTAAGCGTACGAGCGTATCCTAAGTTTGTTTTAACCAACTGGCAGCTTGCACGCTGGTAACGCAGTACACCAGGCGTACCGACTTTTTGCATAAAATAAACTAAAAATAAGCTCGTACGCTAACGAGTTTACGACGAGTGTGGACCGGGCATTAGAAGTATCGATACCAATAGTTGATTCGTTAATGCACACGGACCTGGCAGTCTGCGTCTGGTCTGCAAACAACTACTAGTCCAACGAATACAGCGTCTGCTATAGAAATGGATGGCTTAGGTTTGATTCCCGGTCGGGTCACACCGAAGACTTTAGAATTCACCCCCTGCCTGCCTGACGTTCAGTACTAAAAGGGTCAGTGCAAAGCCTCAACCGTGTGTGGTAACTTGACTGTTGACTTGGGCGGATGACAGCTTGACTCTAAGACATTCGCGGTCTCCTGGTCATGGCAAATAGGGAAATTACGATAAAATTGCAAGTATAACAATGCTTGTATGACCACGCCAGCACAGAAAACCACTTAGGCTCCGAGTTACGTATTTCGACGGGCAGAGTTGCAACTGTAGAAACACTGCTTCGATTAATTCTCATCTTGTTTTTGGATCACGAGTAACCTATAGCGACATGTTGATCTTCTACTTTTCTCGCTTAATTCCACGTCAACCAATAATATGGCGCTGTCTTTAGCATAAAAAGGAGCTTGAAAATTTCGATGTAGTTTAAAAACAATGACGCAGACATGGGCCCCGCCAACTCGTTTGTTACACGCTTCGGTGTACAACAGCAAGTATACGACGCGAAGTTTTCAGGTAACTAACCTCCCAAAACGAACGGCGAGTTCTTGAACACCTGAACATGTGTTTGGTTGATATTGAAAGATTGGTCATCAGCCTGTTTGTAGTGGACTGCGTATGTGGTAGGTCTTGGGTCAGGGATGTAACCGAGTTTAATCCGTATGCAAGCGCCGTCGATCGAAGAGCATTGGCGGTCAATTGACACAATTCCGAAATGCTGCAAGTTAAGAATCGGGTTAAACAAAACTACAAATGAATACTATTCACGGCTTTCCTGTTTGACGTTCAGCAATAAAAGGGTCAGTGAGAATCCTCATTTTGCTGAAAATATGGTGGCTGGGTTTATATTTTCGCTTGAAAAATTTCGGTCAAATATTCACAGTTAAATGTCATTTTTCTGTCATTTCAGAATTTGTTTTGGTCATTTTATGATTTCAAACGCATTTTAGCCCTTAATTCCACATCTTGCTCAAGTTTTCAGTAATTTTAACCGATCTATTTTTCTATCATTCTCAAAATATTTAGGTCAATGACAGACAAATGATCGAAAGAACCTAGTGAGATGGGGCAAGTGACAGACGAAGTCAAACACTGCAAGATCGCATCGTTTCCCCTGGCCAAGCCTACATGGCAAATTAAGTTGAAACACCCATGTAGTAACCATAGTTGTAAAATCGACTGAAAAACAACTTTAGCAAAACTTAAGTTAGTTAAAGCAGCATCGAAGCATACAATCGTATAAACCCACTCACATCGCAGCCGGCTTCATCAGACTGATCGGGACAGTCAGGTACATAGTTGCATCGCTTATTGATGTTGATGGGTTGACGGTTCCTTACACACGTGAACGTCTGCAAAACGTTACAAAAATGATAAGACGGATCTATGTAACCCACGGGTGCCAAAAACTCGCCCGCGATGACATCTTATTCGGTCTTCGCCCGTTTTCTTACCTTTATTTTCTGACGCAAAATGATGATTTTCTAGACGCAAAATGATGCCATTAAAATTTTCTTAGCCCGCGGTCTCCTTCGCAAAGTCTATTATGGCACTTCTTTAAAAAAGTTTGGACACCTTTAATATCGAACCAAGTCAACCGACCGCCAACAAACTGACCGCCAACACTAGGGTTAGTTGACGGGAGGTTGGTTCGCGGCCAGTTTGTTCGAGGCCAGTTTGCAGTGGTCAGTTGTCGTGCACTTCTTGATATAGACTTTTCTATGAAACTGTTGAAGATATTTCGGAAAACAAATAATGGTCAAAACCAGCAAAACGTCAAAAAAAGTATTGTTTTTTTTTTTTGCTATTGCCCAAAATTACGAACAGTTAAGGCCCCGGTTTACACTACACGTAAAATCGAGATAGTGTGAGTGTATTTTTACCTAATTTTAAACAGAAATCAAGTACGAAAGGCGCACTCTCTTATTAGCGTACAAGCTGCCAATCGGTCAAAATAAACTACGAATACGCTCGTACATTTACAATTTTGTGCGCAGAGTAAACCGAGCCTAAGCGCCAGACTTGACAAACAGAAACGTCAACACTTGAATTATTTGTTCATAGTCCTCAAAAGCATTGGTCTTTAAAAAATCACATAAAATCAATGCTTGCTGCTGGGGCAGAGAAAAAGTACCGGCAAAAGTCAACAAATTTTTTCAAGTTAGACTAACAGATACCTGATAGATAGCAGTAGTTACTGGGACAGAAGAGGAGGAACATTGAGCTTCATCATAACCATCTGGGCAGTCTCTTAGTCCGTCACACTTGCGCCACAAAGGAAAGCATAGGGAAGACTGGTTGCATCTGAATGAACGCAGTAGTTAGCTTAACGGCAATGGTATCTGCGGCATAGTGGAGGTTCATGCAGAGAAATGATAGAAGCTGGTTCGAATACTGGTTGGGTCAAACTACCCATCTTAATCATCATACTCTCTGTAATGCGCCAATGGCTGTTCTAAGAAAAATCATTTTTGCGAAGCTGCTACCTGGCAAATCGACCTGCGTAAAATGACACGTCTGATTTGTCTACGTCTTACCGCATTTCCTTACAAAGTGAAGCATTACACGAGTAATTCAACTGCTCAGAACATTAAATATGAAATTATCAGAAAAAATCACCTGAATACATTGACCGAGTTACAACTGGCGTAAGATGTGCAATTTTCTTCGTCGCTGTTGTCATAGCAATCGTTATCATAGTTACACCTCAAGCTGCTAGCAATGCAGCGCCCATTCCGGCAATGAAACTCGTCTAAAAATGGACGTATTTTGATGTTTACTGCGACGAAAGTACCAATATGGCGTAAAAACACCAAAAATTGTCACTACAGTGAAATGTTAAAGTTAAGTTCGACTCTCTAATTAAATATCAAACACGGATAATAAAAACGAAAATAAAACAAGGTTATTAAATTGATGTTTGGTTATTAAAACAACAGTATGTCCTACAAACGCCAAAAGCCTAGCCATAGGCAGAGCTAGACATGAAAACCGGGTCAGGCTAAAAAGTACTGAAAATCTTTTCTAATCTTTAAAATTTCTGAAAGTGAAGTGGAAGCTGCTGGAGCAGCCGACCAACAGCACTTAACCATTTTACATGAGGCTTTGCAATGGTGTTCATGAAAAAAATCAACACCATTTCGTCATAAAAGATATCACGGTTGTTTTGAAGACTTCTATACGGTAATAACCTTGATAAAACAAGCTTTTGTGATGCAATAGCCAATATTTATGACGAAATAGTCTTGAAATTTTTCATCAACATCACTGAAAAAAACCTCCCGTAAAAAGGTTTACTGATGTCCACCGCCAGTTGTATGCACTCTTACCTGTATCTTTTGAGACAAAAATAACCTAAATAGTAAAATACTCTTCCCCTATTCGGTTTGATTTACTCAGTATCAAACAAACTTTTTTTTATAAAAATAGGTCTATGAGAACACTAGGCTCACTTTTTCTCAAAATTTTAGAAAAAATTAGGAACAGAAGCAGCCTCAGCAGGAAACAATAATAATAAAAAACAAGGGCTATAACAATGCATTTGCAAACAATCAACAAAGTTTTCTTGGCCTTTGCTATACTGCCACTGTTCATTCGTTCAAGAGCAACCATGATCTATAACCAAAGACAACTTTTAACCATGCAAGATTTGCGTCACTCTATTTTCCAATTAAGTTAAGAAGAGACCAGTATGCAAATTTGTGGAAATTTAACAACAGCCAGCGTCAACCCCAAATTTTCTGATTCTCATAGAAAATGTACACACTCGATGAGCAGGTGAAGTTGCAGTTTAGCTCATCGGCTCCGTTTTCGCAGTCAGCATAACCGTCGCAGGAAAACTCATCGTATATACACCGGTTGTTAACCCCAGGGCCGCAGTCCATGTATCCGTCGTCGCAGAGGAAGGGTTCAACTGTCGGAGGAGTAGGGCTGGCATCGTGGGTGGAGCAATGGGGGATTCCGCAGTAGTCCCACCTGCAAAAACGGGGAAAGTAAGCATTAAAACGGGGAAAGTAAGCATTAAACGGGGAAAGTAAGCATTAAAACGGGGAAAGTAAGCATTAAAAAGTCCATTCATTTCAATTGGCAATTTGGAAGACCATCTGTGTTGCAAAAACGAATCGGATTTCTACTAAATTACGCCAAAAAGTCGCTTAGAGCAGTGAGGAGCCTACTAGACCCCTCTCGCATTCACAACATAAAGTTGACATCCCCACTTACAAAAAGACAAGCACAACTACATTATCCAAGAGCAAAAACTATAGCAAAGAGGCAGCACCGTTCCGTATGAGAGACTGTTCTTTTTAATTTTCTATCTACACCAGCATCGGTATAGCAAAAGATGCAAAATAGAAGCCAGTTGAAGCCCACTGGAATAATCAACCACACTAAAGTTTCAATTAGACGAACGAAAACCAAGAGCTGCTCGAACTGGCTGTGCTGATTTAAAGTCTCGAAAGCAAGCCCCGAATTGCACTTGAAATGGATTCACGTTATTATACAGCGATACTTACCTTTTGTCAGGATCAGTAGTGTAGCACCAAGGGCCAGTGACATCATTGTCGGGATCTCGGCAATAGTTGTGATGGGGATTTTGAGGTCGATAATGGGGATTGTGTGGGGTATCTGTGTCCCATCTCTGACAAGTTCGACCAGTTTTGGTGTAACTACGAGTACCTAAAAAAAAAACTAGGTCAATCCTAAGCAAAGTAAAGAATGATTAAAAATGACTTATTAGTGATTTTGCAGTGTATGGTGTACATTGTACAGTCGAACATTGATTTAAATTTCCATGATGACGGATAGTGGAATAATCACAAAACAATCTAGCGTAATTCACATGCAATCATTAATAATTGCCGTTCCGCCGAGAGTGTTTGTTAATGTTTTCCAACAATTTCAAGAGCCTCTTTTTCATTCTAACTTCAAGCACATATACCCATCTCAATTAACAATTCAAACACATACCGCAAAAAATTTTGTACCAAATTTCAGTACAAAGATGAAAATACTGTAGTTTGTTAAACATAATACGTACCTTGATAATCTATGCCGTAACCAACAATGCAACCATCGTCTTGTTTCGGAAAATAAGGGCAGTCCCGCTCGTCTGACCAGTCGCCGCAGTCATTGTCCCGGTCGCATTGGAAGAACGAAAACACACAGCGCCCGTTTGCACATCTGGAATATTGCTATGAATTAAAAAATTAACTATCCAGTTGTTCGAGCTGTAACTTCACTAAATTCCGAAGCGAGGAGCTTGGAATGGTAGCAGTTTCTTATTTGATGAATACACCTGTAAGAAAAACATGCCTCACCAATCAGCATAATTCAAAGCAATGTCGTTAAGCTGATAAATTAGTGATAATATAGCCAATGCGTTCGAAGTTGTCGACTTGGGGGAGATCGATAGTGTATAGTGTACAATATGGTTCATATACAGACCAAGCTAGCCTAACTGGTGAGACTAGAAACTAGTTGAGACGGATCTGTCACAGACTGGCTATATTTAATGAATAGTCGGTTATGGGGTTGAGGTGATTGTTCTATTCATTCTCGGCTGTCTTGGTGGTATTTTTCTTACAAAATAATAATTTGGGGTAGATTATTAACTTCTTCACGCAGACAAGAAAGCAAATTGCATCCAAAATTACTGCGGTATTGACAATCAAGCTAAGCCTCTAACAACTACCCACCTGAATTGAAGGTCATCACTAAAACATGGGAGGTAAGTCGGAGGAGCCACTGTCGCGTTGTTATGACTACAATCGAATTCATCGCTGTAGTCTCCGCAGTCGTTCACTCCGTCACATTGCCAGATTAAAGGATAACATGCACCGGTGTGGTCGCATTTCAAGTCAGTGCCAGTACAATTGTGGTTTAGTGGTAGGGTGGTTGTGGGTAAGGTGGGGCGAGGAGCTGAAATTGTAGTTATAGTTTATTCAAGAACAATTGTATCGCTAAAACCTTGGTGAAATATCACATTTTGTTAAAAGTTTCCAGAAAGGAACAAGCACAGACACTAGAGACAGTTAAACATGCTAATTGTTTGCACTTCAATTTCAAATCGATTGCAAAATTCTCTTTTGTCGATATAAAAAAGATCTATTGCATATCTATTATCTATTTTCCCTTTTTCATGATAATAGAAAAAAACGCAACACTTTTTCTTAGCTTAGTTTCTAGCAGAGATCAAATTAAATCTTTCAAAAAAATGTCGCAGCGGTGGCGATCCATAGGCAACACTGCAATATATTTGACTGGCCCGAAATTTGAACCTCAGATCTATCGCTTCAGAGACGAACGCGTTACCGCTCGACCAACTGGCCGGTCTTCTAGCAGAAATCGATTTGTACAACCATTCAAATGCATCCGAAAGAATTCACTCGCTATAGAGTTGTAACCACGAAAGCAAATGATGAAAACTTACTCGTAGAAGGACAGTTTTGTTCATCAGATCCATCTGTGCAGTCCTGAGACCCGTCGCAGCGCCATGAGTTGAAGATGCACGTTCCACCAGATGCGCAAGCCCATCTGTTCGGCCCACAAGTCACCCCCGTTGAGTTGCAATGGGCTTCGTCGGATCCATCCTCACAGTCCTGTGCTCCATCGCAGACCCAAGTACGTGGCAGGCAGTTGCCGACCCAGAATCTAAATAGAGACTTGTGCTGGCCGCTGGATCACATAACCAAAATTCTTTAGCAAAGTCGCATGAGAAATGTTCAACCATCATATGTGTAGATATCTTCGCAAGTATTGCAAGGGTATTTCATGTGAAAAAAGGGCATTCAACATCTCACCAAGTGCTGTTGCAAAAAACAGCTTCTTTCGAAAACTAACTTGACTCCTCCTCTGACTCGGTCAAGGTTTTTATGAGCAAACTAGAGATACACAACCAGAAAAAACTAATAAAAAAAAGAGAGTCGAATTCGTTTTTTTTTGTGAATCTGAGTTTTGTTTTTGATTGAATCCGGGATGAAGTTCGGCCTACAATTCCACTGAACAAAAGATGCAAAAATAGTTAAAACTTCTAATTGAGATTTGAAATAGGTGGAAATCAGAGCAGACAAATTTTCAGAAAGCCACTTCCAGCTTCGTATGCACCAGTGTAGATTTAACTTTGAGCGGGAGATTATCAATTTTTTATCTTCTAAACCAGAGGTGGAGTCCTCGAAGGCACATTTTGATGTCCTTGGGCTCGAAGCCTCAAGTCCTCGAAAATTGCCTTGTCCTCGGCTCGCGGACAGCACTATTTTTTGAATCGGTAAAATTTTGTAGACTACCGGAAAAAAATTTTTGAAGACCTTTTTTGGAGATCGCCTGAAAAATTTCTTTGATTTTTTTTTTTTTTTTTGGAGAACACTTGCGCCTGTGTCCTTGGCCTCGAGCATTCTTGTCCTTAGCCTCGAGAAGGTCTGTCCTCGGAAATGTTGTCCTTGGCCTTGGATTTTTTTTGTGTCCTTGGCCTTGAGCCTTGTGTCCTCGACTCCACCTCTGTTCTAAACTGTCAGTTTCGTTAGATTAAAATAAACTGAATTCGCAAGTCTATAGAATTTCTCTTTAAGTCACATAATAATTATTGCAATATTTTCGGCCATTTATCCAAATTCTCACAGTAAAATTTTGCTAACCCACGAATTAATGTTTAAGTTCTGTTTCACCGATCACACGTATTACTGTCAAAAACGAAAGTGAATGCAATCAAATGGTATGTATATTGCGTAATATAGAATGATCGTAAAACAAGATTAACTTTGCTCGAAACTTACGTGGTAGGTCTTGCGCAATAAAACTGGTAGACGGAATTACAGGTGGTGGTCGTTGACTGGTTGCAGTTCTTTTCATCTGACCAATCACCGCAGTCGTTGTCGCCGTCACAAACCCAACTAACCAATAAAAATACAAATGATAATTCAAATATCACTCCTCTCATACCCGCATTAACCAATCACTATTCTTAAACTTTTTAGACAACGTTGCGCAATCTTTTGCTCTGGAATAATACTGCACATTTCGCGAGGTGCAATATCTAAGACATTTGTCACAGTTGCAATGTGCTGCGAAAGGCACTTCAGGCCATCTACTTTTGAAAGTAGTTTTAAGTCACAATAAAATACCGTCATTATAAATGTTTAATGCATAATATAAAAATGACACCCAACAACAAAATCGCAGCACTTTTTCTATCATTCCAACCCTAACTCAAAATACAATCTAAATTTACTCCCAGTAAAATTCGACGTCATTAATACGACTTACTTTTTGTTTCGGCATCTGCCATTGGCGCATTGAAATTGAGTGGTGGGGTTGCAAGTTGGGTAGGTGCAGTTCCTTTCATCTGAGCCGTCCCCACAGTCGTCGTCATAATCGCATCTCCATAGCGATGCGATACACCGGCCTGACGTGGCACACCTAAACTGGTAACCTGCAAAAAAAATTTATTTTCAATTCCAATTCAAGCAGTAACTGGACAATGTAAAGAAGCTATTAATGATATCAAGACATACCATATCAAAAATCACTAAACGTACCGAACTATCTTACATACTATTTGTTCCTTCCTGAGTGGATTCAAACCCTCCCACCGTAATCACTAGGGCAAGTTTTTGTTGCACTAAAACATTGAAAAAATTGCATTTATTTTTATCAAACGTTGCAAAAAGTTGCGTTTATTCACAAACCTTTTAAACGACATTGATTTACTCAAGCGATTTATTTACATATAATACCAAATATTTGCAAACATTACTTGGGGAGAAATGGCGATCTTTTGCCAACAGTTTGCGAAGCATGGTAAAACTTCGCCCCACAGTGCACGAAATTGTGAACCAACTGTTGCCTCATAAATAACATTGACACGCAGGTAGTCCGTCACATACCTCTTTGCTATGCAAATCAAAGACAATAGAACTGTACTGAAATAGTTTTATAGCATATTTTTTAAATCACACTAACATTTTGCGCCATTCTTAATGAAAATAGCAGTAAAAAGTTGCATGCAAAAAAGAAAGAAGTTGCAAAAAGTTGCAATATAAAATTCCTAAAAACAGCTTAAAACATTGTACTACATAAATTCTTAGTATTTAGAAAGCAGTCGGAAGCTGTAAAAAAAGTTGCAAAAGATGCAAAAACTAGCCCTAGTAATCACACTTTGCGTCACTACACCAGAGTTTAACAACTTCTCGTAAAACATTATTTCTGCGGTGGCAACACCGGTTTCGAAATTGAACCAAGACATCTTTCGAGGCAAACGCGACATCTGCTACACAACGAACAGGTTGAGTATCTGATTTATTTTGTGTACCACCAATATAATACAAACTATTTCGCACTTCTCCGCTAATATATGAATTGAGCAACAGAATATTACGTAATAGAATACACGGATTTGCCGAAGAACCCCTGGAAAAAATTTGCATTTTCCACCCTTCTGAGGGAGAAGCAACAAAAAATTTAACTCAAATCCAGTTCGACAGCATTGTATGGAAAATCGACATCGCTCGCAAACGGGCATCTTCAGCTACCTCTAACCAAAAAAGTAGTAAAAATATTTTCAAACTAATCATGAAACGCATTCAAATATTCAACGAGAAAGTATCATTCCACTACACAAACTACCCGCGCTTTCATTTGGTGCAGAACAGTGATGCCAGTCATCCAGTGGGTCGTAGAGAACAAAAGTTACCCAACTACCCATCAGCAGCGGCCGCCAGTGTGGTGACGGAGTGCCCACTCTTTGAGTGTGTTAAAATGGCCACTTTTCTCTCCAAGTTCTCCAGTCCAGCCGGTGCATTGTGGTGTAGCATTTTTGCTGCACCATACTCTCAACCACAGGAAAAAGCCGCGTTGCTACAACAACTACAGTGACTATCATCCATCTTACTCCGGCAACTTTGGTCAGGGCAGTCGTTTTCATCCGAGTGATCGCCGCAATCGTCTTCCCGATCGCACTTCCACAAGTTCAAGATGCATCGGTTGTTAGAGCAGAGAAACTCGTTTGCATCGCAAGTTTGGTTGCTCGTCTAAAAATACAATTTTGCGGATTAAACTTCGTAGTCTAAGTCTGAACTGCAGGGTCGTAGTTTTTCAAATCATCAAAATGTTGCAATACCCTTACACAAAGACACTGATAACATTAATGTTAGTGGCATGTATTGTCTCTTTAATGAAGAAGGTGGTTGCTTTCAAGACTCAATGAATTTGTCTTGTTTTGATATCAGCCTTTCAACACCAACATCCATTAACTATGATGTACCAGCCTTGTTTTTGCACTAACAGTCTTTACCCTTGCGGTTTAAGGCTTTCGCCGACTTAAATTTGAGGCAGCAGCATCAGAGTTGTAAGTCGGGCCGGGCTTTTCGGATCGGGTTCGGGCCTAAGGTTGCCAAAAATTTCGGACTTAATTTGGGCCTGAGACGTACTTTTTGGCTTAGATGCACAAAAGCATAATTAAAATAACTTGGCAACATTGCTAAATTTTTCAGACCTAACTTAACTTTCGCGTTTTTTCGGGCATGATTTGGGCTTCAAATTAGTTTTCGGATTCGGGCCTGAACTAGTCGGCCCGTTTACAACTCTGAACAGCATTAGATGCTTCACTCTTCCACCCAAACGGAACTTCTCGGCCATGGAGTCGAGCAGCTACCTTACTCTTGCTGCAGAACACTGATTGTAATATCTATTGCTAAAATACGTACCTGACAGTATCCAACAGATGTGTTGAAGACTTGACCAGCAGGGCATTCGCACATTTCGTTTCCTGTTGGTCCAATACGAATAATAAGGTCCTTGGCGTGACCACACAAGCACGTTCCATCCTGCAAGCACAGCGTATATCAACACTCATACAGCTTAACAAACCAGGTGCTCACCGTTTACTGAGCTGTAATTTGCAGACAGCATTGAACCGATCAGTGGTCGAGTGGATAAAGCGTCTACCACTAAAGCGAGATACGGGTTCGATTACCGGTCCGGTCAAACCAAAGATTATAAAAATTGGTATTCACAGTTTACCTGCTTGACGTTCAGCAATAAAAGGGAAAGCGTAAACCCCAACCGTGTGTGGTAGACAGGTGGCGGCTCGACTGGAAGACCGAAAGGTCCCTTTGCTGCCTCCTGGGGAGGGCAACTAGGTTGGAAGAGATGTAATTAGAGTACAATTACATGGCCGGCCGAGACGCGTCGCTTTACGACTCTGATCGGATGTTCCGGATTCAACTCGCAACGTAATAACGTTGTTACGTCCATGATCAGGTGCTTATGATTATCTCTGTTTGGTGGCTCCGAACAAGAAATAAATTTGTTTAATTTCAAAAAAGCTGACGCATCAGGATGAATAAGTTATTGACATCCTAGTTTCTATTTTTTTAGAAATAAAATCGATTTCGACCCTGCAAAATCATCATCAGTTTTACCTTATTCAAATATCAATCAAATATTTTATTCAAATCAATTTTATTTTGGGTCGAAACAGATTTTACGTCTAAAAATAAAAACTACGTTTTTAAGAATATCATTGAGGCTGGTTTCTCAATCTTTTGAAACAATTCAACTTGACAACACGACAGCTGCGCTACCGCTTCATTTTCATCATCGTTTATCTGGTTCTCGAAGTTGAGGGAAATTCAGTATTTTTAAACATTCTTCACGTAAATCAACACTGTTCAGTGTATATGCGTAAGTTCGCAGGTCTTTTGTCAGGCTTGAGCCCATTGAGAATTAAATGTTCAAAGCTTTTCCAAGAGCAAAACAACGCCATTTAGTTCAAAAATCGAATCGTGACATAAAAAACATTGCTGTACCGATGCTCTACCAACGAAGCCATGCTGTCGTTAGTCGACAAGTTTGAGACCGTACCGTAAGCAAACCATGGACGATTTAATTTTGGCTTACCAAATTACTGTGGAGCGGGGATGGAACATTGACACACATATGCGAACACTTTCTGGAAGAACATGGATTCTGTGCGGTTGTTGCTTGCGTATGGCGCGTAAATATCTGATAAGTAGAGAAATGTATTCCTTGATTAAACACGACAATGGATCAGTTGAAGCTGATTACTTGCAAGAAGACAACGCTTTAACTTTGTAGTACAGGTACTATAAAAGTTTTTAAGTTTTTAAGTTTTAAGTTCAAAGTTTTTAAGTTTGTGGGACTTAAAAACTTTTCGCCGCCGCAAGTGTGTTCAAATTGCTATGAAGTAATGAGCAACGAAATGTTAATGTGAAAACGGATTTAGCTCGCTGTGTGGAAGGCATAAGTTTAATTTTTCACTTTTGAAAATTATTTTAGTGTAATTTGTGTCTCACCTGCATTGATGACGTATGGTAGTAAGGCGCCGGGCCCCGGTCGAAAACATTTGTCGAAAAGGAATACTCATATTTGTCAACGTATTTCACCCTGCTTCTGGACGACTGCTTGGATAGCCAGTAGAGATTCTTTTTGAAAACTGCCGGGTGGCCGTAGGACGAACCGATTTCTACACACAAGAGCAAGTTATACAATTGCAATTACATCTTTATTCAACAAGTGGCCTAGGCAAGGAGATGGCGAAGAAACCTTTCGGTCTTCGGAGTCAACCTGCGAACAGTCTCGACCTACCACACACAGTGAAGACTTTAAACTGTTTCTTTTATGCTCGTATTACTGAACGTCAAGCAGAAAAGCCGTGAATACCAATTTTTGTCGTTTTTGTTTTGACCTGTTAGAGATTCTAACATGAATGCACCATTCCAGTAGAGAGTGTAAGTCTACCATCAACTTGACCACTGAACAACAAAGTGGTCTAGAAACAAAAACAATTCTTAAAAACTTCCTAACACTCATGCTATTAAATTCTAGAAAAAATACCTGAGCCTTGGTAGAGTACATTGTAGCTGGACCCATCTCGGAATATAGATCCCACGTAATTGCTAATCATCCAGTACAAGCGATCGGTGGTGGGGTCATAGGTTAAGCCGATCTGGCCAAAAGTTGGATCACCAGTATACGCTGAAAAAGAGTTTGTTTGGTGCTTTCACGCAAAAAAAAAAGAAAACAGGGGCGAATTATCGCGAGAGCGAGCATAAAACCAGATCTTGGGGCACCCAATACAACTGGGGCCTTCATTCGCAACTTTACCTAACTTTCTGAAAGGGCGGGACACTACGTTGAAGTGGCTGGACGCTGGTAGCAGACCTTAGGGCCTGGCTGCCCAACTGGCGGACCGCGGTCCATATCCGGACCTCCAGCCCATTATCGCACCTAAATTCCGACCTTCACAATTATTGGACGGAAACTTACTGTCTGTTTAAATGCATGTGGAGGCGGAAAACTTCATAAAATCGCGGTAAAGACCTTTTTTTGGTTTCTTTTTTTTGATCTTCAATCAATTTTGGTCGACAAAAAGCGGCGAAAACCTTTTTTTTGGTCTCCATGTTTTCTGGACCTTTTCCGGACCCAACGACTTTTCATCCACCACTACTGGACTTTCGCTAAAACTAGTTGAGTACCCCTGCCTTAGGGTGTAACCCGACTGCTTGGTCACCGTCGAAGTTCTCCACGCCTCCTCGGACTACTCTCTTCGAAAAGAACCGGGTAGATAATAGACATCAAATTGTTTTCACTAAGCTATTTTTCCTAAGCTTTTACAAAGTTCTCGATTCCGATTCGTTGTACAGACTTGACAACATAAATAGAAAAAAACTTTGTTTCATCATAATTGATATTTTTGGGTCATAGATAATTAACTTACAGGTAGACCAAGAGTGCAAATCAGTTTTGTTCGTTCCATCCCCGTAAATACTAGAAAGGACCGTTCGACGTGCATCTAACAAAAAACACACACAAGATAGATTTTCTCGTAATTATCCGTAGCTGTTATTTTTCTCATCCGTTAGTCCTAGTTTACCGTTATTTTTTCATATTATCGATAATCGTTGTGGCCTAGCTGACGATAGACTTGCAAGCAAACAGAAACCGAAAATGGGTGCTAAGCATCGATGTGCTTGGAAATAAGCAACGTGATTGGTTTAAACCACAACACAGAGAAGTGCCCACTTCAATGGTCTACGCGAGTGGACAACTCAGCTTCAGAACAGCGTTGCTATTATGTTTGCAAATTTGCATTAATTACTTCATTCCTTTGACCACTACATACGTCCGAATTAAAAATTCACTCACTTGCGCAAAAGATGTAGACCAGACCTTTGTCTGGGGCAGTTACAAGCTCAACGACTTTTGAGCAATTCTGTAGCTCAATTTTCCTTGTAGCCCTCTTCATGTTAGTTACGAAAAGGCCACCAGCAACATCAGTCCAATACAGGTTGGAAGCGAACCAATCCAAAGACATGCGAGTGATCTTCCTTGTATGGTTGAAGAGCCCTGAGTTGCAAAACATAGTTGTTTCTTCACCGAGAAAAATAGATACAAGATTGAACTGTCTATGCAATGCTTATTGAAAAGATAGTATGTTTCTCAACTAATATCAACTCAGATAGAAATAAAGAGATTGTAAAATACAGAACTTGATCATGTAAGTCGCTGTCCCGACTACATGCGCGGAAAAAAGTTTGCAAGACAAAGAGGATAAAGACTTCTCCTCGATCGATATTATAGGTAGGCTAGCCTACTAACTGTTCTTCCGGTAAAAGGCACACGGTTAGCAGAACGCTAATTTATTACCTTGACGTTTCGCTCAGCTGAAAACGAGCATCCTCAGAAGTTGAGTTGGAGGAGGTCAAGCACTCCTCTAATACTAGCACCAACAGTACATCTCGCAGATAAGTTACTACAAAATAAATATCAAAAGAACCGAGTGAATTAAGTGAGTTATAGATGATTGCATCGTCATAATGATCAACTTGCGAGCTAGGGCTAATTCAACAAAACGTAAAAATTCAATAGCTATACTGTGATGAAACGAGAGAACGTGGCTAAGTCATATAAGGTAAAAATAGCAATAAAACATTTACTGAGCATTTTTGGCTAAAGATCGGTACACTGATGGCAATGTCTCACCATCCGAGCGGTTGATAACGTTAGTGTGGGCATTGATAAACCAACTTTCAGCAATTAACCGTCTACGATAACTATCAACATATTTTAAAACAGTGGATTCTTCCCAATTAATACGATGATCAAACAACATTAAATGTTCACATAAAGCGGATTTTTCTGGTTCTGCGTTTTTGACGGCTCTTTTATGTTCTGCAACACGACTTTTTAAACCCCGTTTCGTTTGCCCCACATACACAAACTCACAATCAGCACAAGGTATCTTATACACTAATCGACTCTTCTCATGCTCTGCAATAGGATCTTTGGGTGAGGTAAGAATGTTACCAACGGTTTTAACCGGTTTCATCGCAAATTTCACACCAGCTTCGTTAAGAATACGACCGATACGTTCTGAAGTACCCTGTACATAAGGTATGGAGGTGAAGTGCTTAAGATGCTGTGTTGTGTTCCGTTGTTTGACCTTGGAGATGGGGTAGGAGTGCCGGAGAGGGAAACCGTTGAGTTGTAGAACAGACAGAATATGGGTGGTTTCGTGTCGTGCATCTGCTGTGATGGTGTTGTATGTGTAAGCTCTGTCATGTAGTGTCTTGGTAACTGCGAGTTTCCGATGCTGAGGATGATGAGAACCAAAGTGAAGGTATCTGTCTGTATGGGTGGGTTTGCGGTAGAATTGTGTGCGAAGAGTTTTCTCATGTCGTACAACTAGAACATCCAAGAAAGAAAAAGAGAGATCCTGCTCTTCTTCCATAGTGAACTGTATATGATGACAAACCGAGTTGATATGTTGGTGAAATTCTGTCGTGTGCTCTTTTTTCAATACACAGAATGTATCATCCACATATCGAAGCCAGAGTTTGGGTGGCGTGTGAAATGTCGCGAGTGCGGCTTTCTCTATATGCTCCATGAAGATGTTAGCCACAATGGGAGAGATGCATGATCCCATGGGTGTACCAAACGTTTGTCTATACAAAACGCTTTGAAAAGAAAAAACATTGGAATTAGAACAGATTTCAAGGCCAGTTTTTATGTCATGAGCATTGAGTTGTGTACGTTTTGGCAAAGAATCATCAACCACGAGTAAATCAAAAATACACTTAATGGCGCAATCAACAGGTACGGAAGTAAAAAGGCTCACAACATCAAACGACACCAAAATATCATCTTCTTCAATAACAACATCTTTAATGCGATCTATAAAATCAATTGAATTCTTGACACTGAAACGAATGGTCATAAGAGGTTTAATAATTATAGATAAAAATTTTGAAATATTCTACGTGGGAGAGTTGACAAAAGACACGATCGGACGAAGAGGAACATTTACTTTATGGATGTTCGGTAACCCATAGAATCGAGGCATAACAGCTTTACTACAGTGCAACCAATAATGTTTGTCCTGTTTAATCTTATTATCCAGCAAAAGCTGGTACACAAAGTCATTGACATCTTTTGTGATATTGTTAAGTGGATTTCATTTGGTTACCAATTTGCTGTAAATATCGTTATCGTTTAACAGTGCGTTAATTTTTTGATCGTAGTCTGGTCCGTCCATTATAACAGAGCATTAAAATTGGAAAAATTAAGATACGGGGAGAGCAGTAACCAATCGGAACAAGCTTGTCGCGATCAGCACATTAAGCAGAAATGGATGCATAACTTAAGTTCAAAATCGTTAACGCCTACGCAAACGGATGTACTAAAAAAAGGCTTCAATTTTGCTTAAGCCCTAAAAGCCTACCGATGGTGGATATCATTAGTGGAGTTAAAGAAGGCTTACGCTAAGTAAATGACGCAGCTGCAGTTTTTACTGCTCATTCAAAAGTCGCCGGAGTATTGAAGACTGCACGACCCCCCAAAAGAAATATCGACAAAGAAGAGGAACAAGTTTTGAAAGAGCTAAAGGAGGACAAAGACATCGTGATTCTCAAAGCTGACAAAGGTAACTGTACTGTTATAATGGACAGGCCAGACTACGATCAAAAAATTAATGCACTGTTAAACGATAACGATATTTACAGCAAATTGGTAACCAAATGAAATCCACTTAACAATATCACAAAAGATGTCAATGACTTTGTGTACCAGCTTTTGCTGGATAATAAGATTAAACAGGACAAATATTATTGGTTGCACTGCAGTAAAGCTGTTATGCCTCGATTCTATGGGTTACCGAACATCCATAAAGTAAATGTTCCTCTTCGTCCGATCGTGTCTTTTGTCAACTCTTCCACGTAGAATATTTCAAAATTTTTGCCTAAAATTATTAAACCTCTTATGACCAATCGTTTCAGGGTCAAGAATTCAATTGATTTTATAGATCGCATTAAAGATGTTGTTATTGAAGAAGATGATATTTTGGTGTCGTTTGATGTTGTGAGCCTTTTTACTTCCGTACCTGTTGATTGCGCCATTAAGTGTATTTTTGATTTACTCGTGGTTGATGATTCTTTGCCAAAACGTACACAACTCAATGCTCATGACATAAAAACTGGCCTTGAAATCTGTTCTAATTCCAATGTTTTTTCTTTTCAAAGCGTTTTGTATAGACAAACGTTTGGTACACCCATGGGATCATGCATCTCTCCCATTGTGGCTAACATCTTCATGGAGCATATAGAGAAAGCCGCACTCGCGACATTTCACACGCCACCCAAACTCTGGCTTCGATATGTGGATGATACATTCTGTGTATTGAAAAAAGAGCACACGACAGAATTTCACCAACATATCAACTCGGTTTGTCATCATATACAGTTCACTATGGAAGAAGAGCAGGATCTCTCTTTTTCTTTCTTGGATGTTCTAGTTGTACGACATGAGAAAACTCTTCGCACACAATTCTACCGCAAACCCACCCATACAGACAGATACCTTCACTTTGGTTCTCATCATCCTCAGCACCGGAAACTCGCAGTTACCAAGACACTACATGACAGAGCTTACACATACAACACCATCACAGCAGATGCACGACACGAAACCACCCATATTCTGTCTGTTCTACAACTCAACGGTTTCCCTCTCCGGCACTCCTACCCCATCTCCAAGGTCAAACAACGGAACACAACACAGCATCTTAAGCACTTCACCTCCATACCTTATGTACAGGGTACTTCAGAACGTATCGGTCGTATTCTTAACGAAGCTGGTGTGAAATTTGCGATGAAACCGGTTAAAACCGTTGGTAACATTCTTACCTCACCCAAAGATCCTATTGCAGAGCATGAGAAGAGTCGATTAGTGTATAAGATACCTTGTGCTGATTGTGAGTTTGTGTATGTGGGGCAAACGAAACGGGGTTTAAAAAGTCGTGTTGCAGAACATAAAAGAGCCGTCAAAAACGCAGAACCAGAAAAATCCGCTTTATGTGAACATTTAATGTTGTTTGATCATCGTATTAATTGGGAAGAATCCACTGTTTTAAAATATGTTGATAGTTATCGTAGACGGTTAATTGCTGAAAGTTGGTTTATCAATGCCCACACTAACGTTATCAACCGCTCGGATGGTGAGACATTGCCATCAGTGTACCGATCTTTAGCCAAAAATGCTCAGTAAATGTTTTATTGCTATTTTTACCTTATATGACTTAGCCACGTTCTCTCGTTTCATCACAGTATAGCTATTGAATTTTTACGTTTTGTTGAATTAGCCCTAGCTCGCAAGTTGATCATTATGACGATGCAATCATCTATAACTCACTTAATTCACTCGGTTCTTTTGATATTTATTTTGTTGTAACTTATCTGCGAGATGTACTGTTGGTGCTAGTATTAGAGGAGTGCTTGACACTCCTCCAACTCAACTTCTGAGGATGCTCGTCGTTTTCAGCAGAGCGAAACGTCAAGGTAATAAATTAGCGTTCTGCTAACCGTGTGCCTTTTACCGGAAGAACAGTTAGTAGGCTAGCCTACCTATAATATCGATTTTCATGCCCGGTAGACCAGATGGTTCTAGAAACCACTCTTATTCAGTTTTTGACTTCTCCTCGATTACAATGACGATCCTCAAAAACAACACAATCATCGAAAACATGCATATCAAAAGTACGCACACAACATTTTTCTAAGAGAACGTAAAACGTGGATAAAAATCAAATGGGATTCGTAAAAATCTCGTAGGCTATTTTTTCGACATCTAAGTGAATGCCTAAAAAAAAACATCGCTATAGACCATGTTAGAAACAATCATGGTAACAATGATAGAAAAAATTGAAAACCTTCTGCTAATATTTGTATACAAGCCCTAGCAATAGCAAACAGGACCTTAGTTTTTTAAGCATCCATAAAATTATGAATTCGAACATTAGGAAGAAATAAACCCACGACTTTCAACAAAAGCTTACAGTTGGTTGACGATGAGTTCAAGTTGGTGGTTTTAATTGTTGAGTGATCGAGCCAGAATAAAGTGTTGCTTTTATAGTCAAAATCAAGGTCAGCTGAATTAACAACATCGTTTGAAATGGGATTCGATTGATTGGTTAGCATATCCAACCGATACAAACCTGCAACGAAAGAAAATATTGAATTATATAATTATTGCGATTTGCATTTCCATTTCCAGTAGTCAAAAAACTTACAGAATGTTAGTCAAATGACGCACTTTCGTGGAACATGTTAAAATTTAAACAGCTTGCTTGAATCCGTATGCACTACGCAGTTACGATGGCAGAGTGGAAAAGCACCAATCCTACGTTCAATTGTAATTCCATCTTTTTTCGCTAAGTTGCCTCGGCCAAGAGAGAGTGAAAGGTCCTTTCGGTCTCCAAGTAAGCTGCCACCTGCCCACCTGTCTACCACACACGGTGGACGCGTCACACTTCCATTTCTTGGTTGAACATTAGAAGGAAAACTGTAACTTTGAATCCAATTCCAAGTCATTCATTTGTTTACGAACTGAGACAAATTCAACCAAGTTATGTGTTCTATTTTCAACGATGAAGTAGAGAACGTTTTTGCGCAATGCTTTGAAACAAACCTTGTTGAAAAGACAAGAGGAAATATTGTCTTCATTAAGCGCAGAGCAAAATTTCATTTCAGAACATAGTCGTTGAAATGTAACCCATTTTTGAAAACTTTACAAAAAGGCTATTTTTGTAGCATTAACGTGGTGATAAAGTTAAATCAAAAATTAGCAAATTAGCGTGTAGCTACAGAAAGCAAAAACAAGGCAGGTTATAACAACTTGTCGCCTTTTGATTTGCCTACAGGCACAATTGAGAACATATAGCTTAACCTTATAGGTGGCTAAGCAGCTATCTTTAACCGCTTAAAAACATTTAATCACATGTTGCGATTAATTTTGAACTAGTCTCATCATTTACTGATAGGAAAAAGCTGAAAAATTAAGCCCTCAATATAATTCTAGTTAAACTGCTGTAAAAACGTCAAATCGTTTGAACAAATTAAAGCTCAGTACTCAAAAATACGGATCGCAATGTCAGATTAATAACGCTATTAAAACTAATATTACATGAATTTGAATCACGAAACGTTTTGACAATTTCAAAACTATGTTCAATACTTTATAGTAAATTAAGCCTTGACTGCTTATAAAAGGTTTTAAAACGCTTGAAGAGACAGACCTGCTGTCTGTGGGAGAGAGAGTATGAAAAGAAGCTTAATCACCAGCAACGATTTAACTCTTGGTAAATTTTGTCAACTATTGAAGGTACGTCATATAATGCACTTTTGATGGGATCCAATTCCAAGAAGATATTGAACAGAGAACACTGCGTCAAAGCGACCAAGTAGCGGTGAAAACCGAAAATAGCATTTACGATTAAATTGTTCTGCGTTGTAATCTATAAGACAAAATGGTGCTTCCAATATAGCATGCCATGCATAGACCCCATAGTTTGTATCGGGGCGTTCATTTTAAAATTAAATATTAATACACTTCTTATTTTTAAATCCAGTTAACCTACGCATCTTATTTTTGAATAGGCCAGCAACAGTAGCCTACGCAGGATTTTGAAAAGGGGGGCGAGGAACTTCCGAAAATTTGAGAAGAACAAAGATCAGATTTAAAACTTGCTCCAGCCAAAATCAGTCCGATTTTTTGCCTAAAATTAGGTAAAGAGCAAAAACAAAAAAAAGGGTCTTCACTCAAATTTAGTCCGATTTTTTGCCCGAAATTAGGTGAAAACCAAAAGTCTTCACTCAAATTTAGTCCCATTATTTGCCCAAAGTTGGGTGCAGGCCAAAAACAAACGTCTTCGCAAACCCTTTGTGTGCTCAAAGCTTCTGCCCAACTTACAAAAGGGGGGGCCATGCCAAAATTTTGCACACTGTCTATGCTAATTATACTATCCTGGCGACCCAAACGGGGGGGCCATGGCCCAATGCCCCCCCCCTAAATACGCCCCTGGCCAGCAATCAGTTTTAATAGGGCTAACTCACGCATCTTATTTTTAAATAGATCAGTAATAATTACGCTTCAGCTATTACTAACTGTACGAAATGATTTCTACCGTATCTTGTAGACTGCAGCATGAAGGCGTTTTCCTCTACAGTAGGACACGGAACCACATCAGGTGCGTAGTGGGACTCGGCACTGCCCCCAGAGCATAAATCTCCCGCTAATTTACGGTAGCCTTTTGTTCTGTTGTAAAATCCACCAGTGTAACACGTAGGCGGAATCTGAAAGGTAAAATGTAAACGTCACAATCGCGACAATTGATACTTCTAAAATTTATTGCATCAGTGAAAAAAATATGGATAAAACGTGAGGGCCGGCTGATAGCACAGAGTGACAGAGCAATACAATTAAGATTTTTTTTTCCGAAAAGTCTTGGGTGAAAAGCACAGAAATGAAAAGGAAACGATGTGACAAAAACGCACGCAGTCTAAATCGCAAAAAAACAAAAAAGACTAAAAATTTTCTGAAGAGATATTCCTATAATATTTACAATTCACGCACTAATATGTAACAAAAATTATTTCAAAAATGGAGAATTAATAGCACATTTATTATAATCTAGTCTTAAAAAGTACTATTCATTATTAAGCTGACAGCAATTTGCTTGTTTTCTAATCAAATTCACCTTGCACCTAGCAGATTTTGTGATAGTTCCCTTCACGCAGTGATTGAACTGCATCACCAAAGACGTTTCGCAAGGAGCATCGAAAAACGGGATAAGCGTGGTCGTTTATCACCATTTAACCAATGCCGTGTACAATATGGAGGCTGCAACTTGTGACTAATATGACGTCAGACTGAAAACTACGTCACTTCCGCAAAATGATCACGTCTTATTAGTTCAGTGCTGATAAATGCACAAAATATTCGTTGCAATTAAAGAAACCCAATAATATTCACAAATTATTGTGCCGTATGTGTTTTAGAAGCACTCCACTAGCCCATTTGCCCACACTTCAATTGGCCGTTGGTCGAACGATAACGCGTTCGTCTCTTAAAGCGGGAGGTCTGAGCTTAAAATTTTGGACCGGTCAAATCCGACTAAGCAGAGTTGTAAGTCGGGCCGGGCTTTTCGGGTCGGGTTCGGGCCTAAAGTTGACAAAAAGTTCGGGCTTAATTCGGGCCTGAGACTTGCTTTTTTGTCTTAGGTGCACAAAAATATATTCAAAATAATTTAGCAACATTGCTAAATTTTTCAGACCTAACTCAACTTTCGGGTCTTTTTCGGGCATGATTTGAGCTTCAAATTAACTTTCGGGTTCGGGCCGGGTTCGGGCTTATATTTTCGGGTTCAGGCCTGAACTAGTCGGCCCGTTTACAACTCTGGGACTAAGTGTTACCAACAGTTCGTCAACGCAGCAAAAAGAGCTGTTTTACCCAAAAAACGCAATGAAGGGGAGATGGACATCCCAAACTCGTTACACATTTCGGCATCATACAGCGAGTACAGTGAAAATTTGATTTGACCTTAGACCTCAACTACTCTGGAAAAGAAAACCATGTCAAAATTTGTGCGGTCATTATGCACTAGTAGTACACTATACGCTACGCTGCTTTCAGAATACGACTTAAGCAAGAACGGTAGAAAACGGCTTCAAGTTTTTGCATGGCTTGAGACGGAATCAAACCCTGTTCGCCAACTCTTTCGGTGAACGCTTCATCTTAAAAATCTTCAATGTAGTTGCAAACGAATGTTATCTACTGAAACCGCTTGTCAAACAAACAAATTAGCAAAAAACTGAAAAATCTATAGTGCTGTAAGCAGTTTCAAGGTCAATTTGTAACAGGAACATGTTTAGCCGTCAGCCAAATGAATTTCGATTGCATAAACAATGCGGTTTTAGCATGACCTGGTTTCGCTAGAATACGCATGCTTATTGCTCACGACCTAAAAACACTCCTACCTAATATCAGAGCGTATTAGCCAGATAAGTTAAATGCAAATCACTAAACAATGGAGGCACAGAATCAAAAAGGAAAGAAATTCATTCTTAACTAAACAAATACAATTAGTGCAAATATCACCGTAAAATTTTGATTTCAAAACATCCGAAACATTTATCCGCACGTTTGAAGGTTGAGGCGGGGTTAATTTGGTAGTAGAAAGTAGTGCTAAAAAATGGGGAAAAAGACCAAAAAATTTTGAGTTAAAGGGAGTAAAACAAAAATTAGAAATATTTATTCGCGCAATTTTCATTTGCTTTTTTAAAGAGTGACGTTTAGCGTTTAGGTTCGATTTGGGGTCAATTCTGGAGCAAGGATTTGAGTTAGGGTTAGATTTGAGTCAGAATAATAAAAAACTAGATAGAAATTTCTGGTGAAATAACCCTTCCAAAAACAAAATTTCGGTAAAATAGAACTTTTAAATGAACTAATACCGCTAATTAAATGCCAGCATTTATTTAAATTTACCTCGGTAGGCGAAGTTGATGAATTCGAGTTCGGATAACAGAAATAACCGAGGAAATGAGTTGAATATCCGGTGTCGCACTCGAAATCGTCTCTGGTGCAAGGACATGACTTGATGCTTGTGGGGCGGTCGTAGTTGCGCCCATTGAAGCAAATTGAATGCTGGAAATTAACAATTAATGCGATTTACCGTCATACGTTGTTTTTTTTTCGGTCACTTGTCGGTCATTGTGAATGATCGAAAACAAATAAAAGAATTCTGCCAAAATGACCGAAAAAATTATTAAGATTTTGCATTCAAGATCTAAAATCATGTTTGTTATGATAAAAATGACTGAAAAATTGTTTAAATTTGGGCATTTGACCGAAATAAAATATTTTTTTCAGAAAGGGAGAAAAAGTTTTCTGACCGAATCAAATTGTTTCTGAAAGAAAAAAGAAAAAAAATCTGATTACCGTTGCCCAAAAGCTGTGTTAGTGTGCCGAAAATCCAGTCTTTTTTACTTATACTTTTGTGACGCAACCAGTGGTCATTTACAAATAATTTATACGCAGTTAAATAAGTTTCGAAAGCTGGAATTGAATAGCATAATCGGAAGTAGTACTTTAGTTTCTTTTTGCTAGTTCAAAAGTAGCTTCGATAACTACGTGCTTTAGCAAATAAGCACTACCTCGTACAATAACCATGCATACAACCACAGCAATTAGCCCTCTCGAATAACGTAAACAGTAAACACACATTTAAAGCAAAATTTGGATATTTTTATTCATTTATGCGTATGATAGGTGTCTTTTCCAAGGACACAACGTCTAAATGCCAGTTTGGGGATCGAACTTTAATTACCATCCCGTCGCTGTATCAATGGGGTAACGCTGCCGCCATTGGATTTTTTTCGACGGACAGCTATCGTTTGAACTGCTACAACTGGACAATTTGCTGCTACCTTAAATGCACCATCTGTTCACAATCCGACAAAGGCAGCAAACTCGAAATCCCTACTTTGATCCGTCTTTTAAAGACGGTTTGGCTTCCGAGCAGGCAAGTAACCCCTCTTTCGTCAGCAGGGGACCAGTCCTTATAATCTTCATCAACGCACGGACCGCTAAACACGTTTGTAAAGTTGACCTGCAAACAAGGCGGACTATGACGTCATAAGTAGTTACATAAAACTCAGTAAAGCAAAGCTCTGGAAGTTAATTATCGGATTTTATAGCCTAATTCCGTTTAATGGTCAAGATTTGCACTGTGTATCATTGTAACGACCTTAAAAATTATACGCTGTTGTTACCACAATGCTTTTACACAGTTTGCAATAACATGTATCGTAAGTACAGCCAGAAACAGCAGTCATATTGCAGAAGCATCAATGATTATTATCATCAAAGTTGATTACAGGTGCTAAAAAACAGCTGAATAAAGTGACAGCATACGACTTAGAGAAAACTTTGCAGAGTGGAAACTTCATAATGCGGAGCAACAAAAACTAAGCATGAGCAATTGAGCATGTTAAACAGCCAAAGCGTAAAACAACTAGAAAAATACAAGCAAAAGTTCTTTTCGTCAAAATAAATTAAAATCGGCTGTTATGTACTAACAAGCTGCAAAAAATAACTGTATTTTGGACCGCCGATACATCCAAACTAAAAACTTTGCTACTAAGCTTTTTAGCAAGAACAAATACTCGTTACATAGATGATGATGCACATTCAAAATTAACAGATCGGTAAAAATGATTGTTTCGAAGTAAAAGAGATATCAAATCATATGTTTCATTATACTTGCTGCATTACGCCCATCTCCGAGTCATTGCGCCAGCGGGCAACACAGCTCTTTTCGAAATGTCGCAGCGGTGGCGAGCCGTTGGCAACACTGTGTTTGATTTGACCGGCCCGAGATTTGAACCTCAGACCTCCCGCTCCAGAGCCGAACGCATTACCACTCGACCAACAGGCCGCTCAAGTAAGAGATCTGCTCCATAATTAAATTTTGGCAACTTTAGAGTTCTGCAATACCAGTAAAACATCATACCCAAACCTTGAGTGGCACAACATTAATTGTTTGTTATATTCATCCTCCTGTCACCGGTTTAAAAGTAGATTCAGTCATTGAATTACTCAAATTTAGTCACTTTTTGTACCTGAATGAGCAGCCATGAGTGGCCTCCTTTATTTGATGATCCAAAGAGAGTGAATACAGAAGACGTTTCCCCCGGCTCCGTCATCAAGCCATAAACCCGAATTGATTCATTCGAAAACTTAAAAGTATCCCAATGTTCGCCTACACAAAAAAATTAAGAAATCTTTTATATACCCTCTGACTTACGCTGTATGACGAGTTCGAAAGGCCCATCTCCGCGCCATTCTCCAACGCAACACAGTTCGTTTACTTAAACTGTCGCAGCGGTAGCGAATTTTTTTCAACTTTGCGTCCAATTCGACCCGCCGGGAATTACACCCCAGACTTGCCGTCCCAGGAGAAACGCGGTAGAAAAAAGTCAATGTTATTACAAGAAATATATTTCTGTTTTATACGGTGATAAAAGTATCGGTAATGTGAATGTTTCAACAGGTTAACGGTTAAATTAAACCAATCAGGGTTCAAGAAATCCAAAAAATACGGGGTCTATAAGTTCGATTCTCGGGCCAACCAAATCCAAAATACCCGGACGTACTGTCAACAATAATAACAGTTTGAAATCCGGGTGGATGGAAAAGGGCTTCCCTACCAATTAGTGATGCTCTTCCCTCTTCAAGGTACACTACAGCGGCTCATTAAGCTTGGCTCTGCTACAACACCACTATTACGATGCAGATGAAAAAGAAAATTCAGGTTTCCTTTAAAATGCTTGATTGCCTGATCTTGCAAACTTACCTGCTAGATAAGCAAGCTTAGCACTAAGTAAGAACAAAGACAAAAGAAGTTTCCTACAAGGGCAGCTGAATATGGTGTCGACTTGCACATATTGGGAGCAAGGAAGTAACTGTCATTATATTAAATTTATGTGCGCTTCCCAGCTGCTGTTAGGAACAACCATACAAATTTAAGTGATCATTTATGTACGATAATATTCCATCACTGAACATACTAAACAACTTTGCGATAGAGCTTAATATGATTAACTACTGCTGATTTAGAACTGTTAAAAAGTTGTTGTTTTTTGCGAAAAAACGAATAAGCGACTCGAGTAATCACGGTCTAACTTTTAGAATTTCACTCATATCCACAACAAACTGAACTCCATGATTATTGCAAATGATTTCAACGCTCAGCTGCACAAAAGGCTCCACAAATATGCGGAAGATAGTGCAAGTTGAGGGCCGAAACGTCCATCATTATAATCTACTTTTGAAACAATGCATTTTTAACTACAAGCTATTAGCCACCACTTAAGTTTACCTACATCGTTTGCAATTACTAAAAAACCTAGTCATTTTTTAAAGCAAAGAAAAAAGACACGTACCTTGGTTCAAGGAATACCAAAGTGTATCAATGGTTTCAAATTTCAATACTGCCACAATTATGCCGCCATGGTCACCCCAAGTATATCTCCAGGTACCAGATAAAACCTGAAAGATGCAAAAACTGAGCATGAACTAGTAATTGGAAGCAAGTTACTTCGACCAGAAGACAGCCAAGGAACCTTTCGGTTTTCCGAGTCAAACTTTCACCTGCCCGCTACGGACCACGTCAACTGATCGCCAATATAAAGGTTAGACTAAGTTGGCGGCCAGTTCTCGTGCCCGTCTACCACCTACTGTGAAAGCTTTACATTGTGCTTTTTATTTCTGAACGCTAAACAAGAAGACTTTGAATACCAATTTTTATTGCCTTTGGTGACTCGGAGGCATTTTAACAATGTGTACCCATATATTTACAATCTATTGCTTTTTTTCTCATACTCCAGTTAAATACGGCACTTTGACGATTTGGCGGCATCGCCTTTGTGGTGTAGTGGTTAGGGTGCGCATCTGACAAGTCTCGCGCTCGGGTTCGTTTCGTGCTGTGTTCGTTTATTCTTTTTCTTCAGAACCTTGCATAAGAGTTAGGGTTCGGGCAGCGATGCCAGCTTGAGAAACAGCAAATCGAAGTACAATTTGGATACACTTTGTAATTATGCGACCCGGAGAAGGAATTGAACCAGTCTACTGTTTCAGTAGAAATTTACAAGACTAGTCTATAAGGTTTCTACAACGCGACGGTGGTGCTTCTATGAAGGGTGAATCCACGACACGTCAGGAGAATTCAACACTTTTATATCACCGCTTGATGCTTCGAATGATGACTGCATTTTTCCAATTTTCATTGCAATTTTGACGTCAAATTACTGCATATTTCAGTCATGACAGCGCGCATAATTATTTGTTTGAAAACGGATATGATTGATTGCGAATAATGGCGCATTGGAACTCGTACTAAATATTGGAAAAGTACCGATGTTCTTTAAGAATTCCAAAAGTTGGCAAGAACACAAGCCAGGTTTCACTGATGCTGATAACTCTCAAAATAAATGAAATGCGAAGTTGAACATTTAATAGTTTAAGCTCTGATTAATACGTAAGCATTAGGCTAAGTCAAATAGGCGCAGTACGGTTAAGCGAGGTAACGTACATACGTTTACATAGTTGGACTTAAGAGTGTGCTGTTTAATACAGTAGGAACCTCTGTAGCGGAAATTACAATTCAGTACCTAAAATAAGAGTTTTGCACTAGCGGCTGAAGCAGAATTGATAGCATCTAGGTCGCCATTTTAATTCCAACATAAATTACCATAATCTGAAGTGCATTTAATACGATGGTAGTGAAATCACCATATCATATTATAATCACGTGATCTACTCTTACACAATGAACAAAAATGAGGATATGTAACGCGATATGCCAAGCATTTTCAAACTAGCTTTCGTACAAATATGAGGCCCCAAAATCGGCTCACTAATCTAGACTTCTACTGACTCAAAAAAATAAATAAATAAAAAAAAATGTCTTTACAAATCTGATGAATAGCTTCAAAACGACATAAATCCGTCATTTATTCACTAACCTACAAATATACGAAAAAATCAATTTTAGAAACAAATACCTGAGCTTGGATAAACAAAAAATCCTCCTGATATAAATGCGATAAAAACAACAGTATATGTCTTGAGAATATCAAAGTTTTATTTTCTTCGAGCCTTCGTGGGCGTGTGTAGCCCATTTCTCTAGCAATCACTAACTGGGCTACACCGTGGCCAGTGCTACACACCTTCAAACTTCGAAAAATATAAGATAGTCGCAAGGCACATCAATGGTTTCGCTTTTAATTTAGAATAATCTGGTTTTTTAATTTATATAATTGCAATAAAAATATCACTCCAATATTCGCTGGTTTCGCCCGGCCAAGGAGTAAGAAGGCTATCTGCCACGTTTCGCTTGCCCGTACTAGACGGTTTTACCAAGTTACAGAACATATTCACATAAAATTTATTTTGGAAAATAAAGTATTGCTTATAAAATGCATCAGGTGTACGAGCATTTAGCAAAAACGCTGGTTACTGTTGACGTACCATTTCATGAAATTAGTTAGAAACATGAGAATAAAGCAAACAACATAAGAGCACTACGCTAGCAGCTGGAGTTGAATAGATTGCGGAAGTCAGACGTTTCTAGCTATTTTATGTTAAAAGCAAAACAGAGTTTGCATTAATCAACGAAATCGAAATCTGCAGAATCATGGTCAATAACTGATTCCGATTCGATTAAGGTTAGAGATATTACCAGTTTGTACGTAAACAACATGGCAATTAAAAGCCTAAAACAGATTTTAAAAATTGTTAATTTAGCCGATGCTGAAAATTGACAAATTAGAATAGGTCAAAAAATTTCTGCTTGACCTTAGCGAAAACAGTAGCTTGAGCTTAGCAAAAATAAAAATAGATTCGATTGTAAAAACAGTAGCCAAAATCCAAATGTTGCAATTTGCTGACTACAAAGACGTCTGCTTCCATTACACAAGGAGGTACAAAAAGTTTTTGAAACCCAATCGTTTGAATGTTTTTATCATGCCGTTCCAGCAACATCACCAAAGCCATCACCACCTTTACTTTAAATTTTCGTTAGATAAATTTAATCTATCAACAACCTGGTACAAAATAATACGAAATTTTGAAAGCTTAAACAAGGAACTTAATTGCCTAAAGCAAACTTACCTATATACAGGGTGGGCCGTAAATAACGCACCAAACTGGAACTAAATAACACTGGAATTGTGCATCAACGCAAATGGCGAGCATTTTGAGCATTTGTGATTGTACCAGCGTGTACGTGTTTCTCTGTTCATTTGTTAAGTCTTTCTTTAATAAAAACGTGTGTTATTATTATCAATATTGTTTAATATGCTTTGGTGCGTTATTTACGGCCCACCCTGTATTTATATACATTTGCGAAGCGTAATGTAAAGAACTCAAATTTATCTTTCTTTACAGGTACAACAAGATAATGACAACGGTGGATAACACAAGCAGTAACAAAAATTAATTGATCTTTTTTCGCGTACATTGATGACAACTTCCTTTTGCCATCGTGTTTTTTGGGGGGAGCTTTTTTTCGAAAAAGTGCTAACATAGGTGCTAGAAAAGCGTATATACAAAGACTAAATACAGTTTCGCCATTCCAAAGAACCGAAAAGGGCCTGGTCTTTTTCACTGACGAGTGACAATAAAAGACAGGTACTGAAGCAAGTCAGGCTTGTCTTGTTTCTTTCTAAAGTCTCCCTACCTGGGTCCAATCTTGACCAGCCGTGGATGAGAAGTACAGGTCGGGTTCATGTTTGATACTCTTTCCTACGTTACCCTGTGCAAGTACGAAACCAGGTGCAGAAGGACGTGAGTAGATGGTGGAAGTGCTGGTTAGGGGATAAGCACGATGGAAAGCTTGAGTAAGGTGCAGAGAACATCCAGCCCTAGAAACAACCGTTGAAAATGACTTCGAACCAACTCCATAGCATAAAAATTTTCAAAGTTGATAAAATTATAATTTTGTCAGAAAAAAAGATCATTTTTTAGTTAAATTGATTTTTTTAATTTAAATCAGATTTTTTTGATTTTTAAATTTTTTCAACTTGTTTTGGGGGAGGGAATATACTACAGTCAATATTTTACTTAGTGAGTAATTTTTCAAATCAATTTCAAACATATTGGTTGAATAAAATTTAAACTAAATAAAATTTTAGTTTACACGAGTACATTCAAAATAAGTTACTACAGTAATAACATTTTTTTGCAAAATGGTTACGGCGCATTTAAATCTATTTTAAGACTAACAAGTTAATTTTGGAAAAATATCAACTGTTAAAGAACTAAACAGTTGTTTTGTAACCAAAAACTATTCAAACTTTACAATTTCAGCATTAAAGTTTTATTAACTTAAAGCTATCTTTATTACTTGATTTAAATTATGATTTATATCGCTTGATTTAAATATAATTGATTAAATCAAACCATCCTGGTACATTTGTCAATAATGCTTATCCCTCCGCGTCGGCAATGAAAATTGATTTTACACAAAAGCAACATGTTGGACTAGCTAAAAATAACAACGAAATTGAATAATAACGACGACTATTAATTCAACAGGCTAAGGAAATAGAAGAGGCTTTTTTATAAATTTGCATTAAATTGTAACAGGCAATACAAAAATAAATGTTCTGTAAAAATACATACATAAGAGCGACGATACACTTCAATAAAATCAAAAAGCGTTTAGGAACAGCAATTCAATCGGAAAATGAACACTATACATCGTACTCGCAATTGCATTTAAAGATGGAAATCCGAACTATTCAAAGATTTAGTTGCATAATAAAGAACATGAAGCTACGCGGTACATGTACACAATTTTGTGCAACCACAGTAATTCACAAATCGATGACAACACAAGACATGACAAATCCGAGAACAATTTTGTTACATTCTTGTAAAAATGTAATCAACTTCGTTAAATTCTTGTAAAATAACGCTTTTGTTGGAAAAAAAAACAACTCAAACTTCAATTCAGACACGAATGCAAAAGTACACTATAGTCTCAAGCATAATCATTTTTCTCAAATCGAAAACTTTTCCAGATACCGGCTCGTTGGACGAGGGGAGGTCTTAGGTTCATATCTCTCGCCGGTCAAATCGGACAGTGTTACCAACGGCTCGCCATCGGTGCGACATTTCGAATAAAGCGGTGTTGCCCAAGTGCAATGACGCGGAGATGGGCTCCACCAACTCGTTAACGTTTTGGCTTCATACAGCGAGTATAATGAAAGATCTCATTTTGAAAACTCTAGCAGATTCCTACCTGACCGAGCAATTGATTCTATCTCCATTCGCATCCACCGCAGGTACCGGGATTCTTTCCCAGAATCCTCCTTTGTTGAACGATATCACCGAGTGCATGTTTTCTTCCACTTCAAATGCGAAAAACCCAGACACAGACTGGCTGCTGTTTCTCACATTGGCAATGAAAATACTCCGCATTCCATGCACTTTGTAGACATCAGCAAATCTCTCTGACGTGTAGAGACTAAAAACCACAATTAACTAAATTAAGGCAAGCGCTATTTCAACAAAATATTTTATCTACAGTGCTTTAGCAATGCGCTGCACAAACTCGAGCCCTGAAAGAGCAATCTACACTGGGCGTAAAAACGTAAAGTTACGAACGCAACCTTTGTGAATTGTATTCAAGAGTTTGTACGTCCAAATTCGACACGCCTGGCTATCGAATTTTTATTCAAAACAAAAGGATTCGTTCGTACGCTCGCCATTTTACGCACAGTATGGGTCAACCGGATCCAACAAGAAAAAAGCTCAAATTTTCACGTTTCGACATCACAGTTTCAGTGACGATATTGTCTATTCAAATCCGCCTAGTCCCATATTTCGGCAAAGGCTTTGACTATTGCTGCTATATGATAAAAATTTCATAAATTTTTGATGAAAGGCAAATGTTATTAAACAAGATCAGTGTTAACAGAATATCGTCGAATTGATTGATACCTGAGAGATGAGAATGACGAGTCAGGGTTGAAGTAAGTTACGTTTTCCAATGATAAGGAAAAATCAACCTCGTTGGGTTCGGAGAGGTACAAGTGAGTTGTGATACCGGTATCAGTTGACAAGTGAACACAAACCAAAATCTGAAAAACAATTTTTGAAAAAATGAGCAATGATTTTATATCAATGATTTGTAAATCAGCACGTGAATGCGGCGCTGAGAACCAAACGACATATCACATAACAACAGATTTTACTCTCCACCTCACGGTACATATGGACTGATCCGACTGGATGACGATAACACCAGCTGGCTGTAAGAAACCTGCCCGGACAATCGAACATTTGGCAAGACGTTCAAACAACCGGACGAACGACTTGTATATTCATTCAGTCATATTTAAGTAAAACTTCATTAATACACTCTTACTACGGAACATCACCAACCAACAAGCTGAGATCACCAACTAACAATCATTTTTCTTATGATTGTGGTGGTCACGAATAAAATGAATGAATGAATGAATAATGTTGTAGTACACCAGGCATTTAAAATAAACAATTGCCGAAGTTCTGCTGGTATTGTAGGCTAGCTTCGAGAAATCACTCAGATGTTACTCAAAAGACGAACTTTATTGCTAACGTTTCACTAGTAATGATCAACTAGCTTCATTAGAGCACTGCTATCAGTAGTGATGGCAATTTGCTATCACTACTGATAGCAATGCTCTGATGAAGCTAGTTGATTCTAACCAGTGAAACGTTAGCAATAAAGTTCGTCTTTTGAGTAACACCTGAGTGATTTCTCGAGGCTAGACAACAATCCCAGCAGAACTTCAGAATTGTCTTAAGCTGACAGAAATTACCTTTGTGATGCTTTATACCAAGTAGCAAACGCCAAACTCACTGCACTGCATTCTTTTCCTTTTGGAAAAGACGAACAGAAAAGAACAAAAACAAAAGATCAATATCAACACGCAAATGTTTTATTCAGAAAAACATAAGTATTAAGAAGTATTTTCGGACTTTGCAACTTTTAAGACTCGAACTCTCCACTGGCCTTGTTTTTTGTTTTTTTTTTGTCATTTTATGGTCTTTGACTAAACTTTAGTGAATGACTAACAAAGTTTGGGTATTTCGATCAATGCGACTGAAAAAATTGAGAGGATTTTAAAAGCACGCGTACGGCCAACATCTACGTCAACCCGGGGAGTCCAATCATGAACGCACGAGCGTAACCTGTGTTTAATTTAAACAGAAATTCGGCAGATCCAGCTTAGCAGAGGAGATTTTGTTAAAATAAACAAACGTAAGCTCGTACGAGAAGTGTAAACCGCACCCAAAGAAAACCACTTTTTCTTGACTTGAATTTGCTTTTATTTCTGCGGTGTAACCCAACATTAAGGCTACGAAAGCAACAGCATTGCGCTAAATGAAACGACATTGTTTACGAATGTAAAATGGATTTAGCTTCCGATCTATTTTGGTGTAGTTTACTTAAGTTCTAAAAGTCGGCTTGTGTTTTGATGGTTTCATTTATAGCCGTTGAAACTGCAAGATAGAATTTAAACTTATTTGAAAAAAGTTTTTAAAATTAAGGGGATCGCATGGAAAATCGGAGCAGGATGTTACTGTGTGGTGAATGGTGTCACATTTTGTAATGAATAGCCAAAAGCACATGAAATATTTCGGTCAAAATGACGTCAAAAATTTTTTTGGATTTAAATAAGCTTCTGAAATAAAAAATACGCTCAGCGGCAGAGTAATTCCCTGCATAAATCTGAATCTATTTTTGCCCCAGAAATTTTGATCTAAGATCGGAACTCGGACGTAACTTTCTGTCATTTCAGAATTTATTTCGATTATTTTCACCACTGCAAGCTTGATTCTAGGTCTTGCTCCGTTTTAGGTCATTTTGACTGAATTTGCTAACTTATTTTCGGTCATTCATCAAAATTTCAGTCAAAAACCGAGCACTGACCAAAAAAAAAACTAAGCACGAAACCGGTTGACATACGAGATAAGTAAGATGAATAGAAGTTATTATTATTCTTAGAGAACAGAGTAGGAATTAAACTGCTCTCAATTACTTGAGAATCAGATGCGTCCACTACGAAATATTCCCGTGGAGAAGCAGTAGATGGCAGATGGAAGTTAGCTCTTGAAAACCTCGAAGTTCTCGTCTGAGCGATCCACAGATCTTTACTAGCGCCTGAAATTGTTTTGTGATAAACGGCGCTAAATTTCTATCTTAAATAGCATCCACACGGTACATCAATTTTAGGGTAATAGCAAAATATAATTAAGTAAATTCAGAAACAAGCAAGTAAGTTCATTCTCTTTCCATTGGTCGGTCGCACGCTATTAAGATCCAATACATTTTTTGTTTTCAATATTTTTTAGTCAATATTTGAAAAGTTGATTGGTGGTTCTTGACAAGTGTCAGACGAAAAGCGGCTTCGAAGACATGACCATTTTAATTAAAGCAATTTTTCAGCCAAGGCAGAAAAATCAAAATTCAGTCATCGATGAAGCGTAAGCGAAAAAACAAATATTGCTAGTACTATATATCGTAAAACGCTTGGAAAATTTTTGTAAATATATTACATCATTTAAAACTTTCTAAGCTTTAACTCGATCCGTTAAGCCTACCTGCTGGTGCTTTTCTCGTAGCAAACATCGAGTTGTTCATCACGAAAAAGTCTTCTACGTTGGTGATTAGAACTTGGTCAGTAGTGTCCTGGAAATAAGTTTCGGTTCGGATCACAGTCACCTCACCATCGGGTTCTGCTCTTTGGACGTACAGGGAGTCCTCCTTGTCAAAATGGCTGGTACCTGTGGAAACAAATCATTAACAGAACAGTGCTTTTCAACTTTTTTTGTCGTTGTACACTTTTCAAAACTTTTTGAACTTTTTTCTATAGCCCGCATAATAGCAGTGTTGAAAATTAAGCGCAGAATAGTAAAAACTAAGAAATCATTCCAATACATAAATCAAATCTTTCATTCTTTCTACTCGCTGTAATACGCCGAAGCTTGTTACGAGTTGGCGGGGCCCATCTATGCGTCATTGCGCCGGCGGCCAATGGCCGGTGTCATTCCAATATATCAAAAATTATAAAATTAATTTTATGCTGGAAACTCCAATTTAGCACGCAAGCCACCGCAAGTGTGCGACAAAAACTTTGCTAGAAGTATGCTAAAGTATTTGAGCAAAAAAATAGCAATCTATAGTCTAGAAATCTTACGATTGAGACCAGTAAGATTTTCTAGTCGGTAAAATAAAGGCTCAGATGAAAAACCATCCAATACGGCTTTCTGAAAGCGAACAAAGGTAAAAAAACAAGTTTGTGATAATTTGCACATTTGCTAGCAAAGCTTCTTAGGTAATTTTGGTAGGACTACAGTCATCATCGTATCATACACAGATCAGTATGCTGCTCATCATCATTAATTTCTCTCATATGAACAGTAAATAAAGTGGATTTATTCAGTGTGTTTGAATTTTCAATGTTAATTGAGGGCTGCAATTCATTATCAAACGATCTAGAATTCAAAATTATGAATGCCGGCTCTTTTTCAACAAATAGATTAACACAAATGTAGCGTAGCACATTACAGCAGGGGTGTGCAAACTTTTTCAAAAGCGGGCCAAATAGCAATAAGCACAATATACTTCGGGCCGCATCTTTAAATAGGATGATATTTTACCAACTATTGATATTGCCATTGTTTAAGATAAAACTGCAATAATATCAAAAACAGTAATACCAGTATTTTTCGAAAAAAATTGTTTAGTTAAAAAACAAAAACATAGATATACGATTTAATCTTCCTAAAAACAATTCAGTGAGAAACATGCAGCTGGCTTTTTTTTTCTGAACCACTCTACTGAAATTTACTTTAATTGAGGTGCTGGCAACCCTAAGCCCATTTTCCAAGTGTTCGTCTGTTATTACTGATCGATAAAGAGATTCCATGAAACCCATTTTAGAAAAAAATTGTTCGCACAGGTAAGTTGCGCCAAAAAGTGTCATTTTAGAAGCTATAAGCTTTCTTAAACTTGGGAACTTCTCTTGGTCAAGATATTTCCGATAAAAATTGCCCAGATCCATTTCCACATACTTAGCCTTCAGGTCAGTCCTCTCGTGAAGATTAATCAGTTCCATTTGGATATCCATGTGGGCTTTTTCGATGTCAGTGTGAAATGGTGAAGAAAATATTTCAAATAAATGTTCATGGGATTTGAAGTCTTTAATGCGAGTCGAAAAATCATTAAGCAAATTTTGAAGTTGATCTGCAAATTCGGTCTTTTTTTCTGGAAGCATTCCCATTTCTTTTAAAGTTGGAAAGTGAGAGAGATTTGAATTCTGTATGTGTGCGTGCCAAAGTCTCAACTTGTTTATAAAGCCTTTTATGTGACCGTACATTTCACTCGCATACTGGGCTTTTCGTTGCAGCTTAGTATTGAGTTCATTCATGCGAATAGTAATATCGACCAAGAAAGCTAGATCACACACCCAACTTTCGTCTTCCATTTCAGCCATTGGTCGTTCTTTACTTTTTAAAAATAGTACGACTTCTTTTCGCAGTTCGTAAAATCGTCGCAACATACTACCCTTGCTTAGCCAACGCACCTCGGAAAAGTAAGCTAGATCTTGGTGTTCGGTGTCGAGATCATCCAGAAACTTTTGGAACTGCCGGTGGTTAAGTCTTCGAGCTCGAATAAAATTTACAGCCTTAATGACCGGACCCATGACATGTTTGAACTTTAAGAATTTTGCACAGAGATTTTGTTGATGAATGATGCAGTGGAAAATTGTTATATCGTCAATGATATTTTTCTCTTTCAAAGCAGATTTCAAGAGACCTACAAATCCTATGCTAGTTCCGGACATGGCTTGAGCACCATCAGTTGCGATTCCGCATAAAGTAGATAGGTCCAAACCAAATTCATCAACAGCATTGAGAACTTTAGAAAAGATTTTAGCACCAGTTGTGGTATCCTTCATACACTGTAGTGACAGAAGTTCTTTGGTTTCCATCAACTTTTTGTCCACTCCTCTTATAAATATAGCCAACTGTGCCGCGTCCTTCACATCTGTACTTTCAGCGATTGCGAAGCTCCATGATACAAAGTTTTTCGCTTTTTCTTTAAGAGTGTCACAAACATCACCAGCAAGTTCATCGATGCGCCTTGCTATTGTCCAACGCGATAAACTTATTTTCTCAAACTCCAGTACCATTTTACGACACATTTCTTCTGCAACATCAGTAAGGCACTTTTTCACAAAATCACCTTTAGAATACGGCTTCATAGTTTGAGCTATTCTCTGCGCAATTAAGAAACTGCATCGAACTGTTTTTTCATCATCAGTATGCCTTTTTTTAAACATCAAACGCTGGCTCTTCAACTGCTCCTTCAATTGCTCAACTTTCAGCTCTTTGTTGAGTCTTTTTAGCTCTCCGTAAACAAGGTTACCATGTTTTGAGTCATAATGTCGTTTAATGTTGTACTCTTTATTAACCCTTGCAGTTTGCTCGCAAATCAAACACAAGGGTCTACTGTCTGCATTTTTGATAAAAAAAAATATTCAAAAGTCCATTTTTCATTAAAATTTCGCATCTCTCCCTTTCTTTTTCTTGTCTCTTTCGAATTTGCGGAATTTACCATTGCGAAGTGACGAATTAATTGAAACCAAGGTTTAAATTTGCAAAACTCTTGTACATGTTGATTAGAATTCGACAAAATCGACAGATATGCTGAAACCAAAATTCACAAAGTGAAAAAATGTGCTAACAGAAATGGACGAAGAACGAATGAAGTACATCTTTGCTAAACTAGGCTGTAGCCATATGTATATTGTAATTAGGTGGAGTACATCTTAGGTGGAGTACGAATGAAGTACATCTTCGCTAAACTAGGCTGTACAGTAGCAAAGCACACAATAGCTGGTTTGCAGTACATACAGGGTGTCCATAAAGTCCGTGTGCACTTTAGAAAATTTATAACTTTATTTGTGCTTGTGATAGAAAGGATCTGTAAACAGGATTTGAAAGTGTCATGTACCTAGTTTTAGTATAACTATTGAATAATTCTTCATTACAGAATTTATAACAATTTTTGTATAAGTAAAATTTATAAGTAAAACTATTTTCTTTTGTTTTTCACAATTAATTTGAATCCCATGGCTTCAATTGAGGAAAAAGTAAACTGCGTCCTTTGGTTGGCTGAACTGAAATCTACTGTTGCTGTACAAAGAAAGTTTAGAATTGAATACAATAAAGAACCGCCTCATAGGAACACCATTGCTAAATGGATGAAAAAATTTAAAGAGACAGGCTCTGTTCATGATAAACCACGGTCTGGTTTTTCGTGAATTACCACGGTTTTTCGTGAATTGCAAAATCGTATTACTCTTTGTATTTCTAATGATGGAGGACATGTGGAAACTTCAACAAAACATTACAAAATATCGATTTACTTCTTTCAAATCCTTTTTACAGATTATTTCTATTGTACACAAAAATAAAGTTATAAATTTTTTAAAGTGCACACGGACTTTATGGACACCCTGTATATCGCTCATGCCAGCATGTAATGATTGTAAATATTTCACTTTCTAGAAAGATCGTTTTATAGCAAACTGGTTTGAGCAAAACTAATCAAATCTAACCATATTATACGATAATAATTAATCCCGGGATCGGGATTGGCAAAGATAGGTTGAAAGCCCGTGATTCCAGGATCGGGATTTGCCGGGTTCCCAAACGCTAATACCTACACAGTATGAGTAGCAGTAGGCTACCACATCCAGCCGAAGAGTATTTTGCTAACACCATGAATTTAACTGCCATGTTCTTAATTGCAAATTTGAGTAAAAAAACAACCTAACTGCTGCTTACCAATAGACTTAGCTTTTTCTTTTTTTGCACTTAATCATAAAAGGACAATAACCACCATAAAATGACAATAACCACGTATTACTAACTTTCTTCACCTGTGAAAACTCCAAAACCTAGCGCTACGCAGTATCAGTACCTTTCTACCTTTTTCTCGATCGTTTGTTAGTTTTTGTGCTGCTACTGATTTGTGCTTTGGCGGTCGTGGAATAAAAATAGCTTGGTTTCTTGAAACAATCTTCATCAACGACGTTATGTACCTTTTCCACACAAAAATTCTCGTATTTTGAGCATAAGCAAACTATGCATGTTTGAAACTTAATAACTTTATCAATCCGAGATGAAAATTGGAAAAAAGTTAAAAACTTTTGGTTGGCCAATGTACTATCCAAAATAGGATAGCAAGTTAATATTACTTGTTTCTTGGTGCTTGATTTTTAAGTTATTCTCTTCCCACATTCTTTGTGTCAAAACGCTTTATTTATTCTTCCATATTTTATCAAGTGCCATAAAAAACACGTGAAACGTTCGCGGGCCGCAATCTATTCAAAAGCCGAAACCCTTCGCGGGCCACACAATTTCTGGGCACGAGCCGCAGTTTGCACACCCCTGCATTACAGTATTAACTGGAGTGCTTTTCAAATATATTTTAAAAATGGCCAAAATCTTACCAGAATAGCCCCACTCAAATTCTTTCACTTGCTGTTGTATTTCCCTCCATGTTCGACCAAAATCATCGGATTTATAAAGAGCTTTACTCGGGTTTGTTTTGTCGAGTGCAAGTACAATCCATGGCTTTGTGAGGTGGATACTAATCACATCTGGTACAAATGCTAGCCGAGTAACATTATTGAAGGTATGACCAAAATCAGTAGTAGTGTATATTGCTTGGTTTTTTATGTCAGTGAAAATATATCTTCCAATGTCAGTTTTTGCAGAGTAAAAACTGTTGATATAGGCAGATATTGTGTTTTTGGCAACTTCTGGATGCTTTGAACTTTGGTCACCGCTCATCACTTTTTGCTGTAAAAGAGATACAAGCATAAGCACAAAAAATTATTATTCAGTATTCACACAGTGTGCATTTTAAAAAGTGGATTACTGCAATACATTCCAGTAAGCAATGAGAAATTCAAAACTTAATTTCATGTATTTTATACCTTTAAAAAAGCACTTAAGTCAAAAGTTTTTTGCTCAGTTTTCTTTAAAAAGGTTTAAGAAATATCTTGAGACTAATAGACCTAACCTTTAATTTTTGATTTTCCATCCCAACACTGACAAAATAGGGATAGTAAAGTAAGGAAAAAATAGTTAACTTTAAACTGCAGTATCTTGAAAATAGTAAGACAAAGCAAGCTCAGACTCGATGAAGCTACATATTGGACTTTTTATAACATTTTGGTCAACAGTAAAAGAACTCAAACTGAATGCTCTTTCAAATTAACAGTTTAAGTAAATATTGCTGTTCAATAATATATTTGAAAAATGTTCACAGTGAAGACAATGCAATTACAATAACAAAAGGCTATATTATTACTCACTTTGTAAGTTTTTCCATAATCATAAGAAAAGTAAACATTTGATGATGTCACATCAGAGCTGTCGATGTTCGAGATATTTTTAGTCAAAATTACCAAAACGCTGCTGTTTTTCCCAGTCCAATGCACAATCAAATGACTGCAAAATCGGAACAAATTTTACAATCAAATTGCTACTTTTAGAGCAAAAATAGCATTTAAAATCAAATAGTAGCACTTAATCAAAGATATAAGAAAAAATAATATAATTGCAGTTTAGGTGGATAAATACTTTAAAACTGTTTTGAAGTCAATAAACTATAAATCTGATTTTACTAGAATAAAGTATGAAGAGTATTTTTAACATTTGTGTTTGTAACTTTATGTATAATTTTATTTGCAGTCATAACGTTGCAATTATCAGGACTACAAGCTCATAATTGAATTTATTTAATACTTTTTAAAAACGCATACTTTGATATTTACACAATTATTCATCGTATTATAAAACCACAGTACCTATGGATTAATTAACGGCGCTTCAACTATTAAGATTTAAAGCTATCAAGCTCAACTGATTTGTGGCAAACCGGAAATACTGTAGATTCGTGTAAATTAGGTTAAAAAAGTAATTGCAAAGTAATATTTATTCAAATTTACACCAGTTTTGTTCCACAAAGAATTAAATCAATTTCGGGTTCGTTTCTGAAATGAAATGATTTGTTATCACTACTTACAAATTAGGATCATTTAAATCAACAGGTGTATAAAGATCAACAGGGTTGCCAGGTGAACTTCTTGTATCACGTTTGTGTCTGACTTTACCATTAGGACCAATTACATTTTGGATGTCTTCTTTGATATCTTCACCTTTCTCTTGAAGTTGAGACAATGTTTCAGAGGTTAACTTGCTAAAAACATTTTTACCATAAACAGCTACTACAAAAAAGCTGATTTTTGAAATAAAAAAACTACTACACATCATGACCTGCATGATATAGGTATTGTCGAAACCAATTAATGCTCTTGTCACAAACAAATTCCAAGCATAAAAATACATGGTCTATTCAATGCCGTTTTTTTTTGTTAAATGCTTTGTAACCAACTACTCAATGAATTCACTCAAGGTCTATCAAATAAAAAACAATAAACTGATATATTCCAAAGTAATGTTTACATACATCATCTGAAAGTAAGAGGCATTTTCATTGAAAATTGTTATCTACCTTTTTTATTAAATTTTATTGAAATCCAATCCTAACTCAAATCCTTACTCTGAAATTAACTTCAAACTTTATGCTAACTCAAACCTAATCTTAAGTCTTAAAAAAGCACATGAAAAATGAATGAATGAATCAGGAATACTGCCCAATGCACATTTTTATTATAATCTCTTCTACGTAAAGTTTTCCGATGAAATAGTCACTATTTAGCTAAAATACTGCAGTTATTTGCCCTAGTTTCTTCAATAAATATTTATTGCCCTTAAAATGTTGATCGTTTATGTAGGGTATTTCTAGTATACGTAGAAATTTTTCCATAACCAAAAAAGGCAAATCAGAAATAACCTTTGCAAGTTAGCTTTTTACATTAAACTTTTCATACCTTGGATGATTGTCATTTTCTGTGGAATTAAATATTCCGTCATCATTCTTGCTGAATTGAAAATAACTTCCAAACTGATGGTCTGCCTTTTCTATTCTTTTGAAAAGACTAGTTGCAGCATAGACTTGAGCATTCAGCACAACAGTAACAAAAATAAAAACAAAACACAAAAAGTTGCTCCGATATTTCAACATATTTCAGAGATTTTCATTAAAAATTGGTTAGGGAACTTGGCACAGTGTGGGTTAATGCTACACAATCATGGTAATAAAACTTTTTTACACAATGCTAACTAGCTGAGCTATTACTTTTCTGAAAAATAGACATACTGTCATAATAATACACATTTCTCATTTTCAGTAGCTCTGCCAATCTGGAAATACTGTGGTTCCAGAATTGGGACAAGAAAAATTGCTAAAAGAGAACTGGCTCCATGTGGTTAAACATACCGATAAGTAAGTAAGTAAACTTATTTTTGGACTCAGTCACATACGATGAAAATAAATAAAGCGTATAAATAATACTATCAAAAATCATATAAATAAACCAATGAATTACAATTACTGAGTCCAAGAAGCGCCAAACAACTGTGAGGTATACTAGTCAAGGTGCTCCTAGTCCTCATCATTACTGCAACCTCAAGGCATTAAATATTGAGAAAAAAATGATTTAAATGAAACGAAAAACAGGAAAGGAAAAAACTAACATGAAATAATTGATAACTACTTCAATTACATATTAAGAATTTAAGAGTAAAAAAAAATGCACACACATCAAAATTTTCATGGTTGAAAAGGATTTAATTAATTTGGTTACAATATCAAAAGAATTAAAACCATAGGTGGGCAAGTTAATGCAAAACGTTAGCTTCGTTAACCTCTAGTCTGTTAACAAACTTCACACCTCCGTTAATGTTAATCCGGTATTTTCAGCTTTAATTAATGGAAGTTAATGAAGCCCATTAATTCGTTAACATTTTGCGTGTGACATTTCCTTTTATTTATTGGCTGCTAGAGCACGTATTGACACTGTTGACCTGATTGTAAGGAAATATTTATTGGTGTGGTGGTCTTTTTGTGTTTTGGAAGTTACATTTTACAGTCTAATCTAATTTCAAGATAAAAATAAGTTCAAATGCACTAACGATGCGTCGAAGCTGCGATCAGAAAATCTTTGGAAATTGTGAACCGCACTAATTAATAGACCTATGACGCTGCAGCTTACTTTCTGCCACAAAAAAGAGCTCCTTTCTTCTCTATTTTCTATAAAACTTGTGCTAATACGCAACAAACGTTACCAGTGCAAACTAATTTGCCCCGGTACGATGAATGAATGGTGCAAGATATTAACCATGAAAACCTTAACGGAAGTTAAAAGAACTTAATGGAAGTTAATTTAGTCCGCTAGCAGAACTTAACGGAAGTTAATTTAGTCCATTAACATGAAAAAACTTTTTAACGGATTAACGAGTTAATGAAAAAGTTAGCTTCGTTATTAACGGATTAACGGACTTGTGCCCACTTATGATTAAAACCAAGTCAATATTGTAATACAATTTTTTCTTAAAAACATTTTTTGAAAGAATTAAACATTTTATGTTTAATGTTTTCATCCAATTTATTCAAAAGTTTGGCACCTCAAAACTTCAATTTTTTTTTGACCTGCAGTTTTGGAAACGTGAGGTAAAAAATAGTTCAACTTAGTAAGTTTTCTTGTTTCATGAGAGTGTACTAATTCAATTTTATTAACTTGTTGTTAAAACAAAAGTGGCACTTTATCATTACAAATTTTATGCAAAAACTTAGCAAGTTCCAAATGGTAAATGACATTCAATTTCAGACAATCTAATTTTTTATACAAATGAGTAACATGAGGAAACTTTTTGTTGGAAGTTAAAGTGCGCACAATGTTGTTCATTCTCACATTTATTTCATGCAATGGTTTTAAGCTGCTGTGCTCCAGACAATGATACCATAATTTAGACTACTACACACAAAACTATAACACAGCATGTACAAAGTATGTGGGGTTACATAGTCACGAATTTGATACAACGTAGCATTGAGCTTAGCCAATTGTAAAGAAAGTTTGTTAATATGAATAGACAAGTCAGCTTTTTATCAATGTAAACATCCAGATGTTTAACAAAATCATTACGTCTAAGTACTTTTTCATTCATGACCAGGCACGAGCGGTCAGGGGAGGCAGGTGAGGCACGCACCTGTAGAAATGAACAAATGACAACAAAAATAAAATATACAATTAAAATAAAATGTTTTCAAACAAATCAAAATATTTATCAAAAACTTTAATAATTTTTATCAGATTTAGTGTTGTTGTGTATTCACTGCTTTTGTGTTATGTTTTTTGCATTTAGTTAAAACGCCCAAATTATGCGGTATTATCTTTGTGGCGTGCCTTTGAGCATCACTTCAAATATGCAAAGTGAGACATTGTCGGTTGTGCCTCACTTCAGCCAAGCAAATTTTAATAAACGAACTAAAAGTATGCCTTTTTTCTTAGACAAATTGCGGACAACGCATAATGCTTTTAAATCTGATTTGGTGGCGTGCCTCAAATATGACATCATGGAATGAGAAAAAGTCAAAGCAGGTTTTTTTGTAGTCTCATTCATTGCAAAATTGAACAAGTTATTTTTTTAACAAAATACAAACAATTTAATTGGAAAAAAGGAACTAAAATGGAGGAAAATTTTAGTCTCAAAGCTTGCAGACTTTTCTAAAATAAGTTTTTAATCTACACTTGAAGTTATAGCTAAAAGAAAACCTATTTAGAAGATTAGCTCAAGACATCAATTCGAAAAAATTCCTCAACTCAAAAAGAGTAGAACTGTACTCAAGAAAAGAGTGGTTGCGCCACAAAAATCGTCATTTTTGGTTTTAAGTTTCTAACAAATAATAATGTTGGGACTGAAACCGGGTTTTTGTAACTTAAAGAAGCCTTAGCAAGAACGAAAACTTCAATAATGTTCAGCACATTAAAAGCCAAATAATAGGCTACCTTTATAGATTTTCAAAACTTCAAGAATTGATTTGGCTTTAAGTGAACAGCAGAGATTAAACGAATAATTAATCATCGAAAATTTTGGTCTTCGTTAAATGGCAATGAAAACAGTTATTTGCTTGTCATTTATTAACTTAAATAAATTTCTAGCAAACATGTGTTTGAAAAAAAAAATGTGCCTCACCAACCAGAAGCCTCACCACACGCCACTGTTCATGACTACCATGAACTTGGTTTTAATTGATTGGTAAGGATGTTTACTGCATAACAAATGGGTCATTTTTGAATAATTCAAGGATAATTTATTGGCAGTGTCTGCTGCACCGCCCTGGTTTCCAACATCTAATCGCTGCTGCACCGGCGGCGGCGGCCGTTTTCTTTTGCTGTTCAATTTACTATCTCTCAGGCTGGCATCACTGCCCTAACCCTAACTCTAATAATAAGATTTTAGAGAAAAAAAAAGGATTATGTAGCGAGATAGCTCTCTAGCGCTATTTTTAAAAAGGGTGTCCAACGGGTATAGATATCCCAACCCTCGGCATTGCAGCCAAGCGTACTAACCACTACGCCATCAGGGCTTCAAATTCGATGTGTCAAAGTGCTGCATTTAAATCGAATTAATGCGAAAAACGCAATTTAATAGGCTGCCGGTGCACCAGCGATTTGATGTCCGAAACTGGAACGGTGCAGTAGACACTTCCTAATTTATTTCTTCTGAGCCAAATATCAATATTTTAACGCTGTGCATTTACCCTGGTTTCAAGACTCACTAAACTTTTATCTGATAGAGCTAAATAAGTAACGCCAGCAAGTAGTATCGTGGAAAATTCTGAAACTAGAAAAAGGTTATTTACATAGGTGGGCACAAGTCCGTTAATCCTTAATCCGTTAATAACAAAGCTAACTTTTTCATTAACTCGTTAATCCGTTAAAAAGTTTTTTCATGTCAACGAACTAAATTAACTTCCGTTAAGTACTGTTAACGGACTAAAGTAACTTCCGTTAAGTTCTGTTAACTTCCGTTAAAGTTTTTATCGTAAATATCTTGCAGCTTCGTTGTGCATTTGAACTTGTTTTTATCTTGAAATTAGATTAGACTGTAAAATGTAACTTTCAAAACACAAAAAGACCACCATAGCAATAAATATTTTCTTACAATCAGCTCAACAGTGTCAATACGTGTTTTAGAAGCGAGTGAATAAAACGAAATGTAAATTACACGCAAAATGTTAATGAATTAACGGACTTTATCAACTTCCGTTAATTAAAGCTGAAAATAACGCATTAACGTTAACGGAGGTGTGAAGTTTGTTAACGGACTAGTGGTTAACGAAGCTAACGTTTTGCATTAACTTGCCCACCTATGGTTATTTACATATATATAGTATGAAGAGTAGAGGATCGAGCGATAATCTTTGTGGAAGACCAGAGTATATTTTTAGCTGCTTGAATTTACTGTTACCAATTCTGGTATATTGTACTCTATTAATTATCGTCAACCGGGGCGACTTTGAATGCCGGGGTGACTTTGAACACTTCGCTAAAACAAACTTTGTTTTGAGTTAAATACTTTTCAAGACCAAGAGCGGTCTCTTATTAGGTCAGTGTTTGAACTTTGGTAGATTTTTTTTCATTTTTGCCCGACCAGCACAAGGTCATGTGACAATGATGTCATCATTTCAAAAAAATAATTCTCAAAAATAGGGTGATTTATCACACCATTACTATTGACATGCAGATCCCCAAGTCAGGTTAATTAGCAATAGACAATTGCAGGCTCAAACCCATGACGATGTGATCGGCAGTTTACCGCCTCACCACTCAGCCATCCGTTTTATTTGCATTTTTAAGGTGGAGTGCCAATTTTTAAAAAAATAGGAACGGAGTGTGACTTTAATTAATCTTCCAAGCCATAGTGATAGTTGGTAGTAGAATGAGGGACTATTTTTGCTTTCTGGGAATATCAAAATATGTGATTAGGCTACGCTTATCCAGGTTATTGAGCAATATGACGATTGGTTCAAATTTTTTGTTGAAGTGTATTTTTGTATCGAAGTATTTCAGAGCTGAGCGTTGTTGTAAAATTTCGAGGCCGGAGTCAGTTAAAAAATTTCGGAGTGGAAAACTTAGCCACTCCGCAACGCTCTAATTCAAAGACATTTTGGGCAAAGGCAACTTTGCGCTTGTAAGTAAAGGATTAAGTGCATGCTGGTAAGTGTTCAAAGTCGCCCCAGAAACCGGGGCAACTTTGAACGCTTTTTGAGATAGAATATATGGCTTATGAGAGCGAAATATTTTTTTAGTTATGACAGTTCTAGTTGCTGAGGCCTTAAGTGTTACGATACGTTCCGCCTATAAGTACTTTTCTTTCTTAAACCTGGCGGAAGTGACAAGTAAAAATGATTCAAAACCGTTCAAAGTCGCCCCAGTTGATGGTAGTTAGGTAACTTTTCATTAGGCTAATTCTAAAGCATTTCCTCTAAATCCATAAAGTTTTTCTAACTTGCGTAATAATACTGTATGTGGTGTTGGACAGAATCAAACGCTTCACTTAAATCTGAAAAATACAGCAACTAGGCTGATCATTGAGCTTTCTTCAGTTGGAGATACCTACCATAAAGAACAGCAACTAGGCTATATTTACCTTCATCAACATTGTTTAATAATTCGTCATAAATTTTGTATATTGCCAAAGAAATGGAATAATTTTTCCAAAATCCAAATTTTCTTTCGCTAAATAAGTTAAATTGTGACAGGTAGGAATAGGTACATTGATTTATTATGCAGCAATTTTTCAAATATTTTATTTAACTGAGAAAAAAGTGATATTGGTCTACAATTTGTCATTTTCTGTTTTGTCTTTTTCTTTTTCAAAAATTGGAATTACTTCAGCTACCATAATCAAATCTGAATATGTACCAGTAGGCCTGCTTTCAGCCTACCGCTAAAGTATAAGTTGAACAAATCACTTACCAGGTAAGAAAAAACCAGAAGAAATTATACTAGGATGAGCATGTTTTGTGGATTTGGTCTCAATATCTTAAGTCCTTCGAGCTTTCCTATTTTTGAGTTAATTATGTTGAACACTTCTTGTTGACAGCTGTGTAGGCTATAAGAAAAATAGAATTGGCTATTTTTTTCTTTTTCCCAACTGAGCATTCTGAGCTATTAGAATTGTTAGGTAGGTTGTATAGAAGAAGCCACTATTTCCTTCCCAATAATAGCAAAAAAGCTATTTTACATTCTTTGGCTACAATTTCAGGTACTTACTCTATATTGGCTGACTGGTAAGCTAGGCCACTAATTCAATGAACTGTAAGTGGACCTAAGTTCGTACCACACTTTGTTTTGTAACTGCTTACACACTATGCAATGTACCGGTGGAACTAGTAGCCTATTTGTTTATTTCAGCTAAAATAGCACCACTGTAATTCCGGCGGAATAATGCGTCTTAAGTCACGCGATCGACGTCGCGCTGTAACAAAAAAAAAAGACGCAATTAAAGCCAGAGCTTTTGGCGACCCACAACTACATATTTAAACCTCATTGAAAATCAATTTGTTAACCTTTAAGGTGCGTTTAGACTGGACGCGAAGCAACGCGAAGCAACCAAAATTTGACGTCATCGACAGCTCGCGAAAGGTTGCGACCGCTCGCAACCTTCTCGAGCAGTTGCGCAACAGCGCTTGCTTGCAGGCTGTAGTAAGATAACCAACTAATTCACTGATTGGATTTTTACGATCGCAGTTTGCTAGAAAATAATGTAAATAGTTTATTTGTATGGTTTAGCGCCTATTTATCAGTATAAAGAGTAGGTTGTTGGCTAAGTTAGATTCGCGATAGCCCTAGGCTAGCCAAGTTAATTTGGATCTAGACAGCTAAGGCTGTAAATCCTAGAGTGATTTTTCATGGCTATGCTGGATCTCAGAGCTTCATTATAATGAATTCACCAAAGCAGTAGGCCTAGCCCCACGACATCTAGCTTTTAAAAAGAAAACTTTTTATTCTGTGCAGCATAGCAGAAGCTATTGTATCAGTCCAGTGGTTCTTTTGGCTGAGCAGCTTTTGCTTTTTTGTCTCAAAGTAAACTTAAACTAACATGATGTTGTTTTTTTCAGAATATAAAATAACCCACCAACAGGCTAGTTTTGAGTGTGTTGATAGTGTTTTTACCCATTGTTTGTTAGCTTGTTGTTTTTAAAGTAACCACAATTGAACAATAATTCCTTGAATACTGGAAAACTCGCAAAAGTTTTTTCACTGCCTGCTTGACCAAGCCAACTTGGTGAATAAAACTGTATTTAGAATTGGTTTCACGCTACACTGCTACATACAAGAGCTAGATCGATACAAAAAATCGAAAAATTTCCATGAACTTTTGGATTGGCCTAATGAGTAGTCACTTCTTTGAATAGCTACAAACATGGGATTTTTTTTCTGAATGTCCTCTTAAAAGTCTTCTTGTTTCTGAAGGTTTGTGACCGTGATCAAGTTGAACTGGAAGTAATGGTTTTGGACTACCCCTAGTTTTATAATTATGAATATTGTAGTCTGGTAGTGATTTTTCACTCCAGTCCTATGTGATGAAAATAGAAATGTCAAGTGTGTTAAATATTCATTTACAGTGTCTTTGTGTAATATCTGAATTTAGTTGTGTGTGAATTTCAAAACATTTTTACTGTCTCTTAAAATTTTTACTGCTTTACATGGTGAATAAAGTGAGAGTAAACTATTTTAAGTCTGAAGTTCAATCACTGCAATTACAGTCAGTGTATTTAGATGAACTAGAAAGCCAATATAGATCTAACCAGTAGAAAGTGAGTTCTATTTTTTTGCTGAGGTGACTATTATTGGTAGAGAAGTACCCGCCAAGCAAGTTCATTAATATTGTTCCATTCTCTAAACTAAACAAAAAACTTGATACAGCATTTATAATAAAAATAATTGGACTGGGGAAGGAAGCTAACAACACTTTTATTCAGAAGCTTGAGTAACAATTTTCACATGAAAAAATCTAAATGTTTTTTTTTATCAGGGGCATTATCAAAAACTTGCTAAGAGGGAGCTTGACCTTTCTGCTATAAATTTGTCTGTATCTTACAAACGGTGGTTTAGAGCGAAGCCCTTTGAGGTAAACGCAACCGTCGCAACGTAGCCTACTGGTACCGCAAGAAAATGCAAACTAATAAAATGCTCTCGATAGCATTTAACTTCGCACTAAACATCGATAAGCGCTCCGCTATAGCGAATAAAACACCAAACTTAGTTTTAGAGGCTAACTTTTCCTCAAAGCAACTGCTGGTATCAGGTATCACTGTGCTAAATTCTTGTCCTTCGATGATAGTGTCAAATCATGCAAAAACTGCAATGTTTTTTTGCTTTCTCCAACAAATCAACACAGCAATCCATTGCACAATAAGCAAAAAATCCACTGCATAACTGATGACAAATCCAGCTTTCAGTTTCACTCATGGCGTTAACAATGGGAGTCTTCATAAACAGCACTAAATAACACATACAAACAACTGTTTAAGCTTACTACAGGTATCATAACATGCTTGCCTGAAAAAGAAAAATCACATCAAAAAAACAACATAGTTTATACTTTAAATGTACCTGTACACTAGCCTGTTGGTTTACACTCTACAAGATACTCGTAGATCAACCACTACCATAATGAGACATGGATGGTGAAAGCGTTTAAGGATTTGTTAACTGAGTAAACTTCTAAAGAGAACTTTTGACATCTGCTTCCAGCTTTTTGCGTTTCTGCATTAAAACCCAGAACTGTCATCATCAAAACAGATTAGGGCAAGTTTTCAGTGGAAGGATCTAAACAAATCTTTGATAGCTAGTAAATAGGCTAAGTTCTATTACGTTTTCAAAGAAATGACTAGTCTTTTCATTTCCAAATTCGATCTAGTGTACTTCGTTTTTCACTAAAACTTTACAAATTTTTTTCTCAAGATTGTTTTGTTACCTGAGCTATTACTCGAGACTCTTCTTCACGGTTACTGCGTGATAACATACCGTAATCTAAACTCAATCTTCGTTTTACCGGTAATTCCAGCGCGCTGTGACGAAACAGAACCTGTGATTACTATTATAGTGCTTCAATAATAAAGTACACAACGCTTTCTGCTCATTGAATACATTTTAAAAGTAAGTTGTTAAAATTAGCCTATGAAGCGACCAGTCGCGAAGATTAGCAACCACTCGCGAAGGTTGGCGAAGGTCGCTTCGCGTTGCTTCGCGTCCAGTCTAAACGTACCTTAACTTTAATCTGCCACTAAACTTGACTACATATTGTGTAACCGAAATTCAACGCTCTACTTTAAAATGGGGCGCATTTTGTCAATATCGTGGGGGAATGGGGCTCAAAATTACGTTTGTCGACACCCACTTTGGCGGCTTTTGCGAGTTTATTTTAACATCGAATTATTCCATAGTTAGTCACTTTTCAAACTTATTCCGATGATATTAACATTCCAGTGCCACCTATTTCATCACTTATTCTGTAACGGAAATTCAACGCTCTACTCATTTTCTTGTAGAGCGTTGAATTTCCGTTACAGACTATGTGATGAAATAGGTGGCACTGTAATGTTAATATCATCGGAATAAGTTTGAAAAGTGACTAACTATGGAATAATTCGATGTTAAAATAAACTCGCAAAAGCCGCCAAAGTGGGTGTCGACAAACGTAATTTTGAGCCCCATTCCCCCACGATATTGTCAAAATGCACCCCATTTTCGAGTAGAGCGTTGAATTTCGGTTACAGAATATATGGTCAAATAGGTGGCACTGTAATGTTAATATCATCGGAATAAGTTTGAAAAATGACGAATAATGGAGTATTAAGAATTTAAAAGAATCTTGAAAAAGCCGCCAAAGCGGATGTCGACAAACGTAATTTTGATCCCCATTCCCCCATAATACTGACAAAATGCGCCCCATTTTCGAGTAGAGCGTTGAATTTCGGTTACAGAATATGTGGTCAAATAGGTGGCACTGTAATGTTAATATCATCGGAATTAGTTTGAAAAATGAGAAATACTGGAGTATTAAGAATTTAGAAGAATCTTGAAAAAGCTGCCAAACTGGGTGTCGACAAACGTAATTTTGAGCCCCATTCCCCCACGATATTGACAAAATGCGCCCCATTTTCGAGTAGAGCATTAAATTTCCATTACAGACTATGTAGTCAAGTTTAGTGGCAGATTAAAGTTAAGGTTAACAAATTGATTTTCAATAAGGTTTAAATATGTAGTTGTGGGTCGTCAAAAGCTCTAGCTTTAATCGCATCTTTTTTTTTTTGTTGCAGCGCGACGTCGATCGTGTGACTTAAGACGCATTATTCCGCCGGAATTACAGTGGTGAAAACACAGCTCATTTGAAAATTTGATGGTGTAATGTTGCCACCAGAGGTGGAGTCGAGGACACAAGGCTCGAGGCCAAGGCCAAGGACACAAAAAAAATCCAAGGCCAAGGACAGCCTTTCCGAGAACAGACACTATCGAGGCCAAGGACAGGAATGCTCGAGGCCAAGGCCAAGGACCAAGGACACAAGCGCAAGTGCTCTCCAAAAAAAAAAAAAGATCTTCACAAAAATTTTTCAAGCGATCTCCACAAAAAACGTTTTCCGAAAAAATTTTCAAGCGCTTCACAAAATTTTAACAATTCAAAAAAATAGTGCTGTCCTCGAGCCGAGGACAGGCCAATTTTCGAGGACTTGAGGCCTCGAGGCCAAGGCCAAAGCCAAGGACTTGACCTTCGAGGCCAAGGACTTCAAAATGTGTCCTCGAGGACGTCCTCGAGGCCAAGGACGTCCTCGAGGACTCCACCTCTGGTTGCCACAGCCGAAATTCCGTCCTGTTACGTCAAAATCTGTCCCGTTAAAGCTATTTAACTACAAACAATCAAAGAACGGGATAAAAACGTAGGTAATCAGTTATTTTATTCATATTTAGTATTAAAATTCAAAAATTAGACTTTGCTGCCTCTTTAGGTTTATAAGTAATTTATAGTCTCTAAATGCTTAGACGTCCGTTTTATTCTAGATTTAACGGACGGAATTGACAAATGAAGACTGCAGCAAAAGGTTAAAGTGCCGCATTTTGTTTTTACCGTTCAGTTAATTAAATTCTTCAATATTCTTTTGTTGTTTTACTCAACACTTATTGTGCGTGTACCAGCGCCAGCGGCATCCGGATAAGGAAAAATATATTCTTACTTTTGTTAGAGGTTCAGGTTCGGTTTGGGTTCACTTGAGCACAATTTTAAGGGTTTAGGTTTGGTTCAGGTTCAGTGGAGTAAAATTTTGCCGGTTCAGGTTCGGTTCGGGTTCACCAAAATGAAACGGTTCATTCGGGTTTACGGTTCGGGTTCAGGTTCGGTTCGACACCCTGCTTATAAGCCAGCAGAGAGTATACTACTTATCCTGACTGTCTCTATCTTTGATATTGGTCCGATTCAAGATTTTGTCCAATTCGGGATTTTGTCCAATCCAAGATTTTGTCTATTCGGGATTTTGTCCAATTCGGGATTTTGTCCAATTCGGGATTTTGTCCGATTCGGAATTCTGTCCAACTCGGGATTTTGTCCAATTCGGGATTTTGTCCAATTTGGGATTTTGTCCAATTAGAGATTTTCTTCAATTCGGTATTTTGTCCAATTGGGGATTTTGTACAGGATTCAAAGTTTTCAAACCATTAACCAAGCAATAAATTGCATCTTTACTGCCTCAAAGTGTACATATGTTTCCTTAGAAACTATTCAAACGCTATGTTTTTGTATTCCTATGGAAGTAGGGGCTATTGGTATTCAGTGACTAGTGAGAGGATTATTGAGTAGCTTATCATTAGATTAACAATAACTTATTTATATACAGCTTAGAAGACAGTTCTGTTGCATCTGTGAGATGCTTTCACATCAAAGCAGTTTATTCTCACAAGTCAAGTTTATTCAGTTTGTCATTTTTCCTAAAAAACATGCTAGAATAGAAAGTACCAGTAGGAAAGCAATTCAGAATTGGAAACTGTCTGTCTGTATTGTACTAAAAAAAATCTAGGAGAGAAATTGAAGTCTCTTCAGGCTAGGGTACCAGTAGCATTGCCTATAAGCTAGAAAATAGATATGGTAGGCTACAGTAATGGAAAATTCAAGATCGCTATGTTTATAATAAACATTATGAATGATCAAATTCAAATGTAGAAATATGATTTGGAAAGACACCAATCAGACAACTTTCAGTTGTAGCAGCAATAGTTCTGGTAGGTTGGCGTTCGTACTTGTGCTACCAGTAGGGCAGGGTAGACTACAGGATAGTGAAGGGAGAAGACTAACAGTGTGGCTTCAAAAGCCTTTAGTTTAAAGCATGAACCAAGTTTGTAATTGTTAGCCTACATTTTATTTAACAAGTTGTCTAGGCTAGTAGACAGCAGAGAGACACTTTGCCTTTGAGTCAAGCTCCCACCTGTCTGCACACATGGTGTAAGCTTCATACTGTCCCTTTCAATGCTGAATGTTAAGCAGGAAAGCTGTTCATACCAACATTTATGGTCTTTGGTTGGATCAGTTTGGTTGTTTAGGCCTATACTTGAGCTTGCAGAACAGAGTATTTGACTACCAGTATGGTACTGGATGAGAGTAAGGAATAAGATGATTTACAAGTTTGCTAGTACAGGCATGTTTTAAGTACATATTTCTTGATACGTATTTCATTGAAGTTGCTCTTATCTTTAAAGCTTGTCTGATTGTTAAACATTGTTTGGTTATTGCTGTGTTACAAATAAGACTTTCTTTTATTGTAGATGTAAACACGTTTAATTTTCTAGGACAAACTAACGTAAGGAAAGTGAGTATGTAATCAAAAATTTTTAAATTAATGAGAATAAAACAAAAATGAGAAATTTTATTTACTTTTTAAGGGTTAAGATTAGGGTTTGTGTTAGTGTTTGGGGTTGGTTTTAGGGTCAGAATTTGATTTGGGTTAGATTCAGGCCAGAATTCTAAAAAAAGTAGATGAAGATTTTCAATGAACTAGCTTAACAAAAACATAATTCTTCAATTGTAAAATAAATTAGCTGTAAAAAATTTGTCTTTTCATTAACATCCAAAAACATTTCACTATAGGTGTTTTCAGTCTAGCCTACTAATTAACAATTGTATTTGATATTTATATAGTTTAATCTTCTTTAATAATGGAGGACAGAGCTCATGGTTTAGCTCAAGCAAGAGCAGAGAGACTGCTAACTAGACGAACCCCAAGTGTTGCATCTGGTTTGAGTGCTGGGACTGAACATCCATTAAGACGAAACCGACGATATGCAGAGTATGTAATGTTTATTTTAGTATTGCAATGGTTGATTCAATTTTGCTAGAGTATTTCTTTATTTTTTAATTTTTGTAAAAAATAGATTTGAAACTACTGTATGTGAATGTCGTTGTTGCTGTGGTGTATTATTCTCTTGTTACGGGACAGCATCAGATGTATCATTATCTGAAGCTAGGGTCAGATTTGAATGATGCGTACAGCAAGCCCTTGGCTCTTTCATTGCAAATTAAATCATAAGGAACAATAAAAAATCTTAAACTTATTCAAAGTGAGCATCCAAAAAAGATTACCGCAGACAAAATTCCAGTAAACCAGAGCTGATAGTACCCTTGTGATTATTCTTAAAGTGCTGTGTGGTAAATATTTGAAGCATTATGAATTGATCTAACATTGTTCAAAATGACATTTCAAAAGTTTATTTGCATGGTGAAACTTCTGTGCTTATTGGTTGTCATATTTTTCTTATGCTGATCTCAGATCATCTATGCTTTCCCATTCTTTTAGAAATCAGATGCTAATTTCGCTAATCAATAAACCTTAAGCACCACTTGACTTTGTTGTAAGCATTACATTACTTTAAATTAGATAGGACGATAATAAGATAAGGGGATGTTTTTGTGATGAACCTGATCACGTAATGTGGGTTCAAAGATAAGGCGCTTTACAATAACTAACTCTGCTTGGTTTCTTCAAATAAGCAGCAAATTCAGTGGACAAAAATCTTAAGAAATGCACAAGAGCATTGAATCAAAGCAAACTTCTAAGCTGATGCAGACCATCAAATAGTTATTGTCTGACGTTGTTCTGAGACAGAAGGATAAATATGCAACTGCAACAACAAATTGCATAGTTTTGTCTGTTTTAACCAGTTGTGTAATAGTTCTTTTAGATTTGAAATTCCATCATTTAAACACTGATTATAATTTTCCCCAGATATCGTTACACTATGATAATTTTAGATCACTGGGAACAGTTTCGTACGTTGATAACCCACATGATGACGACTACCTTCGACATGCCGTGCAGTTTGAGAACACTTATCAAATGGAACCCAATATTCGCTTCCCAGTGGCTGCTATTACTGGAATCTTACAAGAAACCTTAGCTACTCTGAAAGATACAGCTTATGAACCTAACGAATGCAGAGTGATGACAAAAACTTTATCAGATGTAAGACATGCACTTTTATTACAGCACAAGCATATATTCTTAATTGTTTAAAACTTTGTTTATATTTAAAAAAAATTACTTGCCCATCGTATTTTTCCACCTTGTTATATTTCTGAAATTGTAGGCAATATTGTTAAACGACAAAACTTGTGCTTGAAGTTTTTTGTAATATTATGAAACTATATTAATCTTAGTTGAGTGTTTAAGTGTAATGAGTGATGACTTGTAAATGTATTGGTGCTGGTAAAATGAAATTTTTGCTTTGTCTTTTGGTCTTTAAAATTTTTGCTTGGTCTTCAAACTTACTTTGTAACATAGTGTAATAAAGATATAAACATGCAGAAGCTGAGAAGCAACGCATATTTAGCTGGCAGTGTGTCAGAAAGTAATTTTTTGAACGCAGTAATAGCCCTGTATTATTTGATGTCAGTTTGAGTACTGCCTTGTTAGTTTTAGAATTATTCGGCATTTTGTAAGTTTCGAAGCGCATTCGTTCGACCTTAACCTGATGGAATAACACCAGCGCTAGCTCATCTAATTATTTTGTATGATACTTATACTTCATTGTCTTAACCCGATTTTTCATATAGTAATCTGTATAGAATATTTGCTACTGAAACTGGGGTTTGATTCTCAGTCAGGTCAAACCAAAGAAGATCAAAATTACCATTTACAACTGCTGGACGTTCAGCACTGAAAGAGGTGCAGGGGCAGTGTGGAGCTTCCAAAATGTGCGGTGAATCGGTGAGCAAATGGAAGCTTGACTCCAAGATTGCATTACCACTACGGCACTGTTTTCTGGCAATGCAACGTGATGAGCAAAAACGTAATTTTAATTACAATAACATTTTTAGGATGTGAAGGCGAGAGTCAAGCAGCTGTCGATACCAAGATACAAGATCATTTGCCTGGTCCATATTGGAGAGTTGAATAATCAGGGTTTACGTATTAGCAGTAGGTGTCTTTGGAATGCTAATTTTGATACTTTTGCTTCGTGTGAATTCAAAAACCATTCCCTGTTTGCTGTGGCTTGTGTTTACGGAGTCTATTTTGAATAAGATGGACAGGTTTTTCTGAAATTCAAAACCAAGGGAATATCATGCCTGAAATTTGCACTTAGCAGACACTTAAGATTTCTTCGATTATATTTGATCTCGTAAACCTTTCCTGTTAAATTTGGTTATCACTGGAGTTACAGGTTGTAGTATGAAATCAGTTTATTCAACCATTTATCGTGCTATATGGTTAGTTACTGTGCATTATGTCTTACTTGTGTGATAATTTTCTCTAATCATTGAAACTCAATCCTGATCACGTTTTGTTTGTTTTGTATTTTATTTGTTGGCAATGTAAAGCCTATAACGTTCAGTCCGCTTTTTTAAAACCTTATCACTTTTGTATAGGTTTCATTATCACCAAATCTTTTTATTTGTTTTTGTACAGTATGCGATAAATGAAATCGATTTCGCACCTTTTTTCAAATGTAAAGGCGAATTTACGCAGTATCTGTTTTTCTCCGTTTTTTTTACGCTTTTACTTTTCCATGAAAAAACATGCGCTTTTTCGTCCGCATTTTTATAAGTCTATATCCTCACTAGGTCAGCTGTTACATATTGATAAAAATTTTGTTCAAAAATTTTTTGTATGAACGACAAGAGCTTTTGTATGAACGATAAGTTGTTTCAAAATAGAGCTCTACCTCTTTACAAAAAAAAAATTGGGGGGGGGAAAACTTTTGTCCAGTATGTGAAAACGCATACTGGACTGATAAAAAAGTGACAAAAAGAACATGCTTTTTCATAGAGAACAAAAAACGGACAAAAGCGGATACTGTGTAAATGTGCCTTCAATACCCATCTCTTTCAAATCTAGTATTTTCGGTGAACCAAGTTTTTAGCGTTCAGCATTGCTTTGAGTTCAATCAATCAATTTATTGCTTTAAGATTTTATATGCCTTCAAGTTCCTTTTCAGGTAAAGCTCAAACTTAAAAAAATTATTTTACGCTGAAAGTATAGATGTAAAGTGATGTTTTGACTAATAAGTTTTTAATCATTTGATGGTCATTATTGTGATTTGAAAGTTGCTGGTATTTTAGCAACGTATTTGTTTTTCATTTATTCTTTGTAGAATCTTAGATGTAAAGAAAACATTGGCGTTATTCAAAGAATTTGTCAATTGTTATTTTATTTTTGTAACTGGTTGTTTGTATCAGTCTTTTGAACCATGCGCTTTTTTAATCATTACGCAATTTTCAACGCTACGTCATTGTCCGAGTCACCCTTTCTAACTCAGTAAAAAACTCTACGCTGAATGGGATTTAAAGACGTAGCGCAGCAAAGAGAAATTTACCATCTTCATTGAGGTAGGAGTTCTTTGGCGCAAACAGCCATTAGTTTTAACTCCACCGTCGCAGGTCAATGCTTGTTAAAGCATTTTGACATTGATGTATAACTGCAGATACTGTATCTTTGCTTGTCACCGTTGCTTTTTGGTATTTTCTTGATGCTTTTGAGCTGTTAGTTTGTCCACAATTAATTTGACACGTTATGATTAAATGAAAGTACGTTTTCAAAAACTTTCTTGTTTTTATCTTTGCTTTGCAGTAGTTGTTAGCTTGTAACTAGGGTATGATGAAATAATAACGTTGGTTCTGCTACATTATTTAAAAAACGTTGCAATTTATCAGCAATTTGTACATCTTTCCTGCTCACTTTTTTATCGGACAGTTTGCATTTTTAATCATTTGTACAATCCGAGTTGAAGACTTTTTACTTTGAGATGTAATTTGTGTTTTTCAGCAAATTTCAAACTAGGAATTCGAATTAATTGTTGAGTTATTCTGATATATTGTTAGTTAGTTCGGTATGCACATTTAAACTAGAAAATATTTAAGTCAAATCTTTCGTTTACTCGCTGTATTACGCCGAAGCGTGTAACGAGTTGACGTGCCCATCTCCGCGTCATCGAGGAAGTGTCTCAGCGGTGGCGAGCCGTTGGTAACATTGTCAGATTTGACCAGCCCGAGATTTGAATCTCAGACTTCCCGCTCTAGAGATGAACGCGCTACCGCGCGACCAACTGGCTGGTACTGGAAAATATTGATTTGTGACTTACTTTGAGCTGTGACTGTTATATTGCACTAATTTTTTAGTTAATTATGTTTTTGCGTTGTCACCCCGAAATTATATTTGAATGTGCGTTGATGTTGCTTTTTTGGAGTTTTAGTTTGGTCCGACTGGGAATCGAGCCCTTTACTTGTACAGCACTTGAAATGATTCTTTTGAAATCAACTACGAACATTCTTACGATTTGACCATACAGTTTGACTAGGTGTGTTAGGAAAAGAATACCGACGTGGACTTTGCTTCCCTACTTTTTGTGAAGGTCATTTTCGTCTACATGTTAGTGCAACCTGACTGACTGTGCGTTTCTACATACATTTTGCTAGGCGTAACCTACTGGCGCGTCTTTTCCTTAATCGCTTGTACGCTGCTCGTAGCATGTCGGCGAGTTGTCGATTTAGTTAAATAGAAATACCCTGGAACAATTATGATTTTTACGCCATGCTTGAGTCAAAAAATAAAGAAAAGTTCTAAAAATATATATTGCGTTGGACTTAGCTGAATTAAAACACGATTTATTTCAGTCTACTAAAAGGTTTTTTAACAAAAGAATTGTTGGGATATTTAACTTCAAAGTTTGAGCTTTTGTATAGCTCTGTTGAGCTTGTTTATTTTAACATTATTGACTTTCTATTTTTGTGGTCATTTGCATGTTTAAACGATTACATAACTGTATCAAATATGAAATAAATTTCACCCCTAGTTCGTAGTAGTGACAGTCGATGGGACAAGGAACCAGTAGTAAGTTGGTTTGCGCAGGAGGAGGGGTTATGACTTTAATGCAATGTCCGCTGTGAATTATTGGCGTTGATAAAGTAACGACTTGAATGTGGAGTTACGGTATTTTAAAGCTTTGGTGGAACTTTTAAATCAAAAAAGTCTTTAGTATACTCGCTGTATTACGCGAAAGCGCGTAACGAGTTTGAGGAGTTTATCTCCGCGTCATTGGATCTTCGAAAAATGGTGCGGCGGTGCCGAGCTGTTAGCAACACTGTTCCTGACTTGACCGGCCCGAGATTTGAACCTCAGACTTTCCACCCAAAGACTAACGCGATACCAACTGGCCGGCAGAGAGACCTTCATACTCCAAATATATTTAGAATTGCTTTAATTAAAATGTTCAAGTCTTTGAAGCAGCTTTTTGTCGAAGACATGAACATTTTAATTAAAGCAATTTTCAAATTCTGTACCACCACTCCACCTGCCAACTTTTCAAATTGACTTAGCTATGTCGCAGCTCAAAACCCGATGGATACGACGCAGAAACATTCTTGTTACACCGGATTGTTGAACAATTTATCGAAAGTGCTCACGACTGCTCATGACAATGAGCACTTTCGCTGAAGTGGCTTGAAAATGTTTTGTAAAGTGCTAAATTTTTGACCAGATTTGTCGTCGAAATATTTTCTTTAACCCTTTCATTTTCGGGTATGAATTCTCTCTGAACAGCTACAACACAAAGCACCGTTTTAGGGTTCTGTTTGCAACTTCTTCGTTAAGCTGAGTCACCACGACGGGTTGCCTACTTAGTTCCATGGAGAAATAAGCGCTTAGTTCTTTCCCCAAAGGTACACAGCTATGCATGACTTGTTTGCTAATCAAACTGGGAGCCTTCGATTTTTCGATCACCAGCTTGACGCTGTCACCCACTAAGCTTTAATCAACTGGTATTCAACATTTTTTGGCTTTGGAAACTCTTTAATTAAACGACAAAATGATTATGCGGGATGCGAATTTTTTATTTCTACCATGGTTTTGCAGATTTATTACGTCACATCCGTGTCCAATCCAAAAAAAATTTCGCATGCGGGATCCAACGATTGAATCCAATCCAGACCTCTTAAATGGGCAAAAGGAGGGTCGTTTATTGTCAAGTTTCATGTACTGAAATTGGGCTCATAAGAATATTCAAGTCGAGTTTTTCACTTTTGACCAAAATATTGGGACAAGCCTAAAATGCATTCTCACCAAATTTAAACTTTCTACGTCTTGCTGTTTTCAAGTTATTGCAGGTCAAAATTAACAATTTTCCTCTCACTTCAGTGTTGCCATTTTGTCAGTATTGTAACAGAAGATTTACTTTTAAAAAACCGGCTTACATTTATTTAAAAGCAGCTAATTTTACAGTTCTTAACCTTTACTTGGTTTCGCAATAATTTTGCCGCAAAACATTTATTGAGGATCAGGAACATGCAGTAGCCTACCTTTTTGAAATATTTGTTTCTAGTTGGCAACCATGGCAAATTTCTAAGGGGAAAAAGTCTTTCTAATGGGAAATAGAATCTGTTGTATCTCGGGTATGAAAGGTCGCGGAAAGTTCAAATTTGGTGAAGTTAGTCTTCAGACCTATCTAAATTTTTTAAAAGAAAACAAGCATAAAAATTTTTGATCTGAATGCCCCTTTAAACGACTGAAATTATGACATCATACTGCTCTAGTCTAGCCATATTCTCGTAAGCATCAACATTGAAGATGAAGTTGAGGGATACAATCGTAACAGATAAAAAACAGTTTGATTTTGTCTCGTTTAATTCATCATTATTTTAATAAAGGATACAAAAAAAACAAAAAACATTCCAATAAAAAATATGCATTGTACAAAAACAATAACAAAAAAAAGATACACTCCAAATTTTTGCTCTTTAGTTCGACTTAGTGGTAATTGGTTTGGTTGTCAATTACTCGTAATTGAGAAGTCAAAAAATGAACAAACCACCCAATATATTACACCGCATACCAGTCATGATAGCCTACCCACAAAATACAGCAATTTTTCAGAGTTAAGGGCCTGTCATTTTGAAAAATTGTAATTAAGTCACACTAGTATTCAACAAGTCTAATGTCCAAAATAATTGACACATTTTAGCTGGCTAGTTTGTGAAGCAAAATCACGTCTTCCTCTGGAACAGGAGGTCTTGGGTTTAATTCCTGGGCAGGTCAAATCAAATAATTTTTTCAACTGCTCGTCACCGCTGCAACATTTCATCAAAAGGAGCAATGTTGCCTACAACGTGGAGTTACCTCGGTACATGATTAAGCGTAATTCAGCAAATTGCAAAGATTTGATTTTTCTCTTGTAAAAATGTCAAGAAATATCAAATGAGTGTGAGAAATAGTGCAGTTCAGTTCAGTTTTATATTTTTGATGAAAAGAAAAAGACACAGCACTTCAATATGAAATAACAATAATGAACTTTTCGCCATAGCTTTTATGAGAAATCTAAATGATGACTTATAATCACTCCTAAAAGTAGATGGGTGCTTGCTGAGTAGTAACCCCTTCGATCGACCGACGCAAATATCTACCGGTTTAAAAAAAAAACTAGCACGCTAGCTTAAGCCATTCAAAAAATTGATTTTTTAGGAGTTCCCGGGGGGTGGCACCTCCAAACTATGTCAAAATATTTGTCTTTCAAATATTTACTGATATGAAAAAACTGGCACCCTAGATTAAGCCGTTCAACAAATTGATTTTAGGGGTCCATTTGGGGGGTCCGCGGGGGGTGGTATCGCCAAATTATGTCAAAACATTTGTCTTGTTAAATATTTACATATTTAAAAAATCTGGCACCTTAGCTTTATCTGTTCAAAAACGGAATTTTGGGGTGGCTCTGAGGGGGTGGTACTTTAAACTATGTTAAAATATTTTCCTGTTAAACATCTACTGATATCAAAAACTACTGGCACCCTAGGTTGAGCAGTTCAAAAAATTGATTTTTAGGGGATCATTTTATGGGGTGGCACCCCCAAACTTTGTCAAAATATTTGTCTCTTAAATATCTACTGATATCAAAAAACAATGGCACCCTAAGTTACGCCGTTCAAAAATTGATTTTTTGGGGATTACTTTGGGGAGATGATAGCCTTAGACTATAACAAAATATTTGTCTGTTAAATATCTACTGATATCAAAAGAACTGACACTATAACTTGAGTCGTTCAAAAAGTTGATTTTGGGGGGGTGGCACCCCCCAACTATGTCAAATATTTTTCTGTTAAACATTTACTGATATCAAAAGACACTGTCACCCTAAGTTAAGCTGTTCAAAAAATTGGTTGTTGGGGGTTCATTTGGGGAGTTCTAGAGGGGGTGGAACCCCAAATTATGTCAAAATATTTGTCTGTTAAATATCTGCTGATATGAAAAAAACTAGCGCCCTAGCTTGAGCTGGTAAAAAAATTGATTTGTTGGGGCCCCATTTTGGGGGGGGTTTTCGAGGGAGTCGCCCCAAAAATGTCGGGAGACAAAAATTGCGTTTCAGCTCAACAACTTTACGCAAAAATTAGATTTCGATGTTTTGTAGCTTAGGAGAAGAGCGTAAAAGATTTAGGAACAATAAGGAGAGAAAAAGAGAAAAAACCTCGTCGCGGCCGAAAGTGGGTTGGTTGGGATGAAAGGGTATCTTAAGACATGCAACTGTGAGAAATATTTCTGCCGTACTTAAGCCCTTTTTGAATGAGACCGCTTTTTTTACGCCAAACTTTCCGGGCGGTTTTCGGGTCCTAAAACCAAAGTCACGTGACTAATTGCCTCAAAATTTGGTACAGACATGCAAATCGATAATCTCGAACTGCTGTCAAAATTTCATGAGTCTAGACCAAACCGTTCGTGAGTTATAAGCATAAGTCTGAAACTTCGCTCTCATTTGTTGGAAAATGGCCGAGTAAAAACAAAAAACACTCGACGCGAGCGTCGGTCGTTCCAATAATTATTACAGTCATTATTTTACGTCTTAACCAGGGTGTCGAACCGAACCTAAACCCGAACCGTAAACCCGAATGAACCGTTTCATTTTGGTGAACCCGAACCGAACCTGAACCAGCAAAATTCTACTTCAGTGAACCTGAACCCTCAAAATTCTGCTCAAGTGAACCCAAACCGAACCTGAACCCCTAACAAAAGTAAGAATATATTTTTCCATATTCGAATGCCGCTGGCGCTGGTACACGCACAATAAGAGCAGTGGTGATCATCAACAGAATTAGCAATTTCTCCTTTTTTTTTTCTGGACGAAACGAGTAACGACAGTTAAATTTTAAGTCAATGAACCCGAACCGAACCTGAACCAGTAATATTTTACTTAAGTCAACCTGAACCAAACCTGAACCTCGAAAATGGTGCTCAAGTGAACCCGAACCAAACCTGAACCGCTAAAATATTTTGAACAGGAACTAAACCTGAACCCGAACCGTTATTTGAAACGGTTCGACACCCTGGTCTTAACAAATACGAATAAGATGAACAGCAAAATACAGTATATTTAATCATTTTAATGAACTTCTGATATTTCCAATTCCAGTAGGCGCTTGTGGTTTAAATCTACAGTCCTTACACAGACTTTGTTTTGAATTGGAAAAACTTCAAAAATTCTTCCAGTTGCCAATGGTAATCAACTAGGGTTGTAATCCCGGGAAATCCCGATCCCGAATTCCCGGGATTTGGGGTATTTTTTCCAATCCCAATCCCGGGATTATATGTCTAGAAATCCCGGGACTTATTAAATTTAGTATACCCCTGATTGACCGTTTAATGTCAGCCTACGGAAGTGAGCATCATGTAATGTTACAATTCTAAAGTACAGAATTAAGTTTTGCGTACCCTAGCTCAGCGTTTCTCAAATGGTGCACCGCAAGGGTTAGCTAGATGCGCCAAACTTGTATTTCGTAAATTTACGACCTGTTATTTGCACTATTCTTTATTTTCGGAATTTATAAAATTGGATACGATGACCATCTTGAAGTTGTAAGATATCCGACATTGCAATTATTACAGTCATATTCTTGGCGCAAAACCCTTTTCCTGGCATGCTGCTCTACATGAGTGGAGTCAGAGTCTCAGAGACTAAATGAAGTTACTATTTTCTACACTCGATAAAGTTGCTGATGGAAACAGTATGATGTGTTGTACGAGACAAGCAAAAGAAGGCCTGAAAATCTTGAAAGGTTGTTTACTGCTCTTAAAACTATTAAGCCCACATCAGTTGAGGCCGAAAGGGCCTTTTCTGCCCTTGGCTATTTTGCTAACAAAATCAGGAGCCAAATGAATGATGCCACTCTAGATGCTCTTATATTTCAGCGTCAATATTACAAGAAATAAAAAGGTTTTTGTTCTTTCCATACTACTTTTTTTAATTATTTGCTCAATCCCGAATAATCCCGGGATTGTAAGTCTAAAATACCGGGAAATCCCGATTCCGGGATTGTATAAACTGGTCCCAAATTTACAACCCTATAATCAACCACCATTCCATGCAAACATTTTCAAATACTCAAATATATTGCAAGAACAACGTTTTCGTGTCTGATTAAACGTTACAAGCAGTGTAAAAAAGGGAACCTTGTTACTACTGCCTCCAGCACCACAACTAGTTAAGTGGCTGGTATTACAGTACTGTTGTTTATAAGGCGAAACTGCAGCAATGCCATGAAATCTGGCAGAATCTACTGTAATCGCTACTGTAATTTACAAAATCTATTGTAATTTAACTCTTGTTTGGAGAAAGAAGCTGCACTTTGTCAGGACCTTCAAACTTGGCTGTCTTGATGCTGCGACTGTTTTTAGCATCAAAGGAGTCCATTTTCCTAAATAAAAGCAACAAAATTAATAAATACAAGATTATTTTGGGTAGCCAATCGCCCAATATACAAAAAAAAACCTCATTAGGTTTTTTAAAAATATTGCAACTTTTTATTCTGTTTTGTTTGTATTTTTGTATTAAAATGTGTAAACATTTGAAGCAATAATAACTGTAGGTGTGCAGTATTGATCGCCATCAAACATCAGTTTTCTAAGTTATTTCGGAGTGCTACTGTAATTCTATTAGGTTTGCAGCTCAAAGTTAACTGTGAAACATCGTCGTTAATGATGAGACATGAAACATTAGACATGTCAGTTCAAAGTTAACATATTTTCTCTGTTCTTCAGACTTCGAAACATTTGAAACCGTTTCTACAAAACCTTGAAATGAGACCTTTTTGGTGTGGATTTGATGCTCTGAATTTCCCCTTCAACAGTTACGTCACTTCCTAATTTTTTGTAAGAGAGCCAATTAATGCAAAAGCTAATTCACAACACCAGTTGGCGTGGTACCCGGGTTTCAGGCAAAGAGTATTTTTATTTAGCCAATGTGTATACTAGGCTAGAAAAAAACAAGATTCTTTGGTCATTTTCTGGGCATTTACGGCCAGAAAGTACGTGACAACCAAAAACAGTGCTCGGTATATGTTCTGAACTAATGGGTTCGATTACATTTGCAGAGTCAATCGTTACCGTGGTTTGAACCTCTAATCTGCCGTTCCAGAGATAAACACTTAGCCTATCTACCATCTGTCCAAACTAGCTCTACAGATCAATAATCAACTAATTATTATTTCTAATTTTCTGGAATTAGCGTCGTACCTCTTTGACATATTTTTGTCATAAGCTTCCTCCTCATCATTGCCGACTTCATACTGGCATAAGAGCCACCAGCCCAACAATATTCCTCCGAAAACTGCAGCTGCAAGTCCCACATATAGTAAGGTGTCATTGAACTGATTGGCACCAGTTGATACAGCAATGGCACCTAAAAATGTGGCGTTTAAATTACAAAGGCATAATCATAGGGAAGATTGAACCAATTCAAGTACATCTTGCAAACCTGTCGGTAGTCTAATTGAATTATTGGATCACTATTGGTAGATCAAAATTTTTAAAAATTCCATTTCAAAACTCAAAAATCCCAAAATAGTTTTTTTTAGTCCTTGTGACCGAATATCAAGTAAAAACCAAAATAACAAAAAAAGATCTCCAGAAGTCATTTTGTATTCTTTTTCCAAACTAATTTCAAGTGAAAACTATAATCACTTGCGGTAGGGTCTGACAAAAAGGTGAATTCCACTAATCCACTTCAACTGCGAATCCTTCTTACTTCAGTACACTGGACTACAGATCCCCACCAACCAACCTTGCCAGTTCCAACTATTCCCAACGCTCCTGAGTATCTCCCTGTCGGTAAACCTCACCCCCAAAGTTCATTGATGGCATATTCAACAAACCCTCAGAACGCAGAGCCCTTAATCTCTCCAAAGGTACTAAAGGTACCCCTCTCTATGCTATATGAATTTCAGGCGGACTTGGTTACCTGGTATCTGCTATTTGTCTCGGTTACCTGGAATAATGAGAGCGATTGCGGTTATTAGAAACAAACTCGCGACTATGAGCATCCACAAACAACGGTTCCATCGCTTAACGTAAATCATAACGGCAGAAATGAAGGCTCTTCTTATTGCTACGGCATTGTCGTTAATATACCTCTTTCATACGATAGATTTATACAAGTATAATAAGCTGCTATCTTGGCAAAGCAGCTTCCTCCTATTTGGAATTCCTACTTATACCATTATACTTCCTTCTATACCTTATACTTTGAGACCATTCCTTTTAAAACTTCATTGAAACTGATGTATTAAGCATTCTGCGTCATCATAATCTGGTTTACTTCCAGTGTAGTATAATAGCACCTTTGATTAAGATTTGACAGGAAGTCCTACGTATATAGCGCAGGAATAAGCGGTGTGTTATTCACTCTTTTATCAAGGCCTTTATATCTTAAGTAAATGAGCATAAGATTAGCTTTTGGGGCCCTATCCGACCATAAAGATCCAAGTGGGGACTCAAGAAAAAACAGAAACCGGACAGTACAGTATTTGAATTACTTACTATCAAAAGAGCAGTAAAAGGTCAAAATTGGTCTTGCTTGTTTGGGTTAAATCTATGCCTCGATTTCGCTTTCATATTATGGGATAATAAAGACCAATGAGCATCAATCAACCAAATTAGGTCAAAAAACTTTTAGTCCTCATTCAATGAAGCTCTTTTTTAGGGTTTTATAGAGCGCGCTTTTCCCGTCATAAAAACCTGTTACCTAATTTTTTGGGCCATTAAGTCCGTGATATTTGCCTAAAAATAGGTTCAAAAGTACTAAACACCTTTTCTTTGTCTTTATGTAATATGTTTCCAGATGTACTTTGTAAGGCGAAGCGTCTCTAAACTTGCCCCTCCTAAAGCCGGCCAATTTGCTTGATGTTGAAAATTTCTAAAATCTTGCCCACCCAAATTTTAAATCCGAAAAAAGTACTGCAAATGCTTTTACCTCCTTTCTCTCTCTCATCAGCTAGAGCTAAATTCAAATGAACAGAAAGGATAATTTTTCATAGCTAGCCAATAGGATCTATTTCTGAAAAACCAATATTTCAAAATTTTTCAATGGCTTTCGCAGCGAAGAAATGGCAGAAAATCAGTTAATTATTAACTACCGTTGCAGAAACTGTTTGTACAGTAGATGAAAGTGGGTATAGATATGTACAGTATTAATACGGAATTAATTTTGCAAGCTAACCTTGTTCTTGAAGGAGTCTTCAATAAACCTGTGAAGCCGCAAAATATATCGGTGCACAAGTACAGAATAGCGCAAGCGACTGCTCCCGCGGTATGAATTGGTCTACTCATTAATCAATTCATATCATATTTATCCAATCGGACTACATTTTTGATTAAATCGTTGTTGGAAAGACTCGCATTTGCCCCAACATTAAATGAAGAACAAAAAAAATTCGAAACACTAGGCCTGGGCGGCCGATATTTGTCAATACGGTCCCATTATCAGCAACCTTGTGATGACAGTCGAATACCGAAACATGTCGTGGCAAGCTGACAGCAAACTGTCAATGCTGGCCTAGTGAAAAACCCCCAAAGCTCAATAGACTCATTCGTCAACGGTGGCCGTGACACACGTGCTCGTCTAAATCTTAAAAATAAGGAGCAGTAATGCAGTAGAATAATGATCTTTTTTGTTCATGTCTTTTACTGCAGCCTTGTAATTCCTACATCTCTCAAAAATTTAAAAAAAGGAATGTCTTCGAAGGGCTTTGGGTTTTTCTGTTTGTGCCGGTATCCTATTATCTTATTGAACAAAACAAAATGTTGTTGTACTTGCAGTATTTGGTAACTTGCTGAAATGTTTTGTCAAAGCTAAAAGTACAGTATTTATGCAATCTCTCTGTTTTCTTGCATTCAAAAACTACAAAAACAACAGTCTTCAGCAAATGGCACAATTTTCTCCGAATAACTTAATTAGATGCATCGGGTAAAAATTTACGGACAGCGACCATTCAGAAATGGACTCAAACTGGAGAAGCCGGAAAGGTGAAGCTAGGCTCGATTCCCTGCGGTCACAACTCACGATATTCCTCAGCCTTTAAATCCTTGTGTGGGAAAAATTGTCTTGGGTTTCTTTGAATTCGTTAAACCGTCTTCAAATTTTTATAAAGGTCAAGGAGACTCTGACTTTCAGTATCAATGCTCATGCTTGACTTTCTTTTATTATACTTTCAAAATAAATGCTGTTAGGCAGAGGTGGAGTCTTCGAGGACGTTCTTGGCCTCGAGGACGTCCTCGAGGATACATTTTGAAGTCCTTGGCCTTGGACTTGGCCTCGAAGCCTCAAGTCCTTGGCCTCGAAGCCTCAAGTCCTCGAAAATTGCCCTGCCCACGGCTCGAGGACAGGACTATTTTTTGAACAGTTGAAATTTCGTTGGAAAACGCCAGAAACCTCGCGGAAAATTTGCGAACACCTTTTTTGTTTTCCTCAATTGGAGCATAGGCGTAGGCAAGGAGAGGGAGGATGGCTCCCCCCCCTAATTGTAACTTCACCAAAGACAAAAATGTGACAAAAAGGCCTATTGTTTCCTCAGTTTCTTTCTAGCATTTTTCGCTGACAACAGTATAACTGATTTACAATATTGAAGACCAGGGGCGCCGGGTCCCACTCAATTCAATTTTTGCCAGCCAATTTAAACGTATAACCCGGAGAAAATGGAGAGTTTTAGTCTTAAAAGTTGCTATCTCAGGCCCACATCTAGCCTTTTTATGAACGTAATGCATTAATCAGGGCCGTATTTGCCATAATATGACGCAGTACCAGCTAGGGGCTCCGAGCTGAAATCGTAAGATTTTTTTGGTCTTCACCTATATTTCCGAGAAAGATGCTGCGAAAATTTCCAGAGTGCCAGGGGCCTCGCGCGATGTAAATCCGGCCCGGCAATAACATGGTTAGTAGACGTAACCATCTATTGTACCATTTTTCAATAACAATTCAGTAATTCACCTCTAACCTCGCCGGCTTTTACGTACAAAATAGTTTTTAAAAAAATTAGCCATGGAAAATGCTGATTGTACGAATCATTGAACTTCAATTGAGGGTCCTGGGCCCCCTGGCGAACGTGTACTCCTATAACTGGTTATTTTCATGACAAAACAAAAACCTCTAAGGAAAATCTTCGAGTGGATTATTATTTACTGCTAAAATGTAGCCAGAGACAATGCACCTTACTTTCCCCTACCTGGACCAAATCACTAACAATTAAAATTTAACTCCAAAATGCAAGATGTTAAACGTGTTTTGGACTTAAATTGCAAGTAAAAGGAGTATTAAACAATTTGATTTTTTCAATTGGCTTTCAAATGTCAAAAATCTAGTGCTTTCAAATGGCTCTGAACACTTGTGAAATGTGATCCAATGGCACTAAAATAGCTTTTTTTTCTAAAGAATTACAAAGCTTCGCCCCCAGACCTCCCAAGCCTCCGGCGGCCGGGGGCCCCGCCCCCAAACCCCCGTCTGTGAGACATTTGAGTTACACTAGCTTTCTCAAAACGTCCACAAAGTTAGATATTTGCATTTTTCAACAATTAGTTTAAGCCCTTTTCCTTTGCAAAATCCTGGTTACGTGCAAACAGGCAGCAACAATTTAAGATCTTTCATCCTACGATATCTTAGTCCCGCAAAAACTTCCTTTTTGGAAAAATTTTGATGACGTCATATCATGTGATTTGTGGTTTAGGCCTTCCTTAATCAAAAATTCTGGGTACGCCAATGAAATGGAGATCGCCTGAAAAATATTTTTGAAGACCTTTTTTTTAGGAGAACGCTTGCGCCTGTGTCCTCGGTCCTTAGCCTTGGCCTCGAGCATTCCTGTCCTTGGCCTCGAGAGGTTCTGTCCTCGGAAAGGCTGTTCTTGGCCTTGGCCTCGGATTTTTTTTGTGTCCTTGGCCTTGGCCTCGAGCCTTGTGTCCTCGACTCCACCTCTGCTGTTAGGTGTAGCCCAGCCAAAAAAAATATTTCACGTTCTGCTGGTCGTACTGGATGTTCAGGTCTTTATGCTAAAAAAAAAAAAAAACAATGAAAAAAATGCAATAGTCGTAAATATAAGGGTCCAATTTGTTAAGATACCTCCCGGCCGGCTCAATTTCTGAACTGGTCATACGTCGTTGTGTCTTTGAAAAAACAATACCATTCGTGATATTAAATTTCTTATCGGGACCAAGCAGTATACTAAATTGTTGTAGCCTTGTGCCCAGCCTGACGAATGCATAAATTAAAAGTTATATGAGAAGGATTTATGTGAAGTTCAAGGGTTAAAATAATGGTCATCTCTATTAAAATAACATTCCTCACTCATTAGGACTATTTGTGAATTGAGAGTCTTTAATTTATTTTTTCACGATGATCTAAAAAAAAATTGGTTCCCTTCAGTACAAAGACAGATAACAAATATTACACATGCACACTAATCAAACACAATTAACAGCTAATGAATGCTCCAATCTACAATAGAAATACATTATCAATGTATCTTTCAAGCAAGATATTCCAGCACGGATTCGTGAATTGATTATTCAATGGTTCTGACCGAAAAACACTTCATCTTATGGATATTAGCGTGGGATATCGTCAACATATTGCAAGAGTTATTAAATCGAAGCATATTACAATATGCAGTACATCGAAGCATATTACAATCAGTGCACTATGGATTGCAGATTCGGGCTCGATTGGAGACGGTTCTCAAACCATAAATCCTTCAGTAACTTTTGCAAGACCAAGATCTGTGGTCAAACCGAAGACTATTTGAACGTTTTGGCAAAAGTCACATTTTGCTGTTTCAAGAAACTCGCGTTCAAAACCCGTTTATACACAGCGCGAACGCGGAAAGTGGCGCGAACGCGATGGCGTCGTTCGCGGAAGAAAGGTCATAATAAAATAATATTAACTACGTAGTTTATGCTGAGCACGAACACGGAAGCGAACGAAATTTAATTCGCGCGGAAAAACAGGTAGATTGCCTCCAGAGCGAATTTTTAGGCGGCGTTCGCAACGGTTTTTGAGTTCAACTAATCAGCGCTCATTTTCTCTACCCCTTAATTCCAGTTATAATTTAACTTCTGCGATAACGCTGACATCGTTGTTACTCTTATGGTAAAATGCCAAAAAATTTAAGGGTTGTTATCTCACAAAATCATTTTCGTTGTTTCTCAGACAAATAAATTTTTTCCTGTCGGTCTAAATATCTATAATGTAGTACAATATTCTTTTTTCTGTTTTTAAGAACTAGTAAAATTTAGGACGAGGGTGACGATTTTTAAATGTTCACAAATTTTAACATAATTTTTCTCAAATTTTATTGGAGTGAAACAAACTCCTTTTTGTTTGATTAGACATTGCTTTTTGTCCCCTGGCTATGATTGTTAAAACCTGGTTACCATTTTGTCACGATATAGTACTGCTTTCTTAAAATAATTTTAGTAAAATGGAAGTTATCGTTTTTTTGGTTTGGGTCGTGTTTTTATTAAATTGTTCCCATAAAAAACAGCGCATAATAAAAAATTTGCAATAACATTAAGGAAGCAAAGAGACGTTCTCATGAATGAAACATGTAGAGTTGTTCTCTTCTCTAAAATGACATTAAACAAGCAAAAGTGATTGTTCTCCAGTAATAAGTGATTTTTTACCTGTCGTCAATAAATATAATTATTAAGATCGAAATTCTAAATAGGCTACAACTTCCGAAATATGATGGAATTAGTCGTGGCAGACAAGCCGTCTTTATAATTGATAGATAATTCGTGCGTTATAATAATTCACATTGGCAAATGATCGAGTTAATACAAATTGCGGTTTTCGCGCGGAAAACCGCTTTCGAACTACTCGAACTGCAAATCGCGCAGAAAATGCCTGGTTTTTCGTGTAGTTCGAGTTCGGGTTCGTGTTCGCGCTCTGTTCAAACGGGCTTTTAAAGTTTTATACTTTTATTTGGCATTGTTGTCGAGTGCAACATACTATTGTTTCTCAACGCTCGTCAATCGATCGATTAAGCAGTTTATCAAAGGGGGTGAAGCATCCAGCCAATTTCGGTAGGTTGAAATAACTTAGTAAAAATCGAATTATATTTTTTTTGAAATTTTTGTTCTCATTTTGGGGCTGCGGTTGAAAAAATATCCAACAAATACAAAAATGTATCCCCTTAAAAAGTTTTTGGAATCCCTGAGTTTGTTCTCCAAGCCTGAATTTCTAGAAAAGGTAGAGGTTTACCAAAATTGGACTGGTAAGGTGATTTTACTAGAAGGGTAAAAGTTATTCCGCCTCTCTTTTTCTGGTCAGGTGATGTTACAGCACGAAGAGTAAATATTTTCCATCTGTCTTTTTCCACCGAAGTTTAGGCTGAGAAAACAGATTCAGGATTTTCAAAAACTTTTTCCGGGGGATATTTCTTTTCATTTGTTGAATATCTTAGCAATCGCTGCCCCAAACTGAGAACAAAAATTTCAAAAATTATATTTTAATTTTAGCTAATGAAAACCACTGTAATTGCCTGGATTTTTCACCCCTTTTAAAAGCTGTTTATTTAATGATTCGAAATTAAATCATTTTATTCTCAAAGAAAATATTTTTAGTAAATAACTTGAAAAATACAAAAAATTCATTTTTGTAAAATGTCACTTATTAGTTTTCGCTGAAAGATGCTTCACTTTGAAAATTGGTATTTAAAGCAATTATCTCCGCTTTTCGGCTTCGAACAATTTAGTCGGCAGCGTGGCCAAATGGGTAGTGGCGTCGTTTTTACGACGACCCTGATCTGGGTTCAAACGGCACCCTGGTCACGTTGCTGCGTCCTTGGATAAGATGCTTTACGATGATTATCTCTGCTTGGTGGCTTTGAACAAGCAGCAAATTCAGTGGACAAGAATTTGAAGAAATCCACAGGAACATTGGATCATCGGAACCTCCTAAGCAGGTGCGGATTCCTCCAATCACGTAGTCCTGGTAATGAAAAGTGTGCGGATCGTCCAACAATTTAGCCTCTGACGCTGTCCGATGTCAGGAGGATAAATATGCGCTACAACTACAACAACAAACACCAAATTTGAGTGAAAAAAAATCTAAAAATAACTGCTGGTATATAATGAAGCGGGAGTGCCGTCGCTACGGGGGGCCGTGCCCCTCCCGCCCTAACGACTGCTTGTGCCTCCCCATTTAGGCTTCTTCAGAATACATTTTTGGAAGGAACATCAGGTAACGACAAGACAACAGGCAATAATGGAAAAAGGAATATTAACGTTCAAACATATTTCTCGTTTGAAATTTTCTCCTTTCTTTGAGAAATTGCTGGCCACCCACTGCTGTACGTAAATGTGACGCAATAATGCGTCTTATTAGCACGCCTTTACGGCTGCGTCGCGGAATAGGGATGTAAGTTTATAAACTCGTTACGGTACTTCGTTAGTGATTATGTCTGAAAAAACACGTGAACACATTTTTTAACACACCAGCTGTTTTTGTTTCTTCAGAGCGCACTCAAAATTTTTTTAGGTGGCAGTCAGTTGCGCAACCAGGGGGAAGGGGCTCATCCCCCTTTAGCCAAGTCATTTAGAAATTATAACCCAAAACACAAACGTTTAAACGTGTTTTGGATTTGACCTTAAGTATATGGGGGAGCTGAAGGGTCTAGGCAATTTAATTCTTTCAATGACTTCCGAATTTTAGCAATTTACTCTAGTTATTCATAGGCGCGAAGCCAGAAATTCGCAATGGGGGGGGGGGGGGGGGGCAGTAGCGTACGCAGGATTTTCGAAATGGGGGGGGGGGGGGCAGGAAATTTGAAAATAATAAAGACCAAAAAAACATTTTCTCCACTCAGAATCAGTCCGTTTTTCCGTCCAAAATTAGGTGAAGACAAAAAAAAAAGATCTTCACTCAATATTAGTCCGGTTTTTGGCCCAAAATTACGTGAAGACCAAACATAAAAAATAGGTCTTTACCCAGATTCTGTCCTTTTGTGTGCTCAAACTTTCTGCCAAGTTTCAAAGGAGGTGGCCATGCCGCAATTTTGCATACTATTCTATGCTAATTATACTATCCTGGCAACCTAAAGGGAGGGGCCATGGCACCATGCTCCCCCTAAATACGCCCCTGGGGGGCTGCTTTGGGGGTCTGGGGGCGGAGCCCTAGCGCTCGAAAATTTTGCATTTTTTTGCAAAAATAACTTAATTTTAGAGCTAATGTAAAAAAATAATGCTTTTAAAACGTGGCATAGAAATTGGCAACGCAACATGATTCATCTGGTTGCATTAATGGGCTATGTGGGAAGTGGCTAATAATAATATTGCAGTTCTCTTGTTTACATGCTGCTAAATCATTGTATTCAATAAAATTCACACGAAATAATCTATTTCTTCTATTTTTCATAAAGAAAAATAATTTTGGAGGGGGGCTAATGAAAAGATAGTTGAGAAGTGACTGGTAATTAACTAAGGCTAAAGAGCCCCCCCTTATTTCTGAGTTTGTAATATATTTGTTGATAAAACCTATGTTTGGCGTTTTTACACTAGCGATCAAATTTGATTGTTTATTTTTGGGCATTTTTTCAAAGTTTTCATTGATTTGTAACTTTAATTTTTTAGAAATTAGCCCCCCTTGAATATATGTTTCAAAAGATGCTTTAAATTACTTTTTAGTCAATTCCAACGCAAAAAAACAGTCTCAGAAGAGCAAAAAAAGTGGCATTTTTCTTATTTTGCATTTTGGTTGACAAGCCAAAGGTGGGGCTATAGCCCCCCGCCCCCTCCCCCCCCCGTCTACCCTACTGGTTATTCACGTGGCTTCAAAAGCGTGCGAAAAGTGATTGAAATGGTGTTAAAATCGCAATTTTTTGCCTCAAAATCGCAAAAATCACCCAGCGGCTGGGGGCTCAGCCCCCCCCAGCAAACATTGACACGTGAATCCACGTGGTTTTCTGGTGGAAAAGTCGTGAAACTTGTGTTTCGTTCTTAAACACAAGTTTTCCACAAGTCTAACACGAGTTTTGAACAAAGAATTTTTATGCAACACGAACAATAAAATTTTAATTTGCACATGATAACATTATGCTATATTAAAAAAAAGTCACTAATCTAGCTTGTTGTAGTATACTGGTGGAAAACTTGTGAAACTCGTTCTTGTTTTTATGCCACAAGTTTTCCACAAGTTTTGAACGTGTTCTCGAAAAAAATTTTTTCCAATAGCTGATACTTATTTTGTACTTATTAGTCGTTTGTTAGTCACCACATGATGTACTTTCAAAGAAAAAACTGATTATTGAGATGTGTCGTGGTAAACTGGTTGATAACTCGTGAAACTTGTTTCTCGTGTTTTGTCACGAGTTTTTCATGAGTTTTTCACATGTTCTTTAAAATTGTTTCACAGAGGTTTTTATGACACTTTTTGTACCTGTATATTGGTTTGCAAGCTATCGCATTGTATCGACTATTAAAAGCCTGAGCATTGCTGGTGAAAAAATTTATATGGAACTTTATGACTAAGTCCAAGAATCATTATTTTTTTACCTGTCTTTCAAACCATGCAATTAATGCAGAAAAATAAATGTGCTAACTATGAAATTGAAATTTATGTAGTAAATAATACGTTTTGTCAGCTTTTAAAACAGTTGTAGTTAGTAGATTGAAATTTTTCTACAATTTTTGCCTAAACATTTTGAAGAATATAATAACATCTATTTTAAGAAGGTATGATTTTTTTATGGAATATCCATATATCAAAAATACTTATACATTGTAACAATAAAATTTTTAAAATTAACCTTAAACTTATTTCTGAATCAAACCAATACAATTTGTTGTTTTTGCAAGGTTAAAAATTAGTACAGGCCTTTGTGTAACGATTTCCCTTGTAATTTTTAAAAAACTATTATCTCCACTTGGTGGAGTAATATTTACTCGATTTTTGCTTGGATTGAAAGCAAACAAAAAAGGAAATTGGATGTAGGCTATGTTGTTGTTGCCTTTGATACTGTTGCAGATTTACTGGTATGATTGTCTTTAGTCTGTTAAAATAGGCAGGTATAGTAGCGGAAAGTGCAACATTCGAAGCGTTTTGATGAAGTTTGGCAGTAGAAGGGTTAATAACCTGCTCATAGTCATACCTATTCTATGCTGGTACGGTAAATAATACCGGTAGCCCATAGATCTAATTAACTTAATTTGGCTGCTTGTAATTGTGAATACTGGTCTGCCGGTAGACTAACAGCTGTTATGTTTAAAGATTGGTAGCAAATGGTACCAGTAAGGCTTAGCCTATTTAAGTACTTCTTCAGGCAGTCATGGGTAGCAGTAGGCCTACCTTACCTACGGTACCGGTAGGCCTACTGTTTTGGTACTGCGCTGGAATGGTGGCTTAGTAGTTAGCGAGTTCGTGTTGCAGATCTTGGTTCGAATACGTAGTTAAATCATACTAAAAGATTTAAAAAATGGTATTCACAGCTTCCATTGCAGGCGCTCAACCAAGAAAATAATGGTACCGGTATTTAGGGGGGAAATACCGGAAGCCCAGAGCTTGTTGGTACCAGTTTGAAAAAATTGATATCAGTCTGTCTCTGTTAGGTCTAGAAACATGCGTTGTAAAAGGTAGGCTACTTGCATGATAATAACATTGATGTCTCAGGTGGAATAGTCAAGCATTGCTGGGAAGTGTAGGGTGAGATCAGGTACCGGTAATTCCAGACAAAAATCTGCTATTTTTGTTCTGTCTGCTTTCTTCAATCAACTCAAAATCTATTGCTTTCATTAGTGCATTTCAATAATGAACTATAGTAGTTTCACACTGGTTCGAAAAAAATATTTTAGAAATGGATGAAAAAATCGGTCTAAACAGACATGTCCAGAATTACCCTTGAAAGGGTAATTCCGGACATCTACGTATAAAGGCAAAAGTGCAAATTTGATACTCTTCGATAGCATATTTATAAATCTTATAAACTGGAATAATATGTTAAGAAGCATAATTAAGTAGGCCTACTTTTTTGAAAATTTTAATGCACTCCGCAGGCCATTTGCACCAGCCTAGTGCCAATTTAGTCATTGCACCATGTCGTTTAAAATTGATAAATTTAAGCCATGTTGATCAAAATTTCCCTGTTAACACCTTCATTGTGGATAAACTTCAAATAAAGATCTTTATTCTGCAAAATGTGCTCGAATTAGCAGCTGTTTTTAGTTAACAACCATTCCGAAATTATTGTAGAGTTGGGGATTCGGTTTATTTTACACCACACCAACGCCAGATTTATGAATTTATCTGTGATTTTCTGCCGCTAATTGCAGATTTATTGAATGCAGCTTGTCAATTTTTAGTGCATAGGCCTTTTTGTAAGTACAGCAATTTAGGCTTTTTTATTTTTCACCTCCTAGCTCTCTTCTAAATCGTTTTTTTCTTTTACAATTATTTCGACTCGCAAACTCCTGCTCCTAAGGATTTTTCTAAGTTAGATTTGGATACGAAGTAGGAATGGATTTCACTTATTGGGGAAAAATTGGAGTTATGAATGAATAAACCTACCCGGTACCAGGATTCTGGTTTGGTTGGAAAACAGGGTGTGAGAGCATATTTAGGTACTTTATAGGACAAATTAATTTGTAACCTAATCTGCAAATGAAAGCAGAGAGCAACTACGCAGAAAAGTTTTATTGCGCATAAAATGAGCTGGCAATTATTTAATTACCGAAATGAATATCTACATCGATATAGGTAATACAAACACGCACTAATTGCAATTTTACTTGCATGTCCAGAATTGCCCATGGCTGTCCGGAATTACCCGATCTTACCCTACCTTAATTGCCTGGCAGTACAAATCGTTCTGTACAAAAAGATTGCAGTAGGCCTAGTATAAAATGGGGTATGGTAATTTTCTGTTTTGGATATGGGGTAATTTCAGAGATATGGTTAAACCTGAAACAGCCTAACTGCCTGCCTATGATGATGCAAAACCTAGTAGTCAGCAAGCCACTAGAACTGAGAAAAAAGTGGTAACCAGCTGATTTTTAGTTTTTAATTTGTTCCTCAACTTTTTACTGGCTTTTTTCCACTGGTTTTGTAGTTTGTCTATCAGTGTTCCCTTTAAGCGCAAAAAAGTGCAATAAGTGTGACATAGTTTCCAACATTTTCACACCAAATTTTTGATAAGTCAGGCGTTTTTTCTCGCGCCAAAAATCAGAATTTTTATTTTATGCCAAAAACCGCAGACACAGCTGCAGTTCACAACTTGACGCACTTATTTACTGGACGAAGCTTGTAGATTACTAGAATACTTGCGGATCTCTGAGACTGATAACCCTTTTTTTTTTATCTGGAGAACAACATAAAAAGGGAGAATAAGATGCCTCCGCCAGCGCAAAGCTTTTTTTGGAGGGGAAAGTGGGAGAAGCCAAAATTCGAACATAAAATTGTTGCCACATATCGAGAATGCCTCAAAAGCTGTGGCATTTTCACATTGAGTTCTAAACGTTCCCACTATTTCCGGCATTTATGCAGAAGATGAAAAGTTAAGGGAACACTGCTGTCTATCACCAGTAAAGCTAAAAGGTTAAGTAGTCGAATGATTGGCTAATAAGGCCAAAGTGTAAAATTGGGAGTTCAAACCAATTGAAGAGGAAATTTGAGTTAGAAATGGACATTTCCATTTGGCAGTGGCTATTTTGCCTCTAGAGGCAAAATAGCCCCATGTTATTTTGCCATTTGGAGGCAAAATAGTCCTAATGGCTATTTTGCCACAAGTGCCGTACTAGCCCTAAGCCTAATCCTAACCCAAACTCTAACCCTAATCCTAATCCCAACCCTAGCCCTAACCTTAACCCTAACCCAAACAGAGGAAAAACACTATTTTGCCTCCAGAGGCAAAATAGCCTCTTCCTTTCCATTTCTATTTGGAAGCAAGTACGCCTTTTCGGAGAGAAGATGCACTGGCAGTTACAATTGAACAAATTTGAGTCTAACTCAGAAGGTCCTGTTAGATTATTTATCATATATCCAAAATTACCCAAAGCCTGGGATAATGCCAGACAGTGAAATGGATAAAATAAAGGCAGCGTCTATTGTGCCCACTACGGTTTTCTTAGTTTAGACCAGGTGCAGTCGATATGGTGTATGGCATGTATTGTGTACAGTTATAGGTTTCCTATTACCTTAGCTCACCTTGCTCTTTCTTGTTATGGGCAAATTAATGTCAAACTAATGCCATGACTGAAGACAACCATGAATCTTCAATCTCAGTCAAAAAAAAATTTATGCTTAGAATTAAACCCACCATCTCATGCTTATGAGACAGCAGCATCACCACTATACCACAAAGCCTCAATCATAACAGAAACCATTCAAATCACCATTAATACCAAACCAGCATCAATAAGCTGTACCAGTTTTTAGTGACTTTCTTCAATTTCTTAGGAACTCTCCCAAAAGTTGTGGTTCAACTACCAATTCAATTTACCATCAAAATTATTTGATTAAAGTTTTATGCTCCCCAAAATGCCTTTCCATGGCATCATGACAAAAATGTAAAAAATGGCCCAATCTCTGCAATCGCTCATGCTAGATGCAAAAATTTTTTGTCTAAAAATGCAGAATATCCAAGTTTTTTATTTGCTCTCAATACATTATTTCAGTCCAACTGCTCAATTTTTCAAATAAAATCAACGAATCATCTTTTTCACTGTTTTAGTTGAATTTTTTTATGACATTTCTCATTGAGTAGAATATGGAATTTGTGGAGTAATATATGCTAACTTTCGATTAGCTATACTGTCATTATACAGTGGTTGTTGTATTAGAACATGTTAATTGCTTCTTACAGTCTTCAATGATGAGATAGCTAATACTAGATTATATATGTTGAAAAGCGTAAAATCATTATGACAGAATTTAATCCATCAACATAATTATAATCATTATGACAGAATTTAATCCATCAACATAATTATAATCACTAATCCATGTTAGATGTACTATGCATGTTAGATGCAATGAGATATATTAGAAACAATATTTTATTACTCTATAAAAGAACATGTAATAAGATACATGTTTTTTTGTAGAGTAATGAAATATTGTTTGGATTTATCAGTTCAATTCACTTATCAGGATTGCTTTAAATGCTTTGGTGAAGGACTCAGGGCCCACCCTATATTTCTCTACAGTAATCTTGAGTTCCGATTTAGTTGTGTTTCTGAAGAACAATTCAGCGCATGGTATGCACCAGGTGAAGACAATTTTTTTTTATTACACCCTGATATAGTTTAAGCCAAAATCATAGTTTGAACACCAACCCTTTGCTTCATAAGCTGTCTTTTCAGCGCACTTCTTGATTTTCAAGTTTTTATTTCTTAAATTCAAGTTTAGCATGTTAACTATTAAAATTCATGAACACTTCCTTAACTGCCAAGGAATTTGTAGTGAGAAATGCAGTTCTATCAGAGTCATTTTCTTTTGTGGGCAGAAAGCAGCCAATTTTTATTGACATTTCAACATTTTTCAAAGCCCACGGAAATAAGATGTGAAAATAACAGAATACAGCAGTGATTAAAAAATATGTTCAACATTACATTTCTGTGATGAGTTTAGTGCTTTTCAAGACTTGCAGTACTAGCTATCCTATCAGTGAATACTTTTAAGAAGCAATTAACATTTGTTCTAGTACAATGATTGCTTTAATGACAGTATGGCCAGAAGAAAGTTACTATGTATTACTAGAAAAATTTCATAAAATCTCCATGTTTGTTTTTTATTATGTTCATTGTTTAATATTTGCTAAAACATGATATTTTTATTTGAAAAATCTCCAAATTTACAAATGTAATTGGCATCAAAAGTATTTTTTGAAATATTAACCTTTAGTTAAGTGGCAGCTGACACTAATGACCGTATGGTCTTTACGTTGTCTCCCATTTTTTTTTGTATTTATCTGTGAAGTGCTTAAATTTAGTTTGAATAAATACCGTCAACCAATCAAACCAGCAATGAGATGTATCATAAAAATTTCAATAAAAACAGTAAAAAAATATGTTTTCTTGATTTTACTTGAAAAATTGAGCAGCTAGGCTTATAAAATATATTGAGAGCATATAAGAAATTGGGTATTCTGCATGATTTTAAAAAAATTGCATCTAGCTTGAGCAGTTGCTGACTTAGAGCCATTTTTTTGATTTTTGTCACGTTGCCACAGAAACACGTTTTGAGGAGGCGTAAAATGTGTTGAGGTGGTAAATTGAATTGGTAGTTGAACCACAACGTTTGTGAAAGTTCCTAAGAAATTAAAGAAAGTCATCAAAACTTGGTATGGCCTAAGCATCATGCTTTGTCACACATGAGTGATGCAAAGATCGTCTTTTCAGCATAGCAGCATCCAATTCTACTATGCCATAAATTATGGCTCGGTAGACACTGCCTAAAATAAAACTGTGCTTAAATCCTCATGCTAATTTCTAGAATTTGTGCATTTGGCATCTGATACGCTCAAGTCCATTTTTATAAAGCATCAGTTAAGAAGAAGTGATCGCCAACTAGGTGACAGAAATAAGTTAATATATGGAAAACTGTTCGAAATTACCTCATTCAACTCTATAAGGTATCTGAGAAGAAAACAGGTATACTATAGTGAAAGCATTTTTTACTAGTATGATCGCTGGTTAGGGTGCATCAAACCCTCCCCCCCCCCCCCGACCACAAAACTTTGTCATGGCTATATAGCAAAAATTTTTTTTTCCTACAGAAACACATTGTGCGAAATACTAAAAAAATTAAATAAATTCTACTAGGGCCACATCAGTGATGAAAAATTGGCCAAATTGCATAAAGCAATGATGCAAACGGTACTGGTAGTTTGCCGCATTTGGGCTATTTAGCACAATTTTAACCTGATTTTTTTCCAAAACCATTGCCAATGCAATAATCACAATGTGTGTTGTGATCAATCACCTCTGCCTGGTGCTGATATAGTAGCACGCAGTCAGCATTGTTGCTTAATAAGCGAAGCATTAGCTATCCGTAATTAGCCAATGTAGTAGATCTATTACTGCTGAGAGCAAACGCAGAGAAGGTAGGAGTTGCTTTTATTTGCTGTAGTTTGTTTGGTTGTTATACTGGCACAATTGAAAGAGCTGAAGAGGGATTTAAGAGTAAATTGGCAGTCATTAGTCAGCAATCTGGCTTTTCCAACAGATACTGGATCTTTACTAACTGCTGCAAAAGTAGACAATAAGTTGTAGAGCATTTTTTTGTTTCCAGATTTCATATACACACTTACTTTCATATAGGCTTCCAGTAATGGAATGAGATCGTTACTTGTACTCTTCTAAAGCTTATACAGTACAACATACTCAACTGTATTGAATGTGCATCGATAGCAGCAAACAAAATGGCAAAGGCAACCAAAAAGTCAAGAATTACTCGTACTCTTACTCCAATGTTTTAAAGAATTACTCCAATGTACTCTTAAATCCCTCTTCAGCTCTTTCAATTGTGCCAGTATAACAACCAAACAAACTGCAGCAACTCCTGCCTTCTTTGCGTTCGCTCTCAGCAGTAATAGATCTACTACATTGGCTAATTACGGATAGCTAATGCTTCGCTTATTAAGCCACAATGCTGACTGTGTGCTACTATATCAGCATCAGGCAGAGGTGATTGATCACAACACACATTGTGATTATTGCATTGGCAATGGTTTTGGAAAAAAATCAGGTTAAAATTGTGCTAAATAGCCCAAATGCGGCAAAAACTACCAGTACCGTTTGCATCATTGCTTTGTGCAATTTGGCCAAACTTTCATCACTGATGTGGCCCCAATAGAATTTATTTAATTGTTTTAGTATTTTGCACAATGTGTTTTTGAAAGAAAAGAAACATTTTTGCCATATAGCCATGACAAAGTTTTGTGGTCGGGGGGGGGGGGGGGGGGGGAGGGTTGATGCACCGTATTGCTGGTATAATTATTTTTTGCTAGGATATTATTTTGATTCTTGCAGACTCGTATACCATAGGCCTACAATATTTTTGTTTGCAAAATTTTGTGACATGGATGGTTTATCTTGGTGGAATATGCGCCGCAAAGTAGTTGCTCAAGTAAAGAAAAGAAATGGAGAAGGAAACTTTTGTAGACACTCATCTTGCCTATATTTGAGGTAGAAATGATATCACAGTACCGGTATTATTATCATGTAAACCAGATGCCACTTTGCCATTAGGAAGTGGTGGTAGTGTTCATGCTTGTTGTGTTACTGTACAAGCTACAGCAAATGCCAGTACGGATGGATTTGACATGCTTTCTTGCAGTCCTGAAGATGCTTCTGAATTGTTTCAGTTAGAAAAATCATACAATTCATGTTCAAAATCTATTGAAAGTGAAGACGCTGAATCACGTTACGACATTTACAGCACCTACTGCGACTTTGACTATCAAAATGTTTTCAATTCTAGCAGTGATAAGAAAGAACCGCAGAACTTGCATAGTCGTTTATCAAAGTGGACACTGGACAGTTACCTCTAATGTTACAAATTCGCCTTTATGAAAATTACCTAAAGTGTTGGGTATTGAACACCCAGACCTTCCTAAAGATCCTCAAAGTATTCGTGATATCCACAAAAATGTAGAATTAACTTCAGTTGCTGGTGGGCAATCATTTATATCAGTCAAGCATCATCATAAAAGTCGTTTTTGGTAAGTACTTGCATTCATTGTTTTTTGTTAGAACGTACAAGTCAGTGATGATAGTAGGTGACTCCGGTGGTTCAAAGATTTGGCAATTAATGGAGACATGTAAAAGAGTCATTTCATTATAATTATGAAAACTAAAAAAATATAATTGTGTAAACTGAAAAAATATGACCATTGAAGAATTTGTTTGAATTTTCAGCATTTGTTGATGATGTTATAGCAATAAACAGCTAGACAACTATCAGTTTCTTTAGGCTGATAAACACTTTCGTGGCTACTACACTCACAGCCTTCAAATAAAATTTCTCCAATGCAGCAAGCCATATGTTTGAGAACTTTCTAAATTTGCATTCCAAAACATTAAAAATCGAAAGGAATGATAACTTGCATTCAAACCAACTAACAAATTTTGATGTTTATTTTCCTCATGTGTTTTAAAGAATGGAGGGAAGAGAATGTTGGAGTTTCGCTGAAACTGCATATTTTACAAAAATATCTGGTTGTTGTACACAGACTAGTTGGCTTTCCTGGACATTTTAATGAGCTGATATCATGTTTATGTAATAGGAGGTTAAGTTTATAAGTAGACTTATTTGTAGCATTTTTGGACATAGTACAAAACTTTTACAATGAAAACCCAAGCTGGAAAGAAACTGAGCTTTTTCTTACAGTCTTGCTAAAAATATGTCTTAGCATTCTCTGTATACCTTACTGAATAAACTCAAGCTTGACTAGCATAGCACCACTGTTAATAAATGCAAAACCAACAATTTGATTTGGAACATGCTGTTAATTTTTCTCGACAAGGTCTTTCAAAAATTTAAAAATAGTTTATCTGTAATATTTAGGTAACCTAACCTTTTTGTAGATTTAACTATGTTGCACTTCAATATCCACTATATATATTTTTTTGTGAAGCAAGTTCTTAGTTAACCATGTAATTCCAGTTAAAAAAAATTGGCGATATGTTTCGGAGTTATAGTGCATTAATTGTGAAATACATGTTTTTTGCATTATCTTATTATTTCAACCTGAAAAGCAAATGAAAGACAAATGTTATGAATAAAGCAAACTTCACTGATTCTTAAAAACTTAAGATTCAGACTTCTATGTTAAGAAGTAAAAAAGTTATTAAGAAAAATGTAAAAAATTTACGTCATCATGTGGTCAAAATGTTGCAAATTTCAATTACGCGTAACTCAACCATATGTAAATTAAAGTTTTTTTGTTTTTTTTTATGTTATAGACACAAATCTTCAACTTCAGAGAATTTGAGCAAAATCTGAGGTTAAGATTTTCACCTTTTTTTTTTAGTTTACATATTTATAATGAAATGACTCAAAAAATGGTATTCCCTACATTGGCATAGTCAACATACCAGTATGCAAAAAAGTCTAGTTTAAACGAAGAAACCGATGGGTTAAAACGCAATACTTTGGTTAAATTTGTAGAAGAGTGCCGGTAAGGTAGTTGTTTAGTGTGCATAATGGTACTATAAATGCTATCTTGGGTGTAAAAAGTTATGCTTACGGTGCCTATCTGCCATATATGTAGTATATTCCCTGTGGTACAATATTTTTGTGATGAGCTTATCACAGTTACACGAAAACGAAGCCTCCGCCGTTGAAAAATTTTGCTTAATTTTAAGATAAAATAACATTTTAAAGCAAATTAGCGTGTTTTTATGCATAATGTTGCTCTATGAAACTTATCATTCTTTGTCCAAAATAAATCACGTTATGAGGCAAATGTGAGAGAAATATTTGAAAAAGTAGGAATTATGTCATAGGTTTGTCAATTTTGAGAAGGTCTTTCTTCCCAAAAAATGTTATGCTGTATGACCAGGCAGGGCCTTAGATAGAAACTTTTGCAGGGGGTATGAAGATCGATGCCGGGCCCCTAAAATTTAGTGAAATTAAATCAAGAAAGGTCCTCACTCAAATTTGGTCCTGATTTTTGCCCAAAATTAGGTGAAGACCAAAAAAAAAGGTCTTCACTCAAATTTGGTTGTGTTGGTCCAAAACTTGACGGCCCCCCTAGACCCGGGCCCGGGTACGATGTACCCCCTCAACCCCCCTCTCGCACGCCCTGTGACCAGGTGGGGAGAGGGCATGACGCAGCACTTTGTCCCCCAATATACGCTATACGGCTATAGTGATTAGTGAAGTCAACTTGGCAAATAAGAAACAAAAAATTTAACGAACAATTTTCAGGTGGAGTGCGAAAGAATTGCAAGCATGCAACTCGGCTTGAAGCCAAGAAAAAGGAGGATTTTCAAAATGATGCTATTGCTAGCAATTGGAATTAGTTTATTCTTGTGCAGTGCTGTCACCGCTAGCAGTTTTTCACTAGATCCAATGTAGTTTGGTCTGCTCTAGTGAATTCTTACTGCGGTACAATCTAGTGACTTTTTGCAGTCTAAATTCTTCCTATAATAATTGGTTGTCTTGTTTTTCATCTTGAAAATGTTTTCTAAAAAAAAACTACCCGAAGTAATCCTTGAAGTCATAAAAAAACTGTTCCTGAAGTAGAGTCGATGTTGGAAAAAATATTTTAGTTGCAATGGTGAGGAGTGAAGGGTTCGGAACTCCTTCACTCCTAACACTTTTTTGCTGTTTGATGCTGGCAGTATTCTGGTGCTTGCCAGATTTTTGTGGTGTGAAGAGGCGTAAATTGTTCTTAGGAGAACCGAAGTTTTAAATCTGGTAATATTTTTCCGATCGAGTAATGAACTCTTGTAATTTTCTATTCAAATTTGAAAACTAGCTTGTGGTGCATTGTTTTTGTGATTGCAGTTTGTTTTTAATCTATTGGCTGTTTATTTTTGTGGCTTTTTCACAATAAATAAAAAAAGATATTTCCACCATTTGAAAAATAGTTTGCCACAAATCCTTGAATTAGCAGTAGTAGAGGCATCTCAACAACCAACAATGCACTTGCTAATAATCGAACTCGTGGAGGGTACGTGAAACCGTGAAATCACGTGGTCGTAACTTGACTCGTTGATCATACGTGGTAAACCCGTAAAATCGTGTACTCGTGACTTAACTCGTTGATCATACGTGGTAAACCCGTGAAATCACGTGGTCGTAGCTTAACTCGTTGATCACACGTGGTAAACCCGTGAAGTCACATGCTCGTAACTTAACTCGTTGATCATACGTGGTAAACTAGTGAAATCACGTGTTGATTGTCGGCAAACGATCAGTGCTATTAGCTATTTCGAAGCCAGCAGTTGACGAAGAGCATGTACATATTGCAGCAAACTGGTGGATAACACATGGTAAACCACAAGTTAACACGTGATTCGTTCACGAGAATAACACGTGGGACCTATGTGCAAGATCACACGAATATCACGTGTTTATACCATGTGTTTAACACGAGTAACTCGTGAAAATTTCACGGGATTTCCACGTGAAATTCACATGTTATTGCTTGTGGGGCCGTCCCCTTTGTTATACGCTTGAGTAGCATCAGTTTGTTCGGTAGGGGCCTAAATTAGACAATTTTTGTGCAAAAAAATTTAACTTTTGGTTTAATCCCCTTCCCCATGAGCAAAATTCTGGTTGCGCTTTTGGTCGCATTCACTGCTGCGGACAGATTTTTCAAGCGATTATATGGGCAGAATACGAAACGAGTTAAGAAACCTAACCGTCTTATGCGTCTCTTTTTTCAGACATGAATGCAAAATTTTTAACATAGCGTATAATTAGTTGCTGTAAAATATCAGTTTTTATGTAGAAAAGTTCAGTTTCTTTTAGCTCCCCCTCCCTGTTTCGGCTAGTGCATGCTCACTTTGTTTGCTCTGGCTATGGCGCAGTGTAGCGGTAGAGAAACAAATTCAAACTTGCAATGGCGGAAAGTCCAATTCCCTAGTGCTGCAGCTTCCACAAGTGCGTGTAAATACAAGAGTTTAAAAATTGTGTTGTGCTAGTTTTTGTTCCGATTTATGTTTATCCTGTTCATAAAACAAACGTAAAATAACTTTTTTAAAAAGCTTGGAAAATGGTCACCTCTAAGGCGGTTAGGTATTTGTTCAAAGGCTATCGCCAGTCGCCACCGTCACTTTCTTGTAATAGGCAAACTGGAGAATATAGAAATTGGAATCAGGTTGTGTTTGCTTGGTGAGGTACGTAGCGGAAGACGTGATAACTACATAGTTTTAATTGCCGACTTCTTTCCAAGTAATGGCTTTTGCTGTTATCTTTTGACCAAAGATATATTGCAGCAATTATAGGCGTAGCCAAAAGGGGGGGCCAGGGGGCCCGCCCCCTCCCAATTGAAATGATACCAATGATAAAAATGTCACAAAAAAATATTGTTTCTTCTGTTTAAGTTTACTTCAGCATCTTCGCGTACAACAGTATACGCATACAACAGTACTTAACAACATTACTGATCTAGGGAGCCCGGGCTCTCCTAATTTAATTTTTGCCAACCAATTCAAATGGGCCCCTTACAATAATATTTAAATGGATCCCTAAAATAATATCGATCCAGGGGGCCCGGGCCCCTTCAATTTAATTTTTGCCAAACAATTTAAATGGGCCCCAACAATAATATTTAAATAGCCTATTCAATTGGGCCCCCAACAATAGTATTGATCCAGGGGGCCTGGGCCCCCCAATTTAATTTTTGCCATTCAATTTAAGCGGGGACTTACAATAATATTTAAATGGCCTTCCAATTCAAATGGGCCCCCAACAATAATACTGAACCAATTTAATGTTTGCCAACCAATTTAAATGGGCCCCTGCAATAATATTAAATGGCCCCCAATTTAAATGGACCCCCAAAAAAATATTGATCCAGGGGGCCCGGAGCCTCTTCAATTTAATTTTTGCCAAACAATTCAAATGGGCCCACTACGATAATGTTTAAATGGCCCCCAATTTAAATGGGCTCCCAACAAAATATTGATCCAGGGGGCCCGGACACCTCAATTTAATGTTTGCCGACCAATTTAAACGTATAACTTGAGTGAAATTAAGGGTTTTTATCCTAAAAGTAGCTAACTCAGGCCCTCATGTACCCTTTTTATGAACGTAATAACCAGGGACGGATTTAACAGATGGCAGAATGCCAGCGGCCCCGCGTTTATATAAGACATTTTTATCTTCACCTGTAGGCTATTTGGCAGAAAAATATTGCAAAAATCCCATAGTGCCAGGGGCCCAACTCAATGTTAATCCGGCCCGGGCAATAACATGGTTAGTAGGCGTAACTATCTATTTTACATTTTGCAATAACAATTCACCTCCACCAGGCCAGTTTTTCAGCAACGAAATAGTTTTGAAAAACATTTGCTACAGTAACGGGAATGCTCTTTGAACAAAATTTTGAATTGAGAGGGCCAGTGCCCTTTAGCCGTATATGTACTCCAATAACTGGTTGTTTTCATGACCAAACAATAATCTCTAGGGAAAATTTTTGAGTGGATTGTTATTCACTGCTAAAATATTGCAGGAGGCAATGTACTTTACTTCTCATATCTGGACCAAGTCACAAAATTTAACCCCAAAATGCAAGATTTTAAACGTGTTTTGGACTTAAATTGCAAGCAAAAAAAGGACTGGACTACTTAATTTTTTCAAATGGCTTTCAAATGTTAAAAATCTTGTACATTCAAATGGCTCTGAATACGTGCGAAAGAAATGTGATCCAGTGGTGCTGAAGCAGGTTTTTTTTTCAAAAAATGTGAAAAATCGCCCAGCGGCCGGGGGCTTCGCCCCCATGACCTCCATAGCCTCCGGTGGCTGTGGGCTCCGCCCCCAGACCCCCGTCAGTAATACGTTTGAATTACAGTGCACTTCTTTACTCAACACGTCTCCCAATTTAGACATTTTCACATTTTAACTATTGCTTTAAGCCCTTCTGTTTGAACGGGTTTCTTGTTCGTGCCAACACCAGGCCACGGCTTCCGATCTTCCATTCTACGATATCTTTGCCCCCACAAAAAATTCCCCTTTCAATTTTTCTGATGACGTCATTGGATGTGATTTGTGATTCGGGCCCCCCCTCAATCAAAAATCCTGGCTACGCCTATGGCAGCAATGAAATCTTTTAAATTTGATCAGTTTAGTAGACCAGAAACACAGGCGAATAAAAAGAGAAGAGCATTGATCCAGATTCAGATTTATTTATTCATACTAAATTTAAGCACTTTACAGATAAATACAAAAAAAATGGGAGACAACGAAAAGGACATACGGTCATCAGTGTCAGCTGCCACCCTACTAAAGGTTAATATTTTAATAAATACTTTTTATGCCAATTACATTTGTAAATTTGGAGATTTTTCAAATAAAAATGTCATGTTTTAGCAATATTAAACAATGAACATAATAAAAAACAAACATAGCACACAGAATAGTTAGCAAAAAAATCACAAGAAAAAAAGAGAACAAAAACAAAAAAAATCATAAACAAACTAAACAAAAAACAAACAAATAACAAAAAAAAACAAACAAGCAATAATGATAACAAATAGAAAAGCAAAACAGAAGACCAAATGCTAATAACGTGCCAAATCAATTTCCATCACTAATTATTCAGTATAGCAGTTAAGCAATCGTCTCTTATATTGATATTTAAAGGAGTTATTTGAAAGATTTTTCATACCACTGGGTATCTCACGTCATATTTTTGGGCCTAAGAAAGAAATGGTTGATTTGCCATTTTCAGTTCTTGCAGAAGTTTGGACAAAGTTTGAATTTGTAGAAGTTCCAGTGCAATAATGATGAAACTTTTCGAACTTGAAGAGACCAAAATACAAATTTGAAATGTTATTATTGTGAACAGAATGCATAATTTTAGCTAATTGCAACTTCACAATATCATCAAATTTTAACAACTGCAATGTTTCGTATAGAGGGGAAGCAGAATGATGCCAACGGGTATTGGTCATAATTTTTAGAGCTTTGTTTTGAAGGGTTTGAACAGGTTTTAGAGAGGTTTTGCTTGCCTGTTCCCATAAGAAAGAACAGTACTGAAGGTGAGGATAGATCAGTCCATATAAGCACACTTTAGAGTAGATAAATTAACATATTTTCTTAAATTTGTTAATGCCTAGTTGCCATGGGCAATTTTTGAGCATTGATTATGTATATGTGGTTTCCATGAGAGATCTTCATCAATTATTACTCCCAAATACTTTACATGCTTGGCTTGAGCAATATCATTCTTTCCTATTCTTATATTTAAGGATCCACCTTTAGACTTTGATTTGTTTACTACTAGAAATTCAGTTTTGTCGTAGTTTAGAGATAGTTTGTTAGTTTTTAACCATTCGTCTACTTTGATTAACTCATTATTCATATGGTTTTCTAACAACGTTTTTGATTTGTTAGACATAGTTAAACTTGCATCGTCAGCAAATAGTAGAACGCAAAGATTACAAGCTGTGGGCAAATCATTGATATAAATGAGAAATAGTAGTGGCCCCAATGTCGAGCCCTGAGGAACACCACAACTCACTGACTTTACTGAAGATTCTGACTGATGAACAACAGTATATTGCAGTCTGTTTGTTAAGTAACTGCTCAAGAATTTTAGAGGCAAACCTCTAACCCCATAACAATTTAATTTTTTTATTAAAATATTATGATCAACTGTATCAAAAGCTTTTTTGAGGTCTAAAAAAACTGAGTTTGTTATTTCTTTACTTTCTACACCTCTTACAAAATCTTCATATATCTGATTTATAGCCAATTCAGTAGATAGATTTTCTCTAAATCCAAACTGGTATTCATAAAGTAGTTGATTGCTTTTCAGATAATGATACAACTGATCATAGATACATTTTTCAAGAAGTTTGGAGAAGGGGCATAATAGGGATATAGGCCTGTAATTGCTACAGTTTAATTTGGAACCATTTTTGTAAACTGGAACAACCTCAGCTGTTTTAAAAATTGTAGGAAAAGTGGCTTGTTCAATTGCAATATTAAAGAGTTTTGTTAACACAGGTGCTGATAAAATACTGGCAGGTTTGATAAATTTGATCGGAATGCCTTGCATTCCAGAGCTTTTGGAAGGGTTGAGGTTTCTCAAGTGATATAAATATTTGTTCCTCTGTTACAGGTTTCAAGAAGAAAGAATAGCAAGTATTCTTTATCAGAGTTGAAGGAGAACAGTCATATGCTTCTTATGGATTTGGAATATTATCAGATAGTGATTTGGCTACTGTCGAGAAATAATCATTGAAAGCATTGCTAATTTCACATGGATTGGATTTATCACGCTCATCCGAAGTTATGATTTTAGATGGCAGAGATGAGGATTTTCGTTTGTACTTAACTATGTCGTTAATAGATTTCCATAATAATCCAGTATCATGACAGTTTTTTTCAAGTTGATCTTTATAGTAAGCTTTTTTGGCAAGCTCTTTCATGTGGGTTAGAACGTTTCTGCTTTTTTTGTACTTGTTAATATTGTCGGAGGTCTTATTTCTGAGCATCTCTTTGAATAGTATATTTTTGTTCTTACTAGCTCTTATTATGTCTGCAGTTATCCAAGGTTTGCGTCTCAGTTTTAGTTCTTTGCGAGACATTTGTTTCAAGGGGGCGTGTTTATTTATTATGCTTTTCATCTGTGAAATAAATTGATTAAATAGTTCATCAGCTGAAATACTATCACTTACATTTAGAAAACCATTGCAAAACTCTGACATCTCTAAAAGAAAATCATCCTCAATAAAACCACTACAGTCTCTTTTGTAACATCTGTATTGTAATTTATACAGTTTAAAGTTTTTTGACGTTATCAAAACTGGAAGATGATCAGATATGTCAGAATATGATGCAATTAGGGTGGAGTGAAAAAGAACTTTTTTTCGAAATCGAAAAAAGTGTAGTTCTTAAATCCTGACAAATACTCTAAAAATCCGAAAAAAATTGGTTTGGGGCTGTTGCCACTTTAGGGGGGCTAGCAACACCCCCAAATCTGTTTTAGGGGGGCCAATTTACCCCAAAAGGCCATAACTTGAGAACCGCTTATCGTAGAGACTTCATTTATAGCTCAAAATTTGCGTAATTGCCATGTTTATATCAGCTCTAAGAGAAAGTTTTAGTCTGTTTTGATCGCAGAAAAATTTATGACCAAAAATGTGGTTTTTCTGCCATTTTATCGAAAAATTATGTCAATAAGCTTGTGTTTATGCACTTATCTGCCCATGTAGAATCTAGATTACAGGCATTATTACAAATAGGTTGAAGCTGGTTTGATAGCCACCGGTTTCCTTAGCAAAACCAAATCTGTGAGAAAAGAAAAACAGAAATCAGTTGAAACATTTTGCGACCTAGCATAAAATCGTCTATTGTATAAATTCTAACATGACTTTTACTTTTACTGTATTTATTTTACAGAATTTAGCTAAAATATTTTCAGTTAAGCCATCACGTTGTAGTATATAATTGACTTGAATTCTAAAGAATGCGAAGAAGAAGTTCAAATACAGTGAAGACATTACATAGTGGCCATACATTTACAAGTCGCGACAGCTTTCCTCCAGGTGTGTTGCCTACAAAACGACAAGTGATAGAGCGAATTCTTCATTTAAAAAATTTTCGGACTGAGACCGTAGCAAATGACATAGCTGAAGAAATTCATGACAGATGGATTTGGTGCAATGTGTATCCGGTTCATAAGTACACAATATCAAAAAAAGTTCAGAACTTAGTCGCTTCATTTAGTTCACTTGACCGTTGGACAAAATCAAGACGAGGAAATACGTTTTTGCAAAGAGAATCCGAATTTATGCAGACAATTGATAGTTTGTTTGATGTCTTTTGTGTTGATGATCAACAGAGAAAAAATCTGGAGAAACAGCATGGCTTACGAATGGCAGAAGCAGATTATGCGTTTTACCAAGATCAAAAAAGTGAACGAGTTGGCAAATGTATGGATACTGTTGTTCCTTTATCTTCTTCTGACAAGATGTTTTTAAGGCGCCACCCTCAATCAACAGAACCGACGTGTTCTTCTACTGAAACTGCCGCCCCTTCCACGTCAGCTTGTGGTTATATCTCAGATTGCAGCTCAGTGCAAACAGAGCATTCACAGTCTTCTACTACTTCCGAATTCGTTCCGGATGCAGAGTCATTTAGTCAAAATCGAATGAAGTGGAGCAACCTTGCTAGAATGAGCGAACGATTTCAAGTATCAGACAGAGCTGCTGCTGCGATTGCCAATAGTGTAATGCAGGATTTGGGTTTCATAACGGAAAACGACAAGACCTACGTTACTGATCGCAGCAAGCTTCGACGAGAACGAGAGCGATGTCGGACTGAAATCAGGGAGAAGGAGCAAGAAAATTTCAAGCTAGTGAATGCCATTTACTTTGATGGCAGAAAGGATGCCACGCAAGTCACCATCCAGGGACCAAATGACAAGTATTACAAATCGGTACAACTTGAAGATCATTATACACTGATTGGAGAACCTGGCGAATACTATCTGACACACTTTTCCACCGAGGATGGCAAAGGAAAAACGATTGCACAGAAGATTTTCAACAACATTGTTGACACGGAATTACATAATAAGCTTGCCATAGTTGGCACAGATGGCACTGTATCGATGACTGGCAAATATAATGGCTGCATTCGAAGTTTGGAAGAGCTGCTCAACAAACCACTGCAATGGGTGGTGTGTTTGTTACATACCAATGAACTTCCATTGCGGCATGTTTTTACCATGCTTGATGGTACCACTAAGAGCCCCGACTCGTTTTCAGGTCCAATTGGAAAATCGCTAAATGGAGAAGTTTCAAGCTGGCCTGTTGCTGCTCATTTTAAATCAATCCCAAATCCACATTTTGTAAAGTTGCCTGTATCTGTCATAGAAGATTTGAGTGCTGACCAGCATTATGCGTATAAGATATGTTCTGCTGTAATCGAAGGAGTTGTTGACAGCGACTTACAATATTTGAAAGTTGGTCCCATAGTTCATTCGCGATGGCTTACCCTCGGTTGTCGCATTCTTAGGTATTACATTTCCATGGATAATCCCTCCTCTAACTTAGAAATCTTAGCACAGTTTTGTCTTCAAGTCTACTTCCCAAGTTGGTTTGAAATCAAGTCAAATAGTCAACTAACTCGTGGTTCTAAAAATTTGTTCAATTTAGTCCAAAGAATTCTTAATGTTCCAAATGAAATCGTTAGGGAAACTGCATTAAAAGTGGTGCAACGAAACGGATTTTTTGCTCACCAGGAAAATATTTTGGTTGGAATGTTAGGAGATGATGATGAGAAAATTAGAATGCTAGGAGTGAACAAAGTTCTTTCAATTCGTCGAGAATTAACATCAGCTGATTCGTCGAATCTCCTTGCTATGAGTGTTAATGAAGAGCATTCTTCAGAATTAACCTGTGATACATCCTCAGCTCTGTCGGTACGCCCATTTAATGTGCCAGTAATCAATCTAACCGCCACTTCGTTTGACAAGATGGTGGACTTGACTTCCTGGCAACATCAGCCTCCTGCAATTGAACACTTAACGGATACAGAAATTGAACAATGCCGAGCAAGGCCATTGAAGCTTGACCATCCATGTCATAATCAGTCTGTGGAACGCCATGTAAAGTTGGTAACAGAGGCATCAGCTCAAGTTGAAGGCTTTGCACGAAGAGATGGGATGATTCGGCAGAAGATTAAATCTCGTAAACTTCTAAAAACATTCAATACTAAAATGCAGTTTTGACATTTTTTATTTTGTGTAGGTAGCGGATAATCGAAAACTTAAGCGGGCTTACTTATGTTTAATGTTTGTGGGCGGCAATGGAATGGTGTAAACTAGAGAAGGTATACAGTACAGACAAACTTGCGTGGTATCTTTTCGGACTAGTGTTTTTTTTTATTAATAGAACCCTTGTGTGTGGATTATAAAATTTTAAATTGCAATGAATCTTGCTTTATAATGGGAAAATTCTTTATCACTATGCCTCTGGGTTTACATTTTAGATTCAATTGATATTGTATACCTACATGGGTAAACGTCATTATATTATTGAATATTGCGTAAAGTTTATGTTGTTAAATGTAAGTGGTTGTAATTAGATAAACGTTATTTGAAATGCATTTCGGTACACCAAACTGCTTCTGTTTGTAAAACTTATTACATCTTGCTTCATAAGAAATGCAGACAAAATGCTTGGGTGAAGAGTTTCTCTGCTGGTTAAATAGCTATTTTATATTCCACATTTCTCTTAAGTTTAGTCTACAGCATGTTGTAAAATATACATCAGCGTTAACTGGTATCTGTCCTATTTCAATCTCATTTGTAATAATGGCGGTAATCTAGATTCTATGTGGGCAGATAAGTGCATAAACACAAGCTTATTAACATGATTTTTCAACAAAATGGCAGAAAAAACCACATTTTTGGTCATAAGTTTTTCTGTGATTAAAATAGACTAAAACTTTCTCTTAGAGCTGATACAAACATGGCAATTACGCAAATTTTGAGCTATAGATGAAGTCTCTACGATAAGCGGTTCTCAAGTTATGGCCTTTTGGGGTAAATTGGCCCCCCTAAAACAGATTTGGGGGTGTTGCTAGCCCCCCTAAAGTGGCAACAGCCCAAAAACATTTTTTGGGGGGTTTTTAGGGTATTTGTCAGGATTTAAGAACTACACTTTTTTCAAATTTTTTTTTCACTCCACCCTAATGATGCATGGCTAAGAATGTGTTGATTGTGGTTGTTAGTATAAATATGATCTAGTAGTGATGAGGAGTTAGCAGTGATTCGTGTTGGACTCGCTATGACTTGAGAGCATCCCATACTATGTAGAGTGTTAACGTAATCAGCAATATTGGCATTGTTATCACTTTTTGAGAGGTCAATATTAATATCCCAGCTGTATAATAGGTAGCTGAGAGGGCACTGAGCAGCTCAATTGTGTTAACAAAAGAGGTTTGAAAATCAATAAAATTTGATTTGGTGTGTCTGTAAATTGCTTTAATAACTACTTTTTTGTTGTTATCCATTTTCACATCAATCCATATGTCTTCACAACCTTCTATATTAAGATTAGGTTTAGTAATCAGATTAAAATTAATACCCTGCTTTATATACAAGCCAACGCCTCCTGCATTTGTAGGTGAGTTGTGATGCCCAAATTCAAAACCCTCTAGGCTGACATTATGGAAACCTCCATCCCTCAATTTTGTTTCCGAAATAGCAATAATGTCAGGGATTTTGCCAATAGAAATGAGTAGATCTTTTACTTGGTTTAAATTTTTTGCTAGACTTCTAGTATTAATATGCAGTAAAAAAAAATGTTTTGCCGCTTGATATTGCTCATTCATATTAGTGGGAGTCGGATAAAAACTTGATGAAATATCTCTGATGTTTACCTGAGAATCTATGGTCTGCAAAAAGGCTTTAGTATTGATATCAGCAAAAAGTTCATGAAATGTATCATTATCCACTTTTTGAAAAAGAAAAATATTCTCATAGCATAACTGGCAAAAATAGGGTTTAGTGGAATTTCCCAGTGACATGAAATCTTTCAATGTTAAATCAGTGCATTTGAAATGCACCCAGTCTTGACAGTGGTCACAGCAGATGGCCCTCTGGTTTAATCTACATGGTTTTTTACACAAAACACAAGGATACCTGATAGGCATCTGTAAATTTTTTACTCAAAATTAAAATGTGACAAAAGGTAAAGTTTTAATCACAAAAATCACAGCCAATGTTATTGTAACAAGTTTAAAATTAGCCTCCTCATTGGCTGTGATTTTTGTGATTAAAATATTAGCCTCCTCCCAATTATACCGTTTGCCAAGGTAAAGTTTGATTAAGAAATAAGTTTAAAACAGAAGACGGTTGGAGAACAGAAATAGTTTGTCAAAATCTGAAATTGTCATCAATTAAAAAGAGGCAGTAAATATCAGACAATAAATTCAAGATTTAAAATACAATAGTTTATACTGTGACTCGCGTATCAATTTACCTCTACTGTAGCGTCTGATAGCCCAACCTTGATGCTGTCTAACGAGAAACCACAGACCAGCGCGCCGACTCGACCAAAGGCGACTGGAAAGGCACTGAAAGAGTATAATGATCAAATGCTCTGTCCTCTGCTCTGCATTTAAAGTCAAATTCCACCATAACTAACCCAGTAAGCTTATTCAAATATATTATTAGTTTTAACAGTCCAAAATGTCAGTAATTAAAACAATCAAATTCAGTTCCAAGTTACTTTAGTTATTATCGTTAGAAGCAGAATAATCACACAGCCGGTAATGGTATTGGTAAGCTTAGTCTTGAACACTTGATGAGCCGTACTAGCAGGTGCCAAACCAGGATACACTTGAACTTGAATCAAACCAGCACTAAATGATTAATCAGAAGTAAAATTGCAGAACTACCAGTAAATTTAGCTTAGGCAAATAGAAATTCGAAACGGAGAAAAACAGCGCACAACGAACAGAGAAGCAGTGAGAGAGATTTGAAAATAGTTTCTCTCTATCAATGCCGTAACCTGCAGATAAACACACAGTAACCAACTAGTAGCCTCACAAATATGACTACCTCAGCACATCCTACCAAAGTAGAAACGGTAAACTAGCACGGTAAACACCCCTGAAAGCTATCTAAACTGAAAGCCAACTTATCTAACCCGAATAAACATACCCAAAAACTGCAACTTTACACACAAAGAAACTGCTGTCCTATCTAAACATCAGTCACATGACTGAGACCGTAAAATTACAAGTAAACAACTTAAATCAAGCGGTTCCGAATAATAATCCCAAAACGGAGTACAATGAGCATGTAGGACTTAACATACTCCCCTCTAAATAACACGCTAAGGGAACCCTGTCGTTATTTACAAAAAAAACAAAGGGACTACATGCAAACAAAACACTGTAGCAAGCAATGACTACGTCCTACACAAACATAGCAGACTTGAAAAGGTGGGTCAATCCGACCTGGCCTCCAAAAGGCACAATTTCCTTACGTCTCTAGTCAAAGAGGAACTCGAGGTCCTCACCCGCACACGACGAACCCGACCTTCTTTGTCTGGAAACACCTCTTCAACAATTCCTTTAGGCCAATTACCACGAGAAACATTATCGTCAGCAATTAAAACAACATCTCCAATAGCCAAGTTGCGATTTGGCTCAAGCCACTTTTGTCGTGGCTGCAAACACTGTACGTATAACTTAAGCCATTGAGACCAAAATTGGTCAGCTAAAAACTGTACAAGCTTCCATGATTTGCGGTAACCATCCGCTTTGATAAATTGTCCAGGGGGGATGTCTGACTGCAACCGACCAGTAAGCAGCATTTTAGGAGTAAGTGGCTGGGCATCAGAAGGGTCGCTGCTCAACGGGGTTATAGGCCGATTGTTAATAATTTGCTCAACTTCAACAATAAACGAATGCAGCGATTCGTCATCCAATACTCTATCACGCGTGAGCGCATAAAGAACTTTGCGAACTGTCCGAATAATGCGCTCCCAAATGCCGCCTTGGTGGCTGGCAGCAGGGGGATTGAATCGCCACGTGATTTGTAGTTTGAGCATGTCACTCTGTAGGGCATTTATATCCCAGGACTTTAAAGCGTCTTTCAGTTCTCGCTCGGCCCCAACAAAATTAGTACCATTGTCACTGAGCACCATAGCAGGCTTCCCACGTCGGCCAACAAATCGGTGAAAGGCCATGAGAAAGGAGGATGTATCTAAAGAGTTTGCTACCTCTAAGTGTACGGCGCGAGAAGCCATGCAAGTGAAGACTGAAATATAACGTTTAAGTGTGTTGCGTCCTTGTCGCACCATAACAGGTCCCATGTAATCAACACCAGTCCAACTGAACGGAGGATGATTTGGTGTAACTCGACACTCAGGCAGTGGTGCCTCTATTTGCTCTCCAGGTCGAGCCTTATCTAATCGGCATTTGGCACAACGCTGCAGCACTTTACGCACTGTAGCTTGACCACGTAAAATCCAGTACTTTTCTCTCAATGCTGCCAACACGTGTAGTGTACCACTATGCCCTTCGCGTTCATGGTAGTGTTGCACTATGAGGGCTGTCCCATGACCGGTAGAGGGCAGAATTATGGGATGTACCATATCTTGAGGTAAATACGAACGTTGCAGTCGCCCCCCAACTCGCAATATGCCATTTTTCACGAAAGGGGTGAGTCTTTGCAAAACATGCAGCGTTGGAGAAGCACGCAGTCTCCTTTTAGTTATATTCAAATGATTGCTGGATTGCAACTCTATCATTTCATCACCAAAGAATGCTTGTTGAATGCACTTTATCAAATCCACAGCAGCACTTTCGTACTCTTCAACACTGATTTGATGTGGAATGGGCGTCTCACGTTTCAAAAGATACTTAGTTTTCAGAAACTGCTTATACTTATTCAACCAGGCGACTGCCTTCACCAGTCTGTGCCAACTCGAGTAATGTGAGAACAACTCTTGAAGAAGGGGAACCTCTGTAGACTGATCTTTGACTTGTGTGTGACCGACAAGGTTGACCTTTTTTACTTCAGGGTCATTACTTGATACAGACGGAATAGCAGGGCAAGAGGGCCAACAGTGTTCAGGTTGATATAAGAAGCTAGGCCCTTTAAACCAGGTTTCACATTCGGCACACTTGTTTGGATATGCTCCTCGAGATGCCAAATCAGCAGGATTCGATTTAGTGTCCACATACCGCCATTGCTCCACCTTCGACAAATCATGAATTATCTTCAGGCAGTTTCCAACAAAAGGACGGAATCGCTTAGACGTGTTAGCGATGTACTGTAAAACAGCAGTGGAATCACACCAATATTGCACTGCGTCAACTTTATACTCTAGTTCATGCAATATGAAATCAACCAGTCTTACAGCCACAACTGCTGCTGTAAGCTCTAATCTTGGGATAGTTACCAGCTTTCGAGGAGCCACTCTTGATCTTCCTAAGACGAATGAACAATGAACCTCTTGACTTGCAGATACCATGCGCAGATACGTCACTGCTCCGTATCCCACCTCACTAGCATCACTGAAACAATGCAACTCAGTTCTTACAATGTCAAAATCGATCGGTTTGTAGCATTGTGAAATGGCTATGTCTTGCAAAGAGGGTAGCTGTGACAACCAAGAGTCCCAATCGGCTCGCAAGAGATCAGGGAGTGGATCATCCCAACTTAGGTTTTCGCAGTTCAGTACTTGTAGGTGACGCTTCATGGGGAGTATGAAGGGTTGGACAAGGCCCAGGGGATCATACACCTGGCTAATTATGGAAAGCAATCCACGACGAGTGCAGGACTTCTCCTTGATGTTGATTCGGATTTGAAGAGTGTCTGTAGACGTATTCCAAATTAGTCCCAGAGTTTTACTGATAGGCAGTTCATTTATAACATCTATAACATTACACACTGACCTATCAGCATCTGGAACAGAAAATAAAATTACACGGCAGTTGCTGTTAAATTTACTGAGGTGAAAGCCTCCGCTTTCTACCAATGTTTGCAGTTCTGTTATCAGAGACCTTGCTGCCTCTGCACTACTTAATGATTTCAAACAGTCGTCAACATAAAAGTTGTTTTTAACAGTTTTAATTGTATCGTCACTCGCATTGGTCAAATTGTCTCTACCTACTTTGCGTAAGGCATAACCAGCAATGCTGGGGGAAGAAGTGGCACCAAATGGGTGCACTAGTAACTGATAATCGATAGGAGGTGAGCTCAAGTTGTTGTTCTCAAACCACAAAAATTTCAGGTAATCACAATCACTGGGCGTTACTTTAACCTGATGAAACATGCTATTTATATCACATGAGAAAGCATATCTTTCTTGTCTAAAACGTAACAGTACGCCGACAAGATTGTTAGCATGGTCTGGGCCCTTTAGCAATTGTTCATTCAGTGACGTATGGCCAAACTTTGCAGCGCAGTCAAACACAATACGAAATTTAGTTTGTGTTGTGGCATGGTGCGGAATATACCATCCCACTTTCTTTACTGATGAGCTAGAATCATCAGGAACCTTTCTTATAAAATTACGTTGTGAATATTCACTCATTTTGCTCTTATACAAGTCAAATAAATCTGGGTCTCTTAGTAGCTTCATACGGAGACTATCAACACGTTTCTCTGCCATAGGACGATTGTAAGGCAGTGATGGGCAACCAGTCCTCCAAGGTAGAGCAAGTTCATAGTGCCCATCCACTCTTTTAACTGAAGAATCCATTTTGTCTAAAGCTTGGACATCTTCGACCGACAATGACTGGCCGGTATCTGACACATCCCCACAGAAATCGTACGAGAACATGAAATTCAATTGATCATGGATTAGCCTGTTGTGGCCAAGGGAAGTAAAATGTACCGATACACTCCCCTCTTTACCAGACTGGGTATTACCAGCTAGTGTCCATCCTAGTCCAGTGTGTAGTCCAAGTGGCTCATTTTCTTTACCAACTTTAGTTTCATCAACGAGCAAGCATTCAATATTATCCATGCCGATAAGCATATCCACATCATTGTGAGGGAGGGTAGGAAAGTTGATTCCTGTAAGATGGGGCAGGCCAGCAATGTCTTCCCCTTTTACAATGCTGTTTGAAATATCGGGCAAGCTCGGTAGTGCATAAACATTTTTCATAAGATATCTAGCCTCTTCCTCCACACCCTTCACATTAAGATCCAGCTTAAATATTGTCTGTTGCCTTTGCCCAAAAATAGTCGAAATCCGCATGCCTTCCTTTTCACCTTGGACCTGGAGCCTCCTCATCAACCTTGTCGTGCAGAGGGTAGCATTTGAACCATCATCTAGAAACGCGTATGTATTCACCTTTAATCCAGATTGTGGAGAAGTAACCTCAACAGGCAAAACCTTCAGCCTAGCTTTACGTTTAAACTGGAGGGTGGAGGTCACAGTAGTATTCCCAACAGACTCAACAGTGGTAGATGGTGGAGGTTCTACTGAATAATGCAAAAGGGTGTGATGTCGTCGACCACAGCTTTCTACCTTACACCTACCAAGAGTTGGACACTTTCTTGCTAGATGCCCGTTAGACCTCAGACAATTGAAACATAAGTGAGCTTCACTCACAAGGCGCAGGCGCTCCTTTACTGTCCGCTTTATGAACTCAGGGCATTTCCATAGAGGGTGAGCTTGACTGCAAACAGCACATTTGTACACCGGTACAACTGATTCCTTACTGGAGACTTCCGTGGCATGAAGCATTTTCATACCACCCTGGCCTTTGCCATGAGAGTCTTTAGCGGAAGGTTTAAAATTGTACGCTTGGCTCTTTCTCCCATGCGTTGAGTCGGTGTCTGTCTTCCTTGCATGCAGCATTTGGCCAAAGCGAGTGTTGGACATCATTGCTTGTTGCTGAACAAAATCCATCAGTACCTTAAAATCTGGCTCTTTACCTAGGGCAATAGTTGATGCAGTCTTCTTCTGAAAGTCTCTCTGCTGTGAAAGAGGCAGGCGTAAAAATATCTTGTCTATAGTGTCATAGTTGTTAAGATTGGCACTGTATCCCCATTCGGTTAAGGTGATATGGCAGTTACGCATTTGAGTAGCCAACTTATACAATGAATCTGCATCTCCTTCACGTATGCGAGGTCCATCCTTCAAGACCTTCATGTGTGCTGCCACTACTTTGTATTGTTGACCAAACTGCTCCTCGAGGATTGTCCTGGCAGTCTGCAAAGCCTTTTCTGGTGGACGAATAATGATGGTCGACTGTATCGCCTCATAAGCTTGCCCAATGCAATGACTTATAATGTAAGTCAATTTGGTCATAGGGTCCTTCACACGACTGGAAATATTATCATCAAAGTCTGTGATAAAGCGGTGATAATCCAGGGGATCACCAGCAAATTTCTTCACTTCACGAGGAGGAAGCTGCATTCCATCCGCTAAAGCTTGAAACGCATATGACCAATCTTGAACTTGAGAATCCGGAGCAGTGGCGGCAGCAGGCATAGTAGGTCTCATGGCTTGAATGAAATTCCCTGCCTCATCACAGGGTAGGTCCTGAGGCACCTGAGATGACCTAACTGTACCTGTGTTCATCTGCTGAGAGACAGCAGAGTTTACAAAAGAGTTAGGTCTAGGTGACCTACCGGCATCTTCTTGTCTTGAACGAGAATTGGTTATTCCCAGCTCAGCTTCCATCAGCTTTCTTCTGGTTACGGCCAGCTCCAGATCAATCTCCAGTTGTTCATCTCTAAGCCTCAGTCTCTCTTTCTTGATCTTTAATTCTTTCTCTTTGATGCGAAGTAGCCCCAGCTGGCTCGCATTCACATTACTTGTTGGAACTTTACTCCCCTGGCATCTTTCCAGACTTGGGGCCAGAGAGAGATCAGTCAATTGAGTACTACTCGAAAGGTTGCCAGTAAGTACACTATTCCACGTATTCGGGGTGTCAGTTGATGTGTCACCTTCTGTGACATCAGCTGCATGTTCTTGAGAAATGATGCCTAGATCAATTAAATGCTCCATAGGCTAAACTTAAATGTCTTTAGAACAAACTATTTTCAAATGATGTAGCGTCTGATAGCCCAACCTTGATGCTGTCTAACGAGAAACCACAGACCAGCGCGCCGACTCGACCAAAGGCGACTGGAAAGGCACTGAAAGAGTATAATGATCAAATGCTCTGTCCTCTGCTCTGCATTTAAAGTCAAATTCCACCATAACTAACCCAGTAAGCTTATTCAAATATATTATTAGTTTTAACAGTCCAAAATGTCAGTAATTAAAACAATCAAATTCAGTTCCAAGTTACTTTAGTTATTATCGTTAGAAGCAGAATAATCACACAGCCGGTAATGGTATTGGTAAGCTTAGTCTTGAACACTTGATGAGCCGTACTAGCAGGTGCCAAACCAGGATACACTTGAACTTGAATCAAACCAGCACTAAATGATTAATCAGAAGTAAAATTGCAGAACTACCAGTAAATTTAGCTTAGGCAAATAGAAATTCGAAACGGAGAAAAACAGCGCACAACGAACAGAGAAGCAGTGAGAGAGATTTGAAAATAGTTTCTCTCTATCAATGCCGTAACCTGCAGATAAACACACAGTAACCAACTAGTAGCCTCACAAATATGACTACCTCAGCACATCCTACCAAAGTAGAAACGGTAAACTAGCACGGTAAACACCCCTGAAAGCTATCTAAACTGAAAGCCAACTTATCTAACCCGAATAAACATACCCAAAAACTGCAACTTTACACACAAAGAAACTGCTGTCCTATCTAAACATCAGTCACATGACTGAGACCGTAAAATTACAAGTAAACAACTTAAATCAAGCGGTTCCGAATAATAATCCCAAAACGGAGTACAATGAGCATGTAGGACTTAACATCTACGATTAATGCACACAAAAAGGAAATGCTTGTAGTACAATACAACTTGCTTTTAGCATAGTGTTTTTAGAAATGCCATTTAAAAAAAAATCTTATTCACGTTAAGTAACAGACACCAACAGATCAAGATCAACCAAAGTTATGCTGATAAAAAAATAGTTTGCTAGGAGAACTAAACATCGCTAAATGCCAAATTTTTCTTTAATTTTTTTTTACGTTGATTTCTTGACAAAATTTAAATACAAAGAGGAAAAAAATCACTAGAGTTTGTCAACAAAAACAGTTATAATATCGACCCCAAAAGGGAGAATACAACTTTTGATAAGATATGTTCATTCGTGAAACAGATGGTATTTATCTGCACTATATCTGATACTAACGGAAAAAGAAAATTGCTGACTATTGGTATTGCAATACATGACCATATAGTTATTTTACCATTTACAAATTATATAATACTGTACCAGAATTACTAAACTAACCAGAGCCTGGACCTTGGAATTATGCTGATACAAAAAGGTTGCTAAGATTATTATTGTCCTGAAAAAAACAAAAACTTTATTTTTACTTAGCAATTGAAGTAGTTAGATGTGATTAAAAGTTACCAGTAAGTTTTTATTATTGGTTCAGATTTATCATTTTGTTCTTGATCATATTTAAATATCTTGACCAAATTCAAAAATTTTCTTGACCAATTTTAGATACAAAGGAAAAAAAAACATCACCAGAGTTTGATTCTAGGTCAACAATATCAACAACAGCAATAATAGGTAGTGACTATTTCACCGAAAATTTTCAAGATGAAGAGAAAAAAACGTAAATGAGAAATATTCATCTGCGTTTTTTTCAATTGCTTTTTTAGGGGTTACGATTAGGGTTTAAGTTAGGGTTTGAATGGGGAATAGTTTTAGAGTAGGCATTTGAGTTTGGGTTATATTTGATTCAGAATTAATACAAAACAAGATATAAATTTCCGGTGAAGTAAAGCCTTCCATAATTACATCAGCAACAAGAAAATATGCAATTTGATGTTATTCAGCAGCATGGATGATATAACAACAGAGTATTTGGCATTCAGGAAAAAAAAGATTCTGTTGTAGTACTTTGGAGCAAATATATTTTAAATCAAATAAACGTTGAATCAAACAAAAAATGTACTAATGTAAAACACAGAGATGGAGTCGAGGACACAAGGCTCGAGGCCAAGGCCAAGGACACAAAAAACATCCGAGGCCAAGGCCAAGGACAGCCCTTCCGAGGACAGAACCTCTCGAGGCCAAGGACAGGAATGCTCGAGGCCAAGGCCAAGGACCAAGGACACAGGCGCAAAGTGTTCTCCAAAAAAAAAGTCTTCAAAATTTTTTTTCAGGCGATCTCCATTTCATTGGCGTACCCAGAATTTTTGATTGGGGTAAGCCTAAACCACAAATCACATGAAATGATGTCATCAAAATTTTTCCAAAAAGGAAGTTTTTGCGGGACTAAGATATCGTAGGATGGAAGATCTGAAAACGCTGCCTGTTAGCACGTAACCAGGATTTTGCAAAGGGAGAGGGCTTAAACTAATAGTTCAAAAACGCAAATATTTAACTTTGTAAAGGTGTTGAGAAAGCTAGTGTAACTCAAACGTATCACAGACGGGGGTCTCCATTGGGCGATTTTTTGTAATTTTTTGGAAAAAAAGCTATTTTAATGTCATTCGATCACATTTCACAAGTGTTCAGAGCCATTTGAAAGCACTAGATTTTTGACATTTGAAAGCCAATTGAAAAAATCAAATTGTTTAATACTCCTTTTACTTGCATTTTAAGTTTAAAACACGTTTAACATCTTGCATTTTAGAGTTAAATTTAATTGTAAGTGATCTGGTCCAGCTAGGGTTCGTTGTCTTAATTGTAATGTGCATTGTCTCTTGCAACATTTTAGCAGTAAATAATAACAGGGTGTAGAACCGTTTCAAATAACGGTTCGGGTTTAGGTTTAGCTCCTGCTCAAAATATTTTAGCGGTTCAGGTTTGGTTCGGGTTCACTTGAGCACCATTTTCGAGGTTCAGGTTTGGTTCAGGTTCACTCAAGTAAAATATTACTGGTTCAGGTTCGGTTCGGGTTCATTGACTTAAAATTTAACTGTTGTTACTCGTTTCGTCCAGAAAAAAAAAAGGAGAAATTGCTAATCCTGTTGATGATCACCACTGCTCTTATTGTGCGTGTAACAGCGCCAGCGGCATCCGGATATGGAAAAATATTTTCTTACTTTTGTTAGGGGTTCAGGTTCGGTTTGGGTTCACTTGAGCACAATTTTGAGGGTTCAGGTTTGGTTCAGGTTCACTGAAGTAAAATTTTGCTGGTTCAGGTTCGGTTCGGGTTCATCAAAATGAAACGGTTCATTCGGGTTTACGGTTCGGGTTCAGGTTCGGTTCGACATCCTGAATAATAATCCACTCGAAGATTTTCCTGAGAGATTTTTGTTTTGTCATGAAAATAACCAGTTATAGGAGTACACGTTCGCCAGGGGGCCCAGGACCCTCAATTGAAGTTCAATGACTCGTTCAAGCAGCATTTTCCATGGCTAATTTTTTTAAAAAGTATTTTGTAAGTAAAAACCGGCGAGGTTGGAGGTGAATTACAGAATTGTTATTGAAAAATTGTAAAGTAGATAGTTACGTCAACTAGCCAAGTTATTGTCGGGCCGGATATACTTCGCGCTAGGCCCCTGGCGCTTTGGAGATTTTTGCAACATCTTTCTGCCAAATATAGGTGAAGACCAAAAAAAGTCTTACGATTTTAGCTCGGGGCCCCTAGCTGGTACTCAAGCGCGTAGCCAGAAATTCGCAATGTGGGGCTGTTTTGGGGGTCTGGGGGCGGGGCCCCTGTCACCAGAGGCCAATGGGGGTTAAGGGGCAAAGCCCCCAGCAGCCGGAGGCTTGGGGTCTGGGGGCGGAGCCCCCGCTCGAAAATTTTGCAGTTTTTTGCAAAAATATCTTAATTTTAGAGCTATCTTAATAGAAAATAATGCTTTTAGAACGTGGCATAGAAATTGGCAGCCCAACATGATTCTACTGGTTGCATTAATGGGCTACATGGGAGGTGGCTAATGATAACATTGCAGTTCTCTTGTCTACATGCTGGTAAATCATAAAATCCTATTATTCAATAAAACTCACACGGAGTAATCTATTTCGTCTATATTTTATAAAGAAAAATAGTTGGGGGAAGGGTTAATGGAAAGATATTTGAGAGAAGTGACTGGTAATTAACTAACACTGAATAGCCCCCCTCCCCATATTCCTGAGTTGATGATACATTTGTTGATAAAACCTATGTTTGGCGTTTTTAAATTAGCGATCAAATTTGATTGTTTATTTTTGGGCATTTTTTCAAAGTTTTCATTGATTTGTAACTTTAATTTTTGACAATTAGCCCCCCTTGAATATGTGTTTCAAATGATGCATTAAATTACTTTTTAGTCAATTCCAGCGCAAAAAACAGTCTCAAAAAAGCTAAAAACGTGGTATTTTCCTTATTCTGCATTTTGGTTGACAGGCCAATGGGGGGGGGCTATAGTCCCCGCCTCCCCCATGGCTACGCTACTGATGGTACTGCGTCATATTATGGCAAATACGGCCCTGATTAATGCATTACGTTCACAAAAAGGCTAGATGTGGGCCTGAGATAGCAACTTTTAGGACAAAAACTCTCTGTTTTTTTTCGGGTTATACGTTTAAATTGGCTGGCAAAAATTGAATTGAGGGGGACCCGTAGCTCCTGGTCTTCAATATTGTTGTTAGTTATACTGTTGTCAGCGAAAAATGCTAAAAAGAAACTGAAACTGAAGAAAAATTAGGCTTTGTCACATTTTGTCATTGGTGAAATTTCAGTTGGGGAGGGGGCGGATCCCTTGTCCCCCTCCCCTTGGCTACGCCTATGCTCCAAATGAAGAAAACAAAAAAGGTGTTCGCAAATTTTCGGCAAAGTTTCTGGCGTTTTCCTATGAAATTTCAACTATTCAAAAAATAGTGCTGTCCTCGACCCGAGGACAAGGCAATTTTTGAGGACTTGAGGCTTCGAGGCCAAGGCTAAGGACTTGACCTTCAAGGCCAAGGCCAAGGACTTCAAAATGTGTCCTCGAGGACTCCACCTCTGGTTAAACGAACAAGTTTACTCATATATTGGCGCTACTTGGGGAAGTATAATGGATACTCAAAGTTTACAATATTACTACATCAGTCAAATAATAAAGTCTACAGTTGAAATATTATTGCTTCTTATCTATTTTAATTAATTGAACTAGGGTCTTGCAAGAATTTTTGTAAAACACCGGTATTTTAAGAATTTAAAAAATTATTTTGGTGCACCAAAGTAAATGGTTACAGCAAAAACTTTTTTCCAATATTTTTGTAACAAATCAGTCTAGCAGTGTTAATTTCAGATTGTATATTATTAACTACAACAGTATTAGTCAACAAAAATTTTCAAGCATAAAGTATTTTTGCGTAGTCAGGAATAGTCCAACTCTTAAACTGCAAGATTTTCAATATCTTCAGAGCATTTAATCAAATGCTTTTTCTTTTTTATAGACACGTACACATTACCTTTTACAGTCCAAGTGTTTTCCACACCAAATTCTTGTTGTGCTTCTTTTAAAAGCTGCATTCTTCGTTTTGTTAAGGATTCTGTGATCATCATTTCAGTGCCAGCCAGTTTCCTTTTAGAAAAGAAGACATCGTTTCTGATGCTTCTTCTAACAAATTTAATAATTATCGGTTTTTTTGGTGGGCTCTCCTTGTTATTTTTCTTGCCGACAGAGGGTAAAAAATGGGCAATGTCAACATCATTTGGGGAGAGCTTTTCAGTCATTTGTAAGGCTGTATTGAGTTTGTCGACAACATTATTTACAAAAACTGAGTAGTTATTTGAAGATAAAATGCCAGTGCCATGAACCACAAGACAGTTTGATCTGCTATACTGTTCAAGGTCGTCCAATTTTGTTTCAAGATATTGCATGCTTCGTTTCAGACTAGCAACTTTCTTTTCAATAAAAGTTATGCTATTCCGTAACGCATTTAATTGGGAAAGTTGATTAGGTCTGCTGGTTTCAAGTTTATTGTTGTCATCATTGAAACTTTCATTACACTGTAAATCTATGGCTTGTTTTGAAGGGCAGTCAAAACCTTCAAAGTTTTTTTCATATTCAGTTTGCTTCACTTTTATATCCTGGAGAGCACCAAGGATTTCCTGCATCTGGTCTGTGAGCACTTCCATCACTAATTTTACATTCAATAAAAGAAAGCTAAATAGTAGGCCTCTTTTTATTATTATATTCTATTCCTATTCCGTAACCTTATTCAAATGGAATGAAGAAAATAGTTTGCTCTTGTTGCGAAGGTTTTTGCGGTTATGCTTATTGGACTGATTTGATAGACATATTTGTAGAACGATTGAACCATGAAGAAAAAAGACTTTTTTCTTCTTTCAGCATGACTTTTTTCTGCTCGGTTCACTCTCTCTTATAATATTTCCAATCAAATTAGTCGAATACGCGTGACCGCAAAAAAAATTTGCAACAACAGCAAACTTTTTTCTTCATTTCTTTTCTTTTTTTCTCCGTGCGTCTGTTTCTGATCTACTATAATTAAAGAGCCCATGATGGTACAACAAGAAAGAAAAAAAGCTTTTTTCCCTAATAAAATATTGGCAACACTGCAGTCATTATCATTTTGTTTTTTCTGAGAAAGTTTTAGTTGGCTTAGGAGAGCCTTGCAGTAGGTTGTCGATGTTGGTGTGATCTTTACCTTAATAAAATGCCAGTGACCGATTTCATTAGATAAGTGTTTTACTAACGATTTCTTACAAGTTAATCGTCGTATTTTTAAATGGATTTTATTGACTTTACTTAAAGAAATAGTGTTTTTAAGTTAATTCTCCAGCTTACCAGTTCAGGGTTTTGGAACGGGGTATCAGTTAAAACAAATGTTTCTTTATAACTTATACTAAGTTATAATATACTTACATAACTTAGACCTACCACTAATGCCATGTATTGGTTGGCTGCAACTCATAGGCCTACATGATACCATAAATTGCCAAAAAGCGTCTTCCTCAGGTCATACCCATATCGGTACGTGATGGGTATGTATCGTGGGTTATATCACTTTTAATCATAGAATGGTCTATTGTAGGCTATTATTTCAGATTTATAGTGCTGTAGACTACAACTACCTAAGCCAATGATATACATAGGTTAAGGTGTAGTTTATATTATAACTTTAGCCTGATTATTCAGAGTTAAGCCTAGGGCCTACTCAACTGCATCTAAAATTGGAATCGCTTTGCCTATTACAGAAAATATTTGCAATAAGACCAAAGGTGGCTGGGCTATTACGTAAAAAAGTTCTGGTATTGGGTAACATTCCACTAATAGTAAATAATTAAAAAGGTAACTAAAGAAACCTACGGTATGTTCACATTTTTAATGTGATATTCGACATGACATCAGTGCATGAAATAAAAGATCGTCTTCTTCGGGTGATTGATAAAGATGGATCAGTAAGTTTGATTTTTCTTTTTCATATTTAAATGTCAGGTCTTAGCATCTTTGGAGTTGAAGTATATAATTAAAACTTAACTTGAATCCATTAGCAGTTTCTACTTTTCTATAAATGCTAGGCTATTCCATCTCAGTACTACATGCTTGTTACAGTAGTACCGGTACATCCATAGGTGGGAAAGTTAACGCAAAACGTTAGCTTCGTTAACCACTAGTCCGTTAACAAACTTCACACCTTTGTTAATGTTAATTCGTTATATTCAGCTTTAATTAACGGAAGTTAATAAAGTCCGTTAATCCGTTAATATTTTGCGTGTAATTTACATTTCATTTTATTCTCTTGCTTCTATAACACGTTTGACACTGTTTAGCTGATTGTAAGGGAATATTTATGCTATGGTGGTCTTTTTGTGTTTTGAAAGTTACATTTTACAGTCTAATCTAATTTCTAGATAAAATGAATTCTGATGCACTAACAAAGCTGCAATCGGAAATTGTGAACAGCGATAATTAATAGGCTGCAGCTTATTATTTGCCACAAAAAAGAGTTCCTTTCTTCGCTTTCTTCTATAAAACTCTTGCTAATATGCAACAAGTATTACCAGTGCAAGTTGGTTTGTACTGGTATGATGAATGAATGGTGCAAGATATTAGCAATAAAGACCTTAAAGGAAGTTAACATAACTTAACAGAAGTTAATTTAGTCCATTAACATGAAAAAACTTTTTAACGGATTAACAAGTTAATGAAAAAGTTAGCTTCATTATTAACGGATTAACGATTAATGGACTTGTGCCCACCTATGGGTATATCTGATATACATGTGTACTGGATCTGCACTTACTGGTAGTTAATATATACCGGTATGGTAGCTAATGCAGATATAGCCTAGCTACAGTAAATCAACAATGTAATTGTAATTACATTGTAATAAGCTATAGACAGTATCTGTGTTCCCTCTAACCTAATGGTTAATCAGCGAGCGCCCAAATTTTCTTCAAACAATTGTGCCCAAAGCTCTAAAACGACGTTTATGTGCCCTAAATTTTGTACCAATCCAGTATTAAAGTATACCAAATGTCATATTTCCACAAATTTATCGAATTTTCTAAAGCTATGTTTGCTATATTGCCAAAAATTTTTTGCTCTTGCCCCAACAAATCGCCGATTCACTGAAAAAAATCGGCTTAGTGGGAACAATGGACAGTATACAGAGTCTTATTGGCACAATCAAACCTTTAATTAACAACCTAAGACATACTGTTTCGGAATTGACATTCGTCTTTTATTCCTCGTCAGTATAGCTAGGACTACAGGTATGAACATGAGCGTAGAAAGGCAAAGAATCGCAAAATAACCAGATCATGATACAATTTTTTTTTCCAAAAATAAAGTAACCACAATATTACAAGAAATAATTCTAATAGTTTAATGCAAAATAATTTCCTATAGCATGCCTTAGACAGCTGTTTCGCCCAATCTCAGTGCTCATCAGTAAGGCCAGCAAGGCCTAAAAGGTCAAATATCACCAGAGATAAAAATATTCAAAACAAGCATCTTTACCAATTTACCAATCAATGAATAAATCTTTTCCGATTACGTTTATGATGCATAAATCTTTACCCATCATTCAGTCAATTTTAGCCAAAATAGATAAAACTTAGCTGAAAAATCCTTACCCAATAAAACTAGAGCTATTAATTAAATCATTATCTAATGAAACTATTGCTATAAATCAAATCGTTATTGACTAAAGTACTAATCTTACCTTACATATCGCGGAAGAGCGATAGCCTAGCTAACAAAATAAATAAACCTTGACCGAAAAATTTTTACCCAAAGAAACTAAAGCTATTAATTAAACTTTTACCGAATGAAGCTATTGCTATAAATCAAATCTTTACCGACTAAAGTACAAATCTTACGTTACATCTCTCAGAAGAACAATAGGCTAGCCAACTCTCTACTCTCCTCATAGCTCGCCTTAAATGGCTACGTCTCCAGTAGGCTGAAAGGCTCAAAGCTAGTGCCAAAATTCAGACTAGAGCTAAACTAGACTAACGATCTTTAGAAATGAAACGCTATCAATACCCTCTGCTCTCCTCGTAGCTCGCCTAAAATGGCTACGTCTCCAACAGGGCCAAGACGGCTCTAAACTAGAACCAGTGACTCGCAGTAGTATGTACAGTGAATCAACAATGACAATTTATTAAGAACAATGTAGTGAGAAAATTATTTATAAGCTATAGACAGTATTTAGAATCTTACAGGCACAATCAAACCTTTGCCTTTCTACGCTCATGTTCATACCTGTAGTCCTAGCTATACTGATGAGGAATAAAAGACGAATGTCGATTCTGAAACAGTATGTCTTAGACTGCTAATCAAAGGTTTGATTGTGCCTATAAGACTCTGTATACTGTCTATAGCTTTTCAATAATTTTCTCAGTACATTGTTCTTAATAATTACATTTTATTCACCAAGTTGCCTTGGCCAAGAGACAGCGAAGGGACCTTTCGGTCTTCGAGTCAAGCTGCCACCTGCCCACCTGTCTTCCACACACGGCGGAGACTTCAATCAGTCCCTTTGATTGCTGAATGTCAAGCAGGAAAGCTGTGAATACCAATTTTTGTAGTCTTTGGTTCGACCCGACCGGGAATTGAACCCAAGTCTACCGCTTCAGTAGCAGACGCTCTATCCACTCGACCACTAATCGGTTATGTGGTTTGTCATTGATGTTGTAGCTATGTAGTTTGTCATTAATGTTGTAGGATATATTATTGTAGATATCTACCAGTACGGTCAGTGTTCCCACGATGCCGATTTTTTTCAGCGAATCGGCGATTTGTTGGGGCAAGAGCAAATAATTTTTGGCAATATAGTAAACAAAGCTTTAGAAAATTCGACAAATTTGTGAAAATTTGACATGCGGTGTACTGTAATACTGGATTGGTATGAAATTTAGGGCACATATACGTCTTTTTAGAGCTTTGGGCACAATTGTTTTAAGATAATTTGGGCACTCACCGACTAGCCATCAAGTTAGAGGGAACACAGATACTGGTAATGCACCACACTGCAGTTTTTTCTTGAAAACAAAAAGGGATAAAATGTCTAATTGAAAATGGAAATTTTTTCCAACTTGTTTCTTGATGAGAGGATTTAGATAAAACTAAAACTTCTGAAATATCTATAAAAACACCTTCTGTAAATGTTTCTCAATTTTAATTGAGATAATGTCTATTTTGCTATTAAAAGCCTCATGTATTCACTTTAAAGGTGATGAGTACAAGTAGATTAAAGAGGGTGAAGCATCCAGCTGGGATTATGTGCAAAAGTTAAAGAACATCTAAAATGATTTGTCATTAAATTTCAGCTTTCTATGATCTATTGTTTCTGAGATATTTCAGAGGTGGGAGATCTCCCCAACAGTGTTGCCATTTGAGATCTAATTTTCTATGAATTGGAATATGCTGTTTAAATTGTAAAAGTATTCTGTTGTAACACTAATTGATGCATAAGCCTTGCATTCAGGAGCATTCAAACCACTGTGAAAGATTAGAATAAACATCATTTCAGGAAAAATGAAATTTTAACTGGCAACACTGTTTGGGAGATCTCCTTACTTTGAAATATAATATCTTGGAAAGAATAAGTCGTAAGCTGATTAAATTTGGTGAAGGTATGTTTCAGATCACTCTTTATCTTTTGCACGTAATCCTAGCTGGATGCTTCACCCCTTTTAACTTAGCAGGTGCTATGGATTGGATAGCATTATATACTTTGTATTTAAATGGGACTGTCCTCTATACAGTGTTTTTTATCAAATCTTTTATTACACTTGCTGCACTACACCAAAACATGTTACAAGTTTGCAATGTCCATCTCCCCGTCATTGCACTTTGGCTACACAGCTTCTTTCGAAAAGAAATGTCGCAGCGGTGGCAAATTGTTAAAAACTCAGCTCGCTGTTTATTTCTGATTTAGTCGCACAAAATTGTCAAAATACCAAAACACCAAACACACGTCAGTTGTTCAACAATTCTTAGCTAAATAAAGCGATATAGCTAGGTTGCAAAGGACCATGCAGTCATTGAATCAAGCAGCCACAAAATACCAGAAGTTTAATAAAGTTCAGTATGGATGTAAGAGAGGGGTAATGGCAAAATATCGAACAAATAGGTGACCAATCAATCTACGTGTTGTTGTATTGTTGCATAGTGGACGACAAGTACTTCATAATTTTTTAATGCACAATGTGCACATAGCATATACTGGTATGCTAATGGTAAATTTATGGAGTTTTTCAGACAATTACGAGTGATAACAACTAAAACAAATCAGAATTTTGTACTATTACTTTAAAATGACATAACATGATATAAGAAACTTCTTGTATTGGACTTTTAAAGGAATTATACTAAATATTTTTTAACTCATTTGGGATTAGTTCCCAAATTTTGACTCCCTGATACTTGATGCACCTCTGCAGTTTATTAGAACGATAAAGTAAAATATAAAGTATAGGCAAAAAATTGCCTTGTATGACGTGAAGAAACTTGATTTGTTCTGGTAAAGTATTTCAAAAAAGAAGTCGGTGCTGTATCAGTGTATTATTAATGCTACTGAAGTTAGTTTTTAGCTACTTCATATTTATACAAATCTTCTATTTTCAAAATCTTCAAGTTGCAGTAAATTGGATTAACTTCTGCTTGGTAGTGGCTACCAGTAATTACCTGAATTGCTAAGCATTTTTTTATTTAAGCAATTTGAGTTAAAATGCCCAAGATGTATAGATACCAAACCATGATACTGTGTTGTTTAGTGGATAATTGCTTCACTTATCAACTTTAAATGAATGATGCTGGCACAATAGTAGTGTATTTGAGCATTTTCGATTTTGTGCATCAGAATAAAACCAATTAGTGGTTGAGTGCATAGCTGGCTGCTACAAAAGTCACCCGGAAAACCAGGAAAATGGTCAACTCTTAAGTGGGTATAGATTGGTCCAAATGATAGCACCACCACTTTCTTGTGATAGAAGGATGAAGATGCACCAATAAATGTACTAAAATGGTAGACTCGAGTTTGATTCCTGGTCAAGTCAAACCAACGATTCTAAAAATTAGAATTCACAGCTTTCCTGTTTGACATTCAGCAATTAATAAGAAAAGTGTGAAGCCTCCACTGTGTGATAGACAAGTGGGCAGGTGACAATTTGACTGCAAGACCGCAAAGTCCCAATTGCTGTTTTCCAGCCAAGGCAACTTGGTGAATAATGATGTACCTTTTTAATTCTTAAACAAATTTTTTCCAGGTGTTAAATTATCCTGCAGTGATGGAAATAATTATGATTCTTGAGAAAACTAATATTACAAAAGACGAGTTAGAGGTAACTTAAAAATACATTTCATTTTTTTAGTTGAAAGCTTAAACTTTAAATTAATATGCCTGCCAGATCAACTTTGTTGTCTTTTTAATTATTTGAAAAGATTTAGTGACAATTTGACCAATTAAATTTGCCAGTTTTCTCGCTATGTAATCCCTAAGCCAATTTTTATCAGTAAATCAGCGTTCTTATTGAGCACTAGCCGTTTCATTTTTGATTTTTTACTGTTTGCTGAATAGACCAGGGGTTGCAAACGTGCGGTCTACAACCAGACCCACCAAGTTCCAAGCTGGCCTGAATCAAGGTCACCCCAAATTTGAGGCAATTTTTAGCTGAATTATTTGTCAAAACAAAAAGTTCTTCACAAAATTGTGGGTAGTTCTTCGGCTAAAATAATGGTGAAGACCAAAAATGGATTTAAAAGGTCATGGGCCAAATCTGGCTCATTGGTTGTAGGTTGCCAATCCCTGATATAGGCAAAATCTCTGATATTTTTGGCACAAGCTAACTCAGGAAAACCTATAAGAGAACACTTCTATTTAAAAATTTTTTCAAAACTAGATCTTCTACATTTTTACTTATATCTTTTTAACTGTTGTTCATTTTGAATTGACGAATGATTTGGGTGATGTTATCGTACATGTTTACCTTTTTTAATTCATATGATTTGGTTTAGAAAAAAAGCTTACTCTCAAAGCTTCTGATTTAATAGGAAACTCGAATTGGAAAGTACATAAATGATGTGAGAAGAGCTGCTACAGATCAACACTTGCAAAAGAGAGCTAAAAAACTTATTAAAACATGGCAGCAAATGATATCTATGCAGGTACTGTGCAATACTACTGAAGAGTTATTTTATTCAATGATAAAAATTTAATCTTATCATTATAGGTTGCAGAAAGAGTACTTATTGAGATACCAGCAATAATAATTTATCCTTGGTTTAAATTGCATTTTGCTTCATCATTTTACTTTTTTTTATAAGAATATGAGGCTCATTTTTTGCGCTAAGTTCACAAGCAATGCCGGCCTCTGCATAACAAAAAATTTAAGAACAAGGAACCAAAATGACAAAAGACTGTGTTTGACCTAGCAAAAATGAATTTAGGATGCTTTATTCTCCAATAAAATTTACAAGCAAATGAGGTCGAAAATTTAAAAACAACCAAGTCTCCACCTAAAATCTACTGGTTTTCCTTAAAAATTAAAAAAATTAGCGTAGGTGTCGTTTAAGCTTGTTTCTCTTTAACACAACTATGCAGAATATTGTCATAATCCATATAGAGCAATTAATTAGAGTGTTTTTAAGCTTTTTAGGGGCTTGATCATAAAAAAATTAATTTCATATTCCACTCATCAGCACCTGTGGAGGCAAAGGATTTTTACTTATTCGGTTTAGAGTATCTCGTTGGCATGATTTAAGATGATGTATTTTTCTGTGCCTAAGTCAAGTTGATACAATGGATTGCCTCTTTTAAAAAGTTTGCACTCAGCTGGGTATCTCTTTCTACAGCTGCGAAAAGAAGTCAAAAGTAATAATTGATCAATTATAATCGCTGATCCAGTATTAAAATAGTTTAATGTATTGACTCCTGATACATTTAATTGTACAATTATTCATTGTTTCTCAGAGTACAAAGAAGATCAGCCGATCCAACAACAATTCACCTTCGCTTAAGCGGCAGACTGTTTCCTCCATTGCTCTTGATTCAATGAACAATAAGCGAGTACCATCGCCAATAAGCAATATTAATGGTGGGGCAAAGTTTTCTCCTGGCATGAGTAAAAAGAAGAGTAGTAACTCGAACTTAACTGACTATAGCAAAAAGGAATCTAAATCAAAAAGTAATTCGAAATCACAATTAAGCCTTCCGAAGAATAAGAGCGCCCCGAATCTCACTGAATCTGTGAAATCTTCCTTCACTTGTAAGCCCAATGGTTTGAAGATGACTTTTACGGTAAGATTACTTTTTTTTCGACTTTGCTTTGGCTAGTTAAATACAGTCTGGAAGCTTATATGGTAGTTCTAATCAATGGATCTTCTTTGGCGAGCATTAATTTAAATAATATCTAATCGAGTGTTCAAGTATTTGTACTTACAAAGTGAATTAATTCCCCAAACTTATCTCACACAGCACCGTTAAAATAACAGGAAAGTTGTTGAATTGATGTCCAATTATATTGTTTGTTTTTTTTGCAAAATTTTGACCTCGCCTCCCTTTCTAAAAGTGTTACAGCTAACTTACCCCTTCCCGTATGACCGCAGTTGAAAATTGGAAGTTCGCAGCAGCAGCAACTCTTGTTGGTTACTAGTTCCAAGAAGAATTTGATCGTGTACTTTCGTTTTGTTATCAGCATGCAATCTCACCGTGTTTATCTTGGTTCATTAGCTTTGGTCGTTTTACTGTCTGCAGGAGTTGATTGATTTATAATGTAACTTTAACTTTCAACTTTTTCAAATTTCAACTTTTACCTGTTAATTTTATATTTTAAACTTGTGTTATTTTTGGCAGATACCCCTGATGATCCCGATTACGGGTGAAACAGACTGTAGGGTTTTTTAATTTTTGACGTGTTCTGTGTTATGTTGTGATAGTCGCTCTGGCCTACGCTGTCGAGCGCTTTTTTGAATCGGTTGAATTCAAACTCCACTCATTATAATCTAACTAAGTCGTTTCTGTGTTCTTGTGAGTTTTGGACGATTTTTGTCTTAGAAGTGTTCGTTTGTCTTCGTCCTATTTCAATTTAATCGATCTCCCGTTGCGATTCGTGGTTTAACATACCGAAGTTCGGTTGGGCGGTGGAACATACCGAACTACTAGAAACATCCAATTTTTGTTCGAAGCTTAGCTTGTTCTTTTTGTATGTTGTATCATCAAATTTTGTTTTCTTGTAATCTTGAGCCATGGAGTTGTCGTGTGCCAGTGATGTTGCGAGCAGATGTCCTGGAGAAGAGGACATTGCAAAAAATGTTCAGTGGTTTGAGATTCCCGACCACAATCGCAAATATTGGGCTCAGCTGATTAGATTCAAGTTAATTGTTAAAATTCACGATTGAGTTATGATGAAAAAAAAGAGAAAACATGCAAATCAAATTTTCTCTCCAAATGAAAATCAGATCCAGTCAATGAGAGGATACCCTTGTACTTGAATCAGTATTGTTTTAAACGAACACCGTTTTGTTGACAATGTTTTTCTACAATTCATTCTGGCCTACTTACGTAGTGTTTTGAAATTAATAAATTGGCTGTTCGACGTTCGTTCAAACTTCTCTGAGAAAGCTGCTGTATACTGCTAAAGGTGGTCAATTCTTAGTGTAGTGAAATGTAGATTTCAAAGTTTTCAAAGCCCTAAAAACATATGTTTTGATTTTTCTAGACAAAAGCTTCTACATCTTCTAATCAAAAACCAACTCTTTCGTCTGTCCAACGAGAAGACAAAGAACGATTGAAACGGAAACGAAAAGACAGTCCTGAATCGTCTCCAAAACCTACGAGCAGAACTTCAAAGGTCGATATAGTTTCAACTGTGAAATCAAGAACTGTTGCAAATGAAACTGAAAAGCCTTCAAAAATGCATTCAAAAAGCGATAAAGTATATAATTATTCCGAAACTTATCGGACAGAACGTAAAACAGCGTCGCCTTTAATTCAAAAACCTTATTCGCCAAAGGTTTTGGAACCAGACAAAAGGAGATTATCGCCTACCGATCTGTTAAGAAAAGACTCGCAATTCGGAAACGCAATTTTGTCACCGAAAATTTCACGAAATCTTGGTTCCGAAGCAGCCGGTGTTGACGGTTGTCGAACCAACGACGGTTTGTGGCATTCATGGTCCGATAGTTTTTTGCTCGAACGCACTCAAAGTGATCCAATTAGCACAGAAAATCCGAATGAACCGGATGTACTCAGTATTTTACCTTACGTTGAATTGGATTGAAAAGCATTGGTTCAAGATGTTAGAGAGACTAGCTAATTTTTCCACCGGGAACTTAGAAGATTTTCTAGTGGATTAGTGGTTTATGGGCTGGCGTACCAGATTGGGCTGCTAAAATTCGGCCGCCCTGTTAGGAAAAAACTATTTTGCTTTTATTTAATTTTGGTGCGAAACTGGATAGTTTTAAATTCGATATGGGAAAAATATTCGGTTGCAATGGTTTACATATTAAGGTTTTGCACGCTTTTGGTTGTGATCTAGCTTTTTTTCGAGTTAAATACGTCATTTTCGCTATTGGACTGTGTCGATTCTAAAACATGATTTGTTAAGCGCGTGCCTTACAAGTCGCGCGCTTGTGTTCGATTTGCGATCCGTTTTTTTCTCTGCTAAAACTTGCTTTAAGGTTAGAGCAGCATTGCCAACAAGCAGGAAGTTAGTATTATAAAAGAAAGGATACAAAACCTAAATAGGCTACCAGGGCGATCGCTTGCACTAATTCTCCTACAATTGAATGAGCTTCAATCCAGAAAAACAAGACGACCAATGCAATGTTTTTTTTGAAAGCGCTCTCCTAGATTTAAACTAGCTCCAAATGTCTACTTTTTAAATAAAGTTTTGTTTTGTCATGGAAACGAAATGAAAGTCTAAAGTAATGCCAATTAGACACCAGGTTGCAATGCCGATAATAGTTTTGTTAATACGTTAAGCAGTCCAACTTTCAATGGACAAGTGACACTATGCACTCCATAGTCTACAGTTCATTTGGCAGCACTAGACTGCATTGTAATTTCGCTTCCATGCAAAGATATGGTGTCTTCTGCGGCACAAATTTACACCACCAGTACATCAAATTGTTTTGATGTTGATTGTGTGAAGTCTCACTGCAATTTAAATTCAAAATAGGCGTTTTTACTGAACGCGATAAAGTTAGTGATGAGCCAGCATTTATTCGGTTTACTGCTCGGCTTCATTGTTCGTTTCAGTCGTTCTGACATTTTCGGTTAAATATTGTCAAAGATGCGAGGCTCAAACTCTTGTCAATTCTATTAAATTGTGATTGAGAAAAATGCTTATTAGTATCTGATTCGTTAATATACTGTAGCATTTTTGGTAAAATGGCACCAATAAATTAATGACTAAAACGTTCCGTTTGACTTTCTGCGGTACAATTTTGGGTTTTCCATTATCTGCCACTGCACTAGAACATTTCATTAGTTGTTCATTTAAATCATAACACTGCCCAACCCAAACATTGACCCTTCAACCAACCAGGGATGCCAACTATTTGCCCCATGCACCGCATTACAATAGTTTTTGATGTACAGTACTTTGGAGCAATGGTATGCTTTTAATCAACGATCATTTATTGGCAACAAGGTTATACTTTAAATTTGTGTATAATCGGTTTCTTTCTTAAATGTTTTTTTTTTTAATCTTCACCCATAATTCGGTCGAAAATTATCTTAGATTTGGAATTGACCTTAATTCAGAATTTGTGACGGCCCGCTAGGGCCTTACTAAGTCTAGTTGTGACCGCGTTGGCAAAAAGACTGTTGACTTCTGTTTCAGTGCATAGCCACAGTGGCTACTGCGTTTGTGGTTTCACCTTGGTGGTTTCGTCGCTGACTGAAGTCATTGAAGTGAAATTGGTTTGAAGAAACAAGCTAGAACTTTTTTACTGCTGTACCGTATTGGCGTTTGATATACTGCCTGATTGGTTTCCTGAATATGATTTCTCAGTGCTCACTCTTCATCGTTTTTGTGGCAAAGCCCTCCTTTTAAAAGCGGCCTTGGGTCTTTTTTAGCTCCATTTTCCAAAAAAGCTTTACCATGTTGTTTTCGAAAATTTATTGAAGGCGTGGATTTCGGGTGGCGCGTGGTTAGGCTTTGGTGCCTCAATGGAAAATAAATGGTTTGCACAGCAAAAGCATGCTGTGTAGTTATTTCATCATCCAAATTTTTTCTCAAACTAAGATGTTTACATTATTCAGCTACAGCCGTTAAAACTTGATCCTCTATTACGGCCATTGGTTTATTGCTTTGCTCGTCTCCGTTTAAGGGACTTAAATAATTTGTGCAGTAACTTATGAGTGTTGAATTTTTTTTTTTTTTTGATGAAATTTTCACCGCTGTTTGTGCTCCAATTTCTGTGTAAAATGCACATTTCATAGTGTCTCTTTGGAAAGGCGATTTGTTTAAATATTAGTTAAAACTAATAAAAAAAATTGAACCAGTTAAGCAAAGCCTATCGTGTTTTCTTGTGAAACCTTTCGACTGTGCTTAGGAAAAAACTGAAAAGTAACACGCCGTGACCACAAGTCGGAGTGAAAAAATGTTTAGTAATTTGCAGCGCGAGGTAAAAATTTTTGCACAATGGCTAGAAGACAGCGAAAGAACATTGCAGTTTTCGAGTCTATCTGCCGCTTGTCTACGTAAAAAGCTCTTTTTTATGCTGAACATTAAACAGAAAAATACTAGTCAGTTTTTAACTCACTGTTGTTATTTGTTAACGTAACAACCAGTTTTTGTAGTATTTGGTTTAATCTGACGGGAAGTCAAACGAGAGATGTCTTTTAGTTGCTGACCGTCATCCACCAAACCACTAATCACGTAAAAATGAAAAAAGATTTTGCAGTGCTTGCATTTCGGGAATAGTGTCATTCTGTGGTTTGAAGATTTGGAGTAAACTTTTTATTAGACCATCGTGAATTTGAAACAATTTATTACGTCAAATGTTTCGTTCTGTCATTTTCTCAAGAACTCTTTACAAATGAACATTACCGGTAAGCCTGCAACTAGAATTTTGTTTTCATTAGGTTAATTAGCTGGAAATGGTGTATTAAAGCCAACAGCAATATGAAAGATTTATTTTAGTGAAATCGGCGAAAAAATGCAAACATTTAGGAGGTAAAAAAACGTAATTCTTTCAGCACAACCAAGGAGAGGCCAAGGAAGCTTTGCTCTCTTTTATTTAGCCAAACCATTTAGAAATTTAAACCAAATATGCAAGCGTTTAAACGTGTTTTGGGCTTGGCCAGTCAATTAATTATGAGATGGGAGTGGGAGAAAGCTGAGCACGTAACTTAGTTTTTTTTAATTACTGTGAAATATTAGCAGTTTATTTCTTTCACATGGTTCTAGAACCTTGTAAAATGTCATTCAAATAGCATGACATTGTTTTTTTGAAAAAATTACAAAAATTGCCCAACGACTGATGGCTTCGCGGCCATAGCCACCGGCGACTGAAGTTATTGCGACCAGATTACCATTTATGATGCACTTGAGATGCAGATTTTTCATGCATTGATGATCTGTTTTAAAATATCGCGTACCTGGTACATTTTGCGGCTCAAAAAACATTGAGTTTTTGGTTGAGCTCCTTCCCATAGCAAAATCCTATAGCGCGTCTGAATCCTCTCTCTAATTGCAAAGCTAACTGAGAACAGGGCTCGCTTTACAGAAATTTCCTCGCTTGTGATAATAACGAGTACTGAGTTTTTAAAGAGGTGTTACCGAACGAAATGCTCTCTAAAGGCAAGAGTAGTGTTGTAAATAAAAAAAAACGAGTCGTTTTTTTTTGAAAAAAAAACGTTTTTTAGTTTTTTTTAAGGCCAAAAAAAACGTTTTTTTGTTTTTATTGCGCAATTTAAAGGTAAAGTTAAATTTGAAGTTTACTTTAAATGTACTGTAAAGATAAAAAAAAGCTTAAATAAGATCATTAGCCATTGAGAAAGAGATACTGGGTGGGCTACATGCCCATATTAGTGCCAATGTCTGGTAAGACATGTAAGTCACGCAGTGCCGTCGCTACGGCGGGGCCGTGCCCCCCCTAACAACTGCTTGGGCCCCCCCATTTCGGTTTACACAAAAGACGTTTTTGGAACATCATGTAACAATAAGATAACAGGCAATAATGGAAAAAAAGAAAAATAACGTTCAAATATAATTCTCGTTTGAAGTTTTCTCCATTCTTTGCGAAATTGCTGGCTACTAACTGCTCTACATAAATGTGAGGCAATAATCCGTCTTATTAACACGCCTGTACGGATGTGTCGTAGAATAGGAATGTAAGCCTAAAGAGTCGTTACCAACACTTCGGTGGTGATGATGACCTAAACCAAATCGTGAAAACATTTTTTAAAAGATCAGCTGTTTTTTTAGAGCACACTCAATTTTTTTTAGATCGCCGTCAGTTGCGCAACCAGGGAAGAGGGGCTAAGGCTGCTTCAGCCCCCTTTTGCCAAGTCATTTAGAAAATCTAAATAAAAATTACAAGTGTTTAAACGTGTCTTGGGCTTGATCTTAAGTATAAGGGGAGCTGAAGTGGCCAACCAATTTAATTTTTTCAATGACTTTTGAATTTTAACAATTTACTGTAGTTATTCATATGGCTTCCAAAACGTACGAAATGTGATTGAAATGGCATTGAAATCGCTATTTTTGTCGTGAAATCACAAAAATCGCCTTGCGGCTGGGGGCTCTGACCCCCCAGGCTTCCCTTTGTGACACAACTGAGTTGCATCAGTTTGTTCAGCACGGGGTCTAAATCAGAAAATTTTTGTGCAAAAAAATTTAATTTTGGTTCAAGCCCCCTTCCTTATAGCAAAATCCTGTTTGCGCGTCTGGTCGCATTCGCTGCTGCTGACAGATTTTTCAAGCGATTTTATGGGCCACATACAAAACGCGCTAAGAAACGCTGCTGGCCTTATGCGTCTCTTTTTTCAGACGTGATTTTACAAAATAGCGTATAATTTGGAGCCGTAAAATATCAGTTTTTATGTGGAAAGTTCGGTCTAGTTTAGTGACCCCCCCCCCCACTTCCGGCTAGTGCCCCCTCACTTCGTTTGCTCTGGCGACGGCACTCAAGTCAAGTCTTACAATGGAAATGGGATACCGGTGAATACTTTGGGTTTCAAATAAAGTTATATATTTGAAATTAAACCAAAATTTGTCTGGTCTATCATAAGCTTATAAAAATCCGTAGTAGCGCATGTTAAAACTGTTTTCAACATCATGCAATAAAAGTTTTTAATACCGGTAACCATATCCATTTCGGTCATAAATCAAATTTTGATTCATTTTAGTAGTGGAAAGTGAATATATAAATATCAACATAAGTTTACCAAAATAAATACACAACCAAAAGCACCCCTGCACGCTGTTTCACATTTGATAGGGATCTACAAGAGGAAAAAACTGTATATGAAAACAATTCCAGTACTCTAAAAAAAACACTCTGTACTTTGTTAGGCTCTGAATATGCTGCTCTGTGAGACCGTGATGCGCCAAAAAACACCGAAAAGTTTACCAACTTGAGCGCTTAATTGCATACATTTAATTGTAAATATGCAAAAATTTTAAGAAAAAATGTGTTAAGTACATTAAGCGGTTGAAGATCCCTATCAAGGGTGAAACAGCCTGTAGATAGGGGTGCTTTTAGTTCCGTGTTTAGTTCAATAAACCTAGATTAATGCAAGTTCTAATTCAATAATTTCATTAACAAGCACTCTACTAAGCACATCGACATTTGTCTATATATAAATAAACCAAAAGTATTACATTTAAATCGTAATAGTTTTTTCAACGTTAATTGGCATTGCAACGTTGATTCGCCACCCCACCTGCTCTATGACTTACAACTTTTGAGCTTTTGATTTGCGGTATCGGAGCCGTTAAAACATCTTCGCGGGTAATCGCAACAACTAAGGTTATATAGTTGAAAGATAAGCATATGATGTCAAAAGTTCTTACAGTATATGCTCTTTTTTTGGAGGGGGAGGTCATTACAGAACAACGGTATAGTTTAATCTTTCCCAGGATCTTGTTGAGAGAGTGAACCTCATTAATATTGGAATTAAAATAGATTTGCTGGGTTTGTTTGAAACCTTACGTGGTTGACATTTTTTTTGCTAGTGTAGTGTCTACCAAATTAAGGGGAAGTCTGATATTATCGTAATAATAGGCTGCAAGGAATACAATACAAATCAAATTTGAAACAAAACACCATTTTTACTTTCTGTAAAAAAACTAAAAATTACACCACGACCACAACGTCCAGAGCTGGCAAATCCGCAATATATTGCAGACTCAAAAAAACAATTGGTGAACTTCGGCGGTAACGAATTGCAGACTAGCGGTAGAAAATTTGTAAAAAGTTACGGACTTGCGGACGCGGTTACAGCACAAATTTTGCAGTTGCGGACTTTCTTAGTTCTTGCAACTCTGGACTTACTTAGTTAGACCTAGATCGTAGCCACGCCGTACCGGTAGCGCTCCCGTGCTCCCGCCTACTATAGGGCATTATTTGAGACCAGTGCTGCCACTTAAGGATCAAGGTTTTTTTTTAATTTTTAAGATTTGAAGTTTTCGCAAGATTCCTAGATTTTCCAAATCCCAAGATTTGAAGCAAATTTCCGGCTAATATACGTCAACGTGATAAATTATGTAGAAATCTCCGGTAGGCTATGGATTGAAGTAGCATACTTTTTCAAGCTGAAAGCAAACAAACCAATGAAAAAAACAACAACAACAAAAAAAACATGAAAAAAAACGTTTTTTTACCAGAGCAAGAGGCAAGGCTATAGGCAAGGCAAGAGGTTATTTTTGCATGTGTAGGTCTGTGAGCTGGGTCAGAGATGGAACCGGTCAGGGTTTTCTCAACCCGACCCGACCGGTAAATTTTAAAATCATCGCCAGTTGACCGGCTGGTAGACCGGCCGGTCGACCGGTTTTTGACCGGCCGGTCGACCGGTTTCTGATCGGCCCGGTCGCCCTGTTTTCTGACCGACCGGTTTCTGACCGGCCCGGTCGACCGGTTTTTTTACAGAAAGTTTTTGTTCACTGTTCAATGTATCTGATAAAAAATTTTCAAAAGGGGGGGGCATGGGTGAGGTGTTAAAATTTGTGACTTTGGACGGGGGTCTCAAAAAAAAGGCAAAAAAACTTTGGCGTTTTTTGCAAAAATGACTCAATTTTAAGACCATTTTTGGTTAAGTTTCGGTTTGAATGACCTGTTTTGAGCAGCGCAAAACGTGCACAAAATAAGCATAAAAAGCAATGGAGGGCTCAAGCTAAATTACTAGACGTTCTTTCCAATGATATTTTTTGCAAAAGGCCAAAAATGAAGTTACAAATTTTTAGCTATTGGTGACAGATTATTTGCAATTTGCCGAGCAGCAAACACAAAACTTTTTTTCGGCAGTGCTGCCTTTGCAGTTACAAAAAGATAAATGAGAAAAAAGATAACAGCAAAAGATACGTAACAGCAAAAACATACGAATATCACAATACTTGTACTATTGCACCCAAAAACATTAAAATGATGGAGCAATAACATTATATGAATTTGAAAATTATGTCACTAACAGCATGAAAAAAAGGAATATCGAAAAATTATGTCACTAACAGCGTGAAAAAAATTAATAATATTCATAACAACTATAGGCTGCTTCACTAACAGTTTGAGAAAGCATGAAAAGGATCTACTGCAAAACATTGTTTACTGGAAAAGCTTTTTAGCTCCACAAAGATTAATATAAGGACGGAACAATTAATATAAATCTCTGTGGAGCTAAAAAGCTTTTCCAGTACATAATGTTTTGCAATAGATCCTCTTCATATTTTCTCAAACTTCTAGTGAAGCAGCTGGTTGTTACGAATATTATTAATTTTTTTTCACGCAGTTAGTGACATAATTTTCAATATTATATAATGTTATCGCTCCATCATTTTAATGTTTTTAGGTATAATAGTACAAGTATTGTGATGTTCGTATGTTTTTACTGTTACCTATCTTCTGCTGTTATTTTTTCTCATTTATCTTTTTGTAACTGCAAAGGCAGCACTGCCAAAAACTGTTCTGAAGAAGCTTCCCAGTTTGGGAAGCGAAACGTCAAACCAATAAATTAACTCATAGGTCGTTCGAAGTCGTTATAAATAACTATCCCGATGAACGCAACGCGTCCGTTATTTTCATTGAAAACACTAAACTGTTTTAACATTGGCGGGAAAACATTTGAAACAGGCGCGTCGCCAGCGAGGGGGGCAGGGGGGCAATGCCCTCCCGATTTTCGTTTTTGCCCCCCCAATTTATTTCTTGCCCCCCACGGTATTTTTTTGGGAGAAAGAAGTTGCTTTTTTTGGCCGGAAAAAAAACGTTAAAATTGGTGATTTCCGCCAGAAAAACCTTCGGATTTCGGCGAAGATCTTTTTTGGGGGGGGGTCACTTGCTTTTGGCCGGAAAATTTGAGATTTCGGCCTGAAAAAGCCTTCGGATATCGGCGAAGACCTTTTTTTTTTTTTTGGAGTTCACCTGCTTTTGGCCGGAAAATTTGAGAAAATTTGAAATTGGTGATTTGTACCAGAAAAAGCCTTCGGAAATCGGCAAAAACCTTTGCCCCCCTGATTTTAATTTTGCCCCCCCCCCCCCGATCTCGCGAAGCTGGCGACGCCCCTGATTCGAAATATAATGTGCCCCAGCAGTTTGTAGAAATGCTGCTACTTCAGAACAAGCCATGGTTAGTTAGATATAGAAAAAGAGCTATGTCTTTCTTGCCCAGTGTAGAGTGTGGTAAATTTAAATCGAAAGAAGCTTTTCAAAGCGGCAAGATTTTAGCATGTAGTAAAAAATCTGAATCTGCGCCACTTCTACCCTTAAGCTGATTAAAATGATGCTAAAATGCCAGTTAGCGCAAGCCTCTTCCACATGCATGCTTTAGTAGAATCTGATTACGCAATTTTAACGTATATTTTGCACTTTTTTGTTTAGTGCCGTGGCCCAAAGTCGGGAGGCATGGCACAATACTCCCACCCTAAATACCAGAGGTGGAGTCCTCGAGGACGTCCTTGGCTTCGAGGACGTCCTCGAGGACACATTTTGAAGTCCTTGGCCTTGGCCTCGAAGGTCAAGTCCTTGGCCTTGAGGCCTCAAGTCCTCGAAAATTGGCCTGTCCTAGGCTCGAGGACAGCACTATTTTTTGAATTGTTAAAATTTTGTGAAGCGCTTGAAAAATTTTTTGGAAAACGTTTTTTTGTGGAGATCGCTTGAAAATTTTTTGTGAAGACCTTTTTTTTTTGTTTTGGAGAGCATTTGCGCTTGTGTCCTTGGTCCTTGGCCTTGGCCTCGAGCATTCCTGTCCTTGGCCTCGAGAATGTCTGTATTCGGAAAGGCTGTCCTTGGCCTTGGCCTCGGATTTTTTTGTGTCCTTGGCCTTGGCCTTGGCCTCGAGCCTTATGTCCTCGACTCCACCTCTGCTAAATACGTCCCTGGAAGTGCATGTCTTAATGGTCACAGCATATTAGTCACAGCTTGAAACCATTCAACAAGTGTTTTCGAAAGGTGTGGTTTGTTAATACTGATTTTTATAAAAAGTTTTATTTATGATAAAATATATAAGTATATTTCGGTTGGTGCTTAGATGTCATTTAGTTGCCAGAAAGGAGAATAAGACCGGTTTTTCAACCGGCTTGACCGGCCGGTCGATGAATTTCGACCCGACCGGCCGGTCGACCCTACCAGTTTCCATCTCTGAGCTGGGTACTGTCATTCTCGCTCGCTAAGTCGCTTGGAACGGTAGCAAAACCATAGGCGTAGCCAGGGGGGGGGGGGGGGCCCAGGGAGCCCGACCCCTCCCAATTGAAATACCACCAATGATATAAAAGTATGATAACATAACCTAGCGATGTTTAGTTGCAGTTACGGACGACGAGAGAGCCCAGGGGCCCCTGACTAACATCCAGGGGGCCCCTAAGTAATTACCAGAGGGCCCCTAACCGACAACCAGGGGGCCCTGAGGCCCTAACTAACGACCAGGGGGCCCCTAACCGACAACCAGGGCCCCTAGGGCCTAAGGCCCCTAACTAACAACCAGGCCTAGAGCCCCTAACTAACAACTAGCCCCCAGGGCCCCTAACTAACAACCAGGGGGCCCCCAGTCCCCTAACGGAGGACCAGGGGGCTCTAACAGACAACCATGGGGCCCCTAACTAATGACCAGGGGGCCCAGGGCCCATAACTAGCAACCAGGAGGCCCCAAGGCCCTAACCGACAACCAGGGGGCTCCGGGGCTCCTAACTAACAACCATGGGGTCCCAGGGTCCCTAACTAACCACCAGAGGACCCTGGGGCCCCTGACCGACAAGCAGGGAGCCCCGGGGCCCTTAACTGACAAACAGGAGGCCTTGGGGCCCCTAATTGACGACCAAGGATCCCCAGGGCCCCTAACTAACAACCAGGGGGCCCGGGGCCCCTAACTGGCGACCAGAGGGTCCTGGGGCCCCTAACTGATGACCAAGGGTCCCGGGCCAGGGGCCCCGCAATTCAAATTTTTAACAATACATACACAAAACCTGTGAAAAATCGAAAAATTTTGTGCTAAAAGTTGGGGCCTGAAAAAATCAAACAATACATAATCCCAGGTCTTCGTTTAACGTTATTATGAACTTAATGCTATAACACAGGCGGCAATGCAAACTCCCAACTGAAATACTACCAATGATACATATAATGAGAGCATAGCCGGTATGTTGTCCTTGTCCGGAATCGCAGATTCTTTGATTTAGGATATACGAGTGCAAAAGCAAGTAATAATAATGACGACCACGCGTCCACGTCATAATAATGTCATGCAATTCCTGGAGGTTTCAAAAAACTGTCAAGTGACTTGACTCGAGTCCTCCACGTTTTGGAAAAAAGTTATTTTAATTTTGCTTTAAATGTTTTTTTTATGAAAAAACTTAAGGACGCGATCCTATCGCAAAATCATAGGCGTAGCCAGGGGAGTGGCCCAGGGGGGTGGCCCAGGGGGACCGGGACCCCTCAATTGAAATGCCACCAATGACAAAAGTTTGACGAAAAAACCCTTGTTTCTTCATTTTCAGTTTCTTTTAGCATCTTTGCATTCAACAGTACACGCGTACAACAGTAATTAACAATAAATAATACTGACGACCAGGGGGCCCCGCGTACCCCCTTAATTTAAATTTTTTCCAACCAATTCAAACGTATAACCAGGGTGAAATTTAGGATTTTTGTCCGAAAGTTGCTACTTCAAGCCCTCATCTTAACTTTTTATGAACGTAATGCAATAACCAACGTCGTATTTGCCATATGGCTAAGTGCTAGGGACCGGCCTTCAGATGGTAGAACTTTTTTTGGTCTTCACTTATATTTGGCAAGAAGATGTAGCAAAAATTCTCTATATACAGGAAGCAATGTAAATCCGGCCCGGGAATAACATGTTTAGTAAGCGTAACTATCTGTTTACTAACGATTCACCTCGCCAGTTTTTACGCGAAAAAATACTTATAAAAAAATAGCTAGGAAAAATGCTCATTGAGCAAATTATTGAAATTGAATTGAGGGGTCCTGGGCCCCCTGGCCGTACATGTACTCCTGTAACTCGTTAACTTCATGACAAACCAAAAATCTCTAAGGAAAATCTTCGAGTGGATTATTATTTACTGCAATAATATCGTAGGAGGCAATGTGCCTTACTTCCCCCTAAATGGACCAAATCACCCACAATTAAAATTTTACACTATAATGCAAGATTTTAAACGTGCTTTGGAATTTAATTGCAGGTAAAAGGAGGATTGAACAATTAAAATTTTTCGACTGGCTTTTTAATGTTAAAAATTTAGTTCTTTCAAATGGCTGTGAACACGTGCGAAATGTGATCCAATGGGATTAAAATAGCTTTTTTTTTTCCAAAAACTTACAAAAACCGCCTAGCGGCTGGGGGTTTTGCCCCCAGACCCCCATAGCCACCGGCGGCTGGCGGCTCCGCCCCCAGACCTCCGCCTGTGATACGTTTGAGTACACTAGCTTACTCAACACGTCTCCTAAGTTAGACATTTGCATTTTCTAACGATTAGTTTTCGCCCTCTCTCTTAACCAAAATCCTGGTTAAGTGCTAACAGACTACAGCTTCAAATCTTCCATTCTACGATATCTTTGCCACACAAAAACTTCCTTTTTTGAAAATTTTTGATGACGTCATTGCATGTGGTTTGTGGTTTGGGCCCCCCCAATCAAAAATCCTGGCTACGCCAATGAGCAAAACACACCCCGAGTAAAAAAAAACGTCACTTTTTTCTCGTCAACAGAAAGAGTATTTTGAAACACTCTTTTGAGCGGGTGAGAATTTTTTTTCGTGCAGATATGTGAAGACGAAATTCTAAAAACTTAGCCTATGGCGAATTTTTGCTAAAAATTAATTAAAATGGTCACCATGTTTGCTATTAAGCCTGCAAAGAAGAAAGCGAATTGCATTGAGAACCATTTGCTGTTTCGACTGATAAAGAAGTATTGAGTAGCGTCAGTAGACAAAAATACCAAGACAGTCTTTTTTTTATGATAACAATTTCACAAGAGGCTCATTTTTGCTCAAAATTAAAAAAAAAACAGTGCCAGCCTCTGCAGTAAAATCAATTACGAACGAACAAGAAACTAAATTTCAAATCAAGAAAAGAAACTATTTAGTGCTGATTCAAAACGACAAAACTTTAAAGTGATTTTTTTGTTCAGAAGTTACATAGCAGATTTATTCACAACTGTGAGGTAGCTCTTCCTCACATGTCAACTTTCCTATTAGGCTCGTGTTTAATCAGCATCTGAATTTACCCCTACCCTATCCTGGTAGCCCACCCGAACCTTCAAACCACATTTGATTTTTTTGTGTTTGCTTGTAAAACAAATCCGAAATTATCGAGCGCTGTTGTTCTTTGCAAGCAACAAAGAATTTTTTTGCAGTTGTTCAAGTTGAAAAAAGCACGCTTTTTTGCTTTTAAAATTTTACATAAGAGCCTTTACTCAAGCAGACAGAACATTGAGAATTAAATAGTTTCAGTAGCATTGTCACTAATATTGACATCAATGCTCTCAAAATTTAAGAAATAATTAAAAACAAATGAAGCTAAAACCAGGGCATGTATGGAATGGAAGACAATTTTTCCATATTCCATAGGCCTACAGGCAATTTTCTTCCATTCCATTTCAATTCCATACTAAAAATCTTCCATTCCATGTCATACAAAAAATTTTCTTCCATATTCCATTCCATACTTCCATACCAAAGAAATTTTAGACTGGAAGCAACGTATATTTTGCTGCTTTGCATCATTGCAATGTTGTAAGCAACCGCTCGTGAAGGTGCGTCAACAATGCTAAGATGCAACACCCGGTATTTGGCATAGGTGGGCAAGTTAATGCAAAACGTTAGCTTCGTTAACCACTAGTCCGTTAACAAACTTCACACCTCCGTTAACGTTAATCCGTTATTTTCGGCTTTAATTAACGGAAGTTAATCAAGTCCGTTAATCCGTTAACATTTTGCGTGTAATTTACATTTCGTTTTATTCACTCGCTTCTAGGACACGCATTGACGCTGTTGACCTGATTGTAAGAAAATATTTATTGCTATGGTGTTTTTTTTTGTGTTTTGGAAGTTACATTTTACAGTCTAATCTAATTTCAAGATAAAAACAAGTTCAAATGCACAACGAAGCTGCAAGATATTAACGATAAAAACCTTAACGGAAGTTAACAGAACTTAACGGAAGTTACTTTAGTCCTTTAACAGCACTTAACGGAAGTTAATTTAGTCCGTTGACATGAAAAAACTTTTTAACGGATTAACGAGTTCAAGAAAAAGTTAGCTTCGTTATTAACGGATTAACGATTAACGGACTTGTGCCCACCTATGGTCTTTGGTATGCATATTGGTATCTGGTATGCACTATATTTGTCGGCAGGGACGCCGAGAGCTGAACGTGGGCCCGGGGCCGGCTCAAATATAACGGATTTCCGGTTACGTGATCTCTAAAACAGACGGAGAAAATGCCGCTTTATGATGTGATTTCCAAAAAAAAATGGTCTTCACCAAAATTCTAACGGTTATTTCGGCCGCAATTAGGTGATCTCCAAACAAAAACAAAAAAAAAAGGTCTTCACCAAAATTCTGACGGTTTTTCAGGCCGAAATTACGTAATCTCAAAAAAAAAGGTCTTCAGGCCTCACATGCTGGTTTCATAGTGTCATTTTAATGGGCCCCTCTCGAGCTTATGGGCCCTCTGCTGGGCCCGCTGAAGCCAACGGCCTTCCTGAAGCCAATGGGCCCCTTAAAGTCCATGGGTCCCGGGGTCATTGAAAAAAAAAGTCCTCAAAAAATTTGAGGTCTTTAAAAAGATTTTTCAGGCCATCTCCAAAAGAGGGAAACGAAAAAGGTATTCGCAAATTTTCCGCGAGGTTTCTGGCGTTTTCCAACACAATTTTAACAATTCAAAAAATAGTGCTGTACTCGAGCCGAGGACAGGGCAATTTTCGAGGACTTGAGGCTTCGAGGCCAAGGTCAAGGTCTCAGGCGCGTAGTCAGGATTTCGCAAAGGATGGGGGGTTTTTTTGGACGCTTGAAACAACAGTAAACGAACTTGACCAAAAGTTTGATCAGTCTTGAATCAGATTGAGGTGGTTTTTCTTTCCAAAATCAGGTGATCTCCAAAAAAAAAAGGTCTTCACCAAAATTCAGAGCGTTTTTCTCTCCAAATTCAGATGATCTCCCAAAAACAAACAAAAGGTTTTCATCTACGCTGAGACCCACTTCTTCTCGTCCACCTCATCTCAAATTCTCATCCTGCTCTCACCTCAGTTTCGTTTGGGGGGGGGGGCTATTTTCGTTTTTAGAGCAAAAATCAGCCTCAAAACTGCTAAAAACTCGTTATTTTGCATACTTTTCAGGCCAATGGGGTAGGCTCGAGCAAAACCACAGTTCTCTGAACTATCAGGCCTACTGTGGTTTTGGCGTGAAGAACAAAACTCAAAGTTTCCAAGAACTTTTTGTCGGGGGACATCTTTTCGTATTTGTTGAATATCTTTGCAACCGCAGCCCCAAAATTAAAACAAAAAATATCAAAAATTTTAGTTCAATTTTAGCTATTGTAAACCATCGGAATTGCCTTGATGATTCGCCGCCTATAATTTTGGGACAATTAGATCCCTATATTAAACCAATGGTAAAACTGAAACTATGCCCGAGGATAAAACCATTGTAATGAATTAATGATAAAATATGAAACAGCTGTTTGCAGAAATAGAAAGCGTAAATTAATTTTGAAATTTAATTGTGGCAACATCCAAGGCGTGGCTTTATTATTATTTTTTTTCAAAATTGGCATGTCATAGTCATAGGGTCACAGCATAGGGTCACAGACACAGACTCTTTGTTCAGTGGTAGTTTCATCAGTTGGGTGATTTAGATTCGCCAGAAATAGAATAAATGAGTAAGGGTTGATTCTTACTGATAATGGTGAAATTTCAGAGTTTATTTTTTCTTCTTGTTATGGTCTAGTGTCAACAGTTGCATGTAACTATGGTACGGTAGCCTACCTGGTGTATAAATACAGAAGTATGGTAGCCTAGGCCTACTAGTACTAAGTAATACCGTAGTACTCAGTAGGCCTAGTACTTACTATTTGTAATTGTGCCATTTCATGATCATCTCATACTCACACTATCATTACTAGCTTATACTAGCTAAGTAAAGAAAGATCAAAGACATTGCTATGCATACTGAGCAGTGAATTGGCTGGTAGGTGCAACAGAGCAGGATAGATGAGGTGTAACTTCAGTTAGGCCTACCGGTACTTGTTACTGACATTGACACAGTGATTAATAGTAATAGGCTTTTGCATATTGATATAAGTTACAATAACTCATAATCAGTTCACTGTTCAGGGACCAAAGTAAAAGCTCACAGTCACAGTCAGCACTCTTTTAATCAGTGATTACTGACCCTGAACCCTATTTGTCTACCTTCTCACCTGTACCAGCTTTACCGATAGCTTATCAAAAATTCAGATTTATTTATTTACACCAAAATTCTTTGAAAACACCACAGATAAATACAAAAAGATAGTCTACAATGATAAGACGGTATGGTCATCAGAGTTTCCCACCCTGCTTATGATAGATAATTTAACATAAATACTAATACTGTATGGTAGCTGATAGTACTACTGTAATGCCAATGAATTACATTTGGGTATTATTTAAACAAAAATATTCAGTAGGCTATTTATTGTAATTCAGCAAATATTAGGTAATGAAGAAAACAAAAAGCAAGCATAGCACACAAAGTAATTGACAGAAAATAGGCCTAAATTCAATCACAAGAAAAATAAAAACAAAGCAAAATTGATATTAGAATCGAATTACACATTAAAATCTGAAAAAGTACGGTAGCCTATTGCTTGAAACAATGTTTCTGTGTTTTACTGTTTTAGATTCAAAACAGATTGTCTAATTAATATCAAGTCAAATTAATTTTTTCACTGGTAATTACTAAGAATAGCTTTTAAGTAATCGCTTCTCATAGTGATATTTAACTGAAAGGTTTTTCAGATTACTGGGTATTCCACACTATATTTTTGGGGCTGAAAAATAAATGATTGATGTGCCTTTTTCAGTTCTGGCAAAAGTTACGCCTTTGGACGAAGTTCGACTTGAGTTGAATTTCTAGTGTGATAATGATGATGAAAAATAAATATCAATCCTGCAATAGTGCCTGCTAAGGCATTCTGGGTGTTGTTTTTTTTTTGACTTTGTTACACTGCACGTGTACAGGTCTACTGATATTCATTTCAATTTTCGTTTGTCGATTGGAAGTTAATTAGTACAAGTTACTACATGTAGCAGTAGTGATCACTCAAAAAATGCATAGGCTGTGTGATGGTATCATTACCACTTGTAAGATTTAAGCTTGTTTCAAGTTTAATAGGTTTGTAAACAAACTTGGTGATGTCTGTATGATTTATAATGATTATTGCGCTGGTTTTTCATTTTCAGTGTTTAACTGTATATAGTGATTAGTGCACTAGTTTACCATTTCCATACGGCAAGTTTTAGTGGTGGTAGTTTATGAAGTTCCAGTAACTACCATTGCAGTGTGTTTGAGGGGAGCTAGGCTTGGCTATAGCCTAGTACGTCATGTGCTGTGTAATGTTGCAGATGGTGTTTGCACCTTGAATATTTAAATTTTTTATGGAATTTATGTCCCCTTGAATTTCTTTTTTAAAGTTGCAATAATTTTTTAATCTAATGTTGATCAGCAATAAACCTATTTAGTTTCATCTGAATTGACCTTGTGGTTCTGGACAAATAAACATGTATAAAATTACATCTCAGGTCTGTATGTTCAGTGGAACAAAATCTTTGGTTTTCTAGCTATAGGCTTAGTGTGTTAAGGATGAGATTGCAGTAAATCATTACACAGCAGTAAAAAGCACAATCTACAGCATCATCATAAGATTTTGAACTCAGAATATGTGACTATGTATGTTGCCTACTGCATAGCTGGTCGTAGTAAAACAGTCTGAAATGAATGCTGTTGAACCATCATATATTCCTGGGGTAAAAATAACTTTTTTGGAATATATTTAATAATTTAAATTTTCTGTTAATATGAATCTGTGTTGTTTGCTCATAAATTTCTGTTAAATTTGGAAACCTTTTTGTATCAATTTAAAGTTAATGAGGTTTTGTATATTTTAACCTTCAAGCATCCAAAGAGCATTCAAGGTTGAAGCATCTAAATATTTATGTGCAAAAAATGAAGATCCATCTAAAACATATCTTGATCAAATTTAAGCTTTCTAGGACTAAATGTTTCTGAGATATTTCATTCTTGTGGTAGATCATCCAGGCTGTCTACTGTCATTTTTTTCATTTTTATTCATTTTTTAAAACTATTTTTATGTTTTTCAAATTTTTGTGAAGAATGTTAACTTTATGAGTTGAAAACCACTGTTTTTGATTTACTATTTTTGTGCAACTGTGTATGAATTGAAAACCATTGTTTGTGATTTATTATTTTTATTTTTGGGGGATTAAATCATAGCTTAGCTTTATGTGAGGAAAATGAGAGAAGGTATAAGTAGTAGGCCAGAGCCTTTCTGGGTCATTTTGGAATTTCAATTTGCCTGGGTGTTAGATTTTTGCCTTTATCCAAAAAAATTGGAAATCCAATATTTTTTTGCTGTTGGACCCCATTTACCTACTGCCCCCGGGGCTTTTCTGAATTGCACCTCCCAAAATATACTAATATTAATAGAAATAGAGCCATTAGAGCTAGATATGCAATGTTGGTACTCATATTTAATGCTTTTTGGAGAGGGAGACATCCATGACCTTGAAAATTGTATAAGGTTACTTCAAATTTTTAAAATTTTTTGTAATTTCTTACTTAAAAGAAAAATTATAACACTTTAGCTTGTATTGTCAAGTCTAAAGTCAGTCAGTTTAAGAAAATGATGTTCTGCAGCAATAATCACACTTACTCAAATGCGCTTTGCAATTCTATGGGCTTTAAGTACTTGGGGAAAGCGGGCACTTGCAATTTAAGTAGATGAAGATGCTGTGTTATTGAATATGTCAAATAAAAACTTAACCAAATAAAAAAAATTTTTCTTCACTTTTATTAGTTTTGTTGGTGGTATGGTTTTAGGAGTTTCATTGAAGTGCTGTTTGACGTATAGATTTTGCTTCGGCAATATAAAAGAATGCTTGCATGCAGCTTTTGTGTAACATCTGACATGATAGTAATTACATTTAAATAAACAAGGTTATAATCCACAAAGTTTCCGTAATTTTAAATTTAACTTTAAAAATGTTAATTTCTACCAGTATCCCTGGCTAAGTTTGAACGCACTTCATATTAACTCTTGTCTTTCATAATAATTTATTGGTTAACTTTTCAAGAATGCACTTGGCCTATTAATGTCATCACAGAAATTGGCATGATCAATATAGCCAACTTTGTGGTGATTCAGTCAGCAAATCCTAATCTGCTAATTCTAACACCAAAAAATAGAACATAATAATTCGCATAAAAACGGTCTCCCATATCACTAATCAACTGATTTGGGTATTTTACTTGTGTAATTTTGCTCTAACATTTTATGCTTGCTTGATTCTTTTTCCAGATCTTCAATTGCTTTTTTTCCAACCTCTTGATATAAGCTTAGACCGCAAAATTTAAATCTATACCTAGTTGAATTTCTGTAGATGGAAAAGGGGGCATTGCATAAGATGTTATTTGGTCTGAGGTTCCAGACCACAGTCGCAATTACTTTTTTTTCTCTTTTATCAATTATTGTTGTGTTCAGTGGTCTGCTTTTTGTTTTCCTTTCCTTTTTGTTTCCTTCCCTTTGTGTAGTATTTACTAAAATGTAATATCTGCTTGAATCTCGAAATTTACAAATTTATTTGACATTATCATTGTTTTATTTAATTATAAACCGTAGGTAAAGTGGCAACTGACTTTGACCATACCGTCTTTTCGTTGTCTCCCAACCATTTGTATTTACATGTAGTGTGTTTAAAAATCTGGAGTAAATAAATAAATAAATCTGAATCTGGAATTGTTCAGTTGACCCCATTTTGCCATGTTTTGTTGCAACACTCAAACAGGTAATCTCTGGACTCTGACTGCTGGAAATTCAGTGTTTTCCACATTACCAATGTTGCTTTCCATATGATTAGGATGGTGATATTATCTTAATTTTATGAAGGCGAGCAGCAGGCGGTTGAGTTTGTCAACTTATATTGTAGCTTTGTCACTTGCTGCTCAAATCGCATGATGAGGGCTGGTTCTGCACACTACCATATTTGTATTTCCTCCATACTACTCAAAAAGAAGTCTGAATATAACATAAGCTTTTGATAACTAATAGTGCAGCAAGCACAAAATAAACAAATTCTGCAAATGAGGAATGAAATGTGAAGTTCTAAACAAGAAGTTGTCAAAAAGCTGGTCAATAAAGACAGGTTTAGAAACATCTGTACAACTTTTGGGAGTAAATAAGCTATGGTTTAATAGAAAAATCGCAAAAGGACAGCTCAGCTATCTTTGCTGTGCTGCTATCCTTGCCCATTTCAGAAATCGAACAAATATAGTGGTGTGCGTTTGAGTTAGTGTGATTATTGCTGCAGTAAATTGTTTACTCAAACTGCCCGACTTTTGATTTGGCAACACATGCTAAAATGCTATAATTTTTTTTGTTAATAACAAGTTACGAAAAATTGAAATAATTTAAAGTAACCCTAATGCAATTTTCAAGGTCATGGATGTCTTCCTCTCTAAAAAGCATTAAATATGAGTACCAACATTACATATCTAGCACTAATGGCTCTATTTCTATCGATATTAGTGTATTTTAGGGGTGCAATCAGGGGCGTATTCTCCATAGGTGCGGAGTGTGCGGCGCACGCCCTGTGAAAATTCTGCCAGCGCTACTCACAAAAAATTGTTTATTTAAAACTTTTATTACATCGATTTAGTTTTTGAAACATTCCTGCCAGCGCAACACAATCCAATGCTTTTTTTCTTTCACGAAACTACTGGAGTATAGCGAAACCATTCGATTCGTTCAAGAAACTTTGCGCACCTGAGCCACACTGTACCTTGCCGTGTATTTTGGCTTGGAGATATATAGCGGACGGTGACGATGCCTTTTTCGTCAAAAATCCACGCATTTTAAATGATCGGCTCGTGCGCTTGGAAAAGAGCACAAGACAAGGCGTAACGCCAAATAAATGTGTGCAAAAAGAACAAGACCATGAAATTGACTGCAACTTTCCGTTTTGCTAATCGCTATAGTTTTGTTTGTAAGGTTTAAATGTAAATGAACATTTATACCAATAAAATAGTTTTAAATTATTGCTAAAATCTCGATGGAAAATAGTTTAGACAGCATAATCAAAAAGCCGTTTCCAAGCAGAAGCTTTAGTGAAAAATTAGGTATGCGTCTCTTTCAAAACTTGATTTTTCCCAACTGCAATGGCCTGCCAAATATGGTGAATATAAAGCAAAATTTCCAAAAGATTTGTTAAACAAAGTACAAACAATTCACCGACCACTGTTTGATTATAGTCGCTTAGAAAACGAAGTTTTATGTGCTTTACCGCTCCAACAATTTTGTTAGAAAACATGCACATGAGCTTATCACTTTCATAAAATCTATGAACCTCCAACCTGGATTTTCAGAAGTGTACAAACTTCGTCAACTGATATGTACTATTCCGAGAAACACAGCTTCTGCTGAAAGAAATTTTCCGCTTTGAAGCAAATAAGCACATGCTTTCGGTGTAGTCAACATCAAGAACGTCTTAGTGGACTAAGTGAGGCGAAAACCATTTCACTTTTATTTTGTTGTTGTTTTTTTTAATCAATACTTTTGCTGCAAAAGTGTTGACAGAATACAAACGGTGACAACTCCAACCCACTCGTAGTGTACAATGAGCCAAGTATAAACTCTCAACTGAATGTCTCCTAATCTGTGAACTATATGCGTCATTCCCATAATGTGCTTGTTACTTTGTTAGTTCTTTATTGAATTTGTTACTTTGTTAGTTATTTATTGAATTATTTAGTCTTGACACTTCTAAATTTTAACGGCAAGCTAGGCGACATCTTGCTGTTACATTTGCATTTTAACTTCGCCGGTGGGTTCACTTCTGCTTGACGTATCTGTATTGTCATTAAATTTTGTATCGGAAATTAGTTTGAGCAGAAAAGGACTTTTTTGCAATATTTTTTTGGAAAATAACTGATTTACTTAAACTGAAGTGTCAGCGCACACCCTGAAAAAATGCTCACCGTACGCCACTGGGTGCAATTCAAAAAAGCCCCGGGGGCAGTAGGTAAATGGGGTCCGATTGCAAAAAAATATTGGGTTTCCAGTTTTTTTGGCCAAAGGCAAACATCTAACACCCAGGCAAATTGAAATTCCAAAATGACCCAGAAAGGGTCTGCCCTAATAAGTAGCAATATCGGTAACTTTTTTTGATTGTCATTGTTCTGTTTTGACGAAGGCAACTCCTCTAAAATTATCTTTGTAGTTAATGCAGATGAATTAGGCAAAAACTTGTGTTTTTTTTTATTTTATGACTGACCCGCTTGTAACATAAAGGCTGAAATTTTACCAATAGCCACCGCCCTCGTAGCCAGTTTAATCATATTTTCGCACTGTTAGTTTTAATGCCACTTTTTAAAAGCATTAATTTTTTCTAAAATATGCCTAAAATTAAGTTAATTTTGCAAAAAAAAAATTGCAAAATTTGCAAGCCTGGTGGCTCTGCCCCCATACCCCCTTGCTTGCGGCAGCTGGGGGCAACTCTGCCCTCAGACTCAAAACTAACAGCCAGTATATAAAGATTTATTTTGAATTAGCACATGGTGACAGATTGCACCTGAAGCTATTAAACTGAAAGCGAAAATCGTGCAAAAACGTTTGCAAAAATATTATTCAGTTACTTGAACAGACACCTCCCCTGCAAAAATTTCTGGATCTGTTCCCAGAATTGGAAAAATGACTTGTTTTTGCTTTAATTACAAATTCAATTACAACCTAAAATTTTCAATTACAATTATTCAAGTTCAAGTGATTGTAATTCAATTGCAATGAAAAGATTCTCAAAACATTGCAACCAATTCACTAACATACTAAGCCTCGAGTTTTGCTTATGTCAACACTCTGGGTTTGTTTTGTATTTCTATACCAGACCTATCAAAGCCCCGTTTCTCTCAGTACTTGTTCTTCCATCAAGCTTTGTTTACCTTTAATTTTTGCAATACATTTTATTTTGTAAGCAATAGTGAAGTATGTTATTGAATTCATATCGCTTCCAGCAACATTATGGCTTTAGCTAAACATGGTATCATACCGCAATTATTTGTGCCAAAGAAAATAAGTTTTAACCCAATTAAAAGGAGAAAAAAAAAAGAAATTATGTACGTTACAACTCCAAGTTACAACTACTGTTTAACACTATTTTAACTTTTTCCAATAATATCACATATTTAGCATGATCGTACAAAATAGAATCATTAGTGTCACCAGGCCCGGCACCAAAGTAGCGTGACGGGGGGGTGGGGGCATAAACAATTTTTGGGGGCACAAAAACTTTATCGAGAGTGAAGACCAAAAAAACAAAAGTTTTCATCTCAAAGCATTTGCGAAATTTCACGAATTCTGAGGTGAAAAAAAAGGTCTTCACCGCAAAATCTGCTAAAAAACGGTTCTTACCCATGAATTCTGGGATATGACCGGTATTTTGGTGGTCTCAGGCCTCGAACGGCTCTCCAGTGGCACCGTGCCTTTACTTTCTTTGGGCGCAATCCTTGCTTTGGGAGCACAAGCAGTTATTTGGGGAGGGGCGCGGCCCTAGAATGCCACCCCATGCTGCTGGTCCTGAGTGTTGCTTTGACATGCGCACAAGGGCAAACAAGCAAAAAGCATACAAAATCTTAATATCACAAATAGCATTGAAGTTACATTGGTTATTTACCACCGGTTACAGTCACATCTAACGACATAGGCCAATTCTATGTTAGGCTATTTTTTGGCTTAGAGTTAGTGCTAGTTATGATTTAGAGTAGGTGCTAAGTTTAGGTTATGAATATGATAATCCCTATCTCTAAAACTAACTCCAACTATCTCTAACCTACTTTGATGTTCGGTTTGTGACGTCAGAAGTGATTGCAACCAGTAGAAAATATCGATTTGCAAGCAGAGGAAAATTGATATTGTTCAAACACATTTTGTTATCATCTATCTTAGTGAATAATAGCGTAATTGTAATTGAAAATAGGCAGAAAATTTTTCAATTACTATAACAAGTATCGACTTTTGCAAATGTTCAATTACAATTACAGCAAAATCGTGTAATTAATTACAATTTTGCATAGGTGGGCGCAAGTCCGGTAATCCGTTAATAACGAAGCTAACTTTTTCATTAACTCGTTAATCCGTTAAAAAGTTCTATTATTCGTTAAAAAACTCCTAAATTGACTTCCGGTAAGTTCTGTTAACTTCCGTTAAGGTTTTTATCGTTAATATCTTGCACCATTCATTTAACGTACCGGTACGAACTAGTTTGCACTGGTAGCACTTGTTGCATATTAGCACGAGTTTTCTAGAAAAAGCGTAGAAAGGAGCTCTTTTGTGAGAAATAATCAGCTGCAACCTCTTAGGTCTATTGATTATCGCTGTTCGCAATTTCCTAAGATTTTCCGATCGCAGCTTCGTCAGTGCATTTGAACTTACTTTTATCTTGAAATTAGATTAGACCGGGAAATGTAAGTTTCAAAACACAAAAAGACCACCACAGCAATAAATATTTCCTTACAATCAGCTCAACTGCGTCAATACGTGTTCTAGAAGCAAGTAAATAAAAAGAAATGCAAATTTCTGTTAAAATATTAACGAATTAACAGACTTTATTAACTTCCGTTGATTAATGCTAAAAATAACGGATTAACATTAACGGAGGTGTGAAGTTTGTTAACGGACTAGTGGTTAACGAAGCTAACGTTTTCCATTAACTTGCCCATCTATGCAATTTTGTCAATTACAATTATAATATTTCCAAGCCTGTCCGCCCCTGAACTGTATCTTTTTACGGTGTCAATTTTTAATCTAAGGTACAGGTATGATAAGTTATCAGAACGTTTCATCTTCGATTGAAAGTAGCTTCCGAGTTTTTAAGGTCAAATTTCGCTATGACGATATTTCACTCATAAATGTTTTTACGAGTTTAAACGTTTAACTTACAAAAAAATAACTATCAAATACTGGTCAGCGAAATGGTTCTATTAAAGGGTGTTCTTTTGACTAAAATCATCATAGAGTTGATAATACGTATATGAAATATTTTCTTTTGTGGAATGTACAAAAAATACTACAGGCTGCAGAACTACGTTACCTGCTTAGTGCTACAAAAGGCAACTTGAAGCTGCAAGAATTATAAGCTTTTGTGCGTAATGTTGAATTAATGTGACATAATAAATACCTTTTTCGATCATGGACCAGGGGCCACATACTAAGGTCTTCGGAAAAACACAAATATTTGTGTTTCGGAAGTCATTCGGTTTTCGAATTTTCATTCGGAATAGATTTTACGGAAAATTTTTTGAGAGTTTGAATTAATTTTTCGTAAAAATATAAGTTTATTTTCTTCGTGATCAACATTTTTTTTTTAAATGTAACAACTAAAAAATTTTCGTATTTGGATATTCATTATTTACTTTCCAAAATAAAAATGTTGCTTCAAAAATTTTTGTAAAAAGTTGTTAAATGAATTCCGAACAAAAAATCATCGTTTTCGTATTCGTAAAAGCAATTTGCGTTTACTTTCGCGTTCAAACACGAATAAAAAACGTCATCAAATGTGTAACTATCATAAAATAATTGTCTATTATTGTCAATACCCAACAAATCATTGTCACCTCTTTCGCTTTGCTGTGCACGTGTTACATTTTGTTTCATTTGAATGTAGCAATCTTGATTTGGTAGTCTCAAAGTTCTGTCAAGTTGTATTTAGACAAATCAAAAATGAGTCGCAGATTCACTCAGGAAGAAGTGAATCTTCTGGTAAGCTTAGTTAGTCAAAATTACGACTTTCTAACATCTTCGCCCTCCGCCTCCAAGACGAAAGGTATGGTGGATCAAAAATGGAAACGGATTGCTGATTCCATCAATGAATTAAGAGGATATCCACTGTCACCTAATAGCCAACAATTACCAAATTCGCCGCTCTCAAACCTATCCATGCACAGAGGAAGCTTCTAGAAGAAATGAGTCATGATGCGATCCAAGCCACTTGGCTACCACATCTCGAAAAATAAGATTTGCGTTGCATACAGCCTGAATGTTGATAGAGTGGTATCTTTTTCGATTGACATTAGCATATTCGTCTTCAGAGGGTGCAGTTATGCGAATATGTGAACCATCAATCGCACCGATTACTCTAGGCAAATAAGACACTTGCTCAAAATCTTCGAATACACGCAAAATTTCTTTTTTAGGCATGTAAATATAATGGGAAGCTTTCTTTACCATAGCATCAACAAATACGTACAATATTCGACTTACAGTGGCTTGTGAAATAAAGTAATAAACATAAAATCTTTGCTGCAGTTTTGATAACTGCCCGATGCCAGCGTCTTTAAGTCCAATTAATGATCTATACCACCCACACATTTCATATCCTCCCGAACTATTTTACAAACTAGGCAAATTTCTTCCTTCCTCAACCGAAATTCGTGGACAAGTTCTTGATCAATTTTGCTTTCTAACAAATTGCCGGTTCTTCCAAAGTTTCTATCCTCATTCATATAACAAAGCAATGCTGAAAGCAAGCAATAATGTGGTGCACGTTTTTTCTCTATTACCAACTAACAACCGGCGAAGCAAGCGTAAATGCCAGCAAAAAAATCTTCGGAAGTTTTACGAGTGGTCTAGAGCATTCGTAAATTTATTCGAAAATTCGGGCTAATTCACGAACATTTTGAGCCATTTTTACTTTTTATTCCGAAGAAAAAAAATGTTAGTACGAACAAAAAATGTTAGTAACGAACAAAAATCTTCGGCCGAACAAAAAAATCCTCGGAAAAAAATTCAAAATCTTCGCAGAAATAAAAAATCTTCGGCCGAATGAAAAAGTCTTCGGCCGAAGATGTTTTTGTTCGGCGAAATATTTACGAATATTCGGAAAAATGAAAATCTTCGAAACGAAAATTCGGAAATTTTATTCGTAACGAAGACCATAGTATGCCAATTTCACGAAACACGAGCGTTCGTTTTTTTCCGAAAACCATAGTATGTGGCCCCAGGTAAAAATTTGTTTGATTGCAGTTATTTCATATTGTTACGTTCACAATCATTAACGTTTTTTTGTGGCATATTCTTCATTTTTGACCGCGATTATCTCATACACTACTCCAGCTGAAATGATGAAATTTTTTGCAAGAGTAGAGGAGTGAAAAATGTTTAAGGAAATACTGCTCGATATCTGTTTTATTAAATAAATGAGATACTGCTCAAACCGGTTTATTGAAGAAATGAGAACTACTTGAGGTAAAAGGAAGGTGCCCCAAACCGTTTTCCGCTATTCCTTTTTAGCGCTGAAATTTCATGTAATCCATTTAACTCCCCCATTGGCAACCCTGCATTTTTGCAGTTTTGTGACATCGCAAAAGGCACAGTTTTTCAAAAACTTCTCGCCGACAAACAAACGCGATTACCAATTGATAGCAGTGAGTAGCCTGTAAGCCACTAGGTACTTGGGCATAAGTATTGTAGTAGGCGGGGTCCAATAATGGGATAACTCAGTGTAGAACTAATATAACGATGATGATATTACTTCAGCAATCGAGCGCATAAATTGACCAAAGTCTATACTTCTGCATGGAGAGTATAAACTTTGGTCACGCTGAAGTACAAACTTTTATTAATTTATGAGCTCCATAGCTGAAGTAATTTTATATTATTATTGCAGTTCTAAACTTAGTTATCTCATTACAGGACCCCGCCTACTACAATGCTCATGCCCTAGTGGCTACAAGTCTACAACCAAATCTGAAAATGCTATTGGAACATGTTGGACCTAGGGTAGTAAGTAGTACTGATCTGCAGCACGCCTTTTGTGATGTCACAAAATTGCAAAATGCAAGGCTGCCAATGGTATGGAGTTAACGGATTAAATCGTATTTTCGCATATAAGGCTAATTGCAGAAAATGGTTTCGGGCACCTCTTTATTACATTAAGTAGTTCTCATTTCTTCAATGAAACTGATTTTGAGCAGTGTCTTCAAGAATAAAATTGAAAAAAATTTTCCACATTGTTCTTGCAACACAGGGTGGAAGTAAGAGGACTGGTAAAAAAAAGCAGTATAAAATCTGCAGAGGCGCGGATTGGCACCTTTGCTTTAATGTGTTGATGAAGTGCATGTTGGGGGGTCTGGGGGGCTTTCGCCCCCCAGACGTTCATTGTGTTTTTTTAAATCATTGCAGGTTTTGTTTTAAGTCGATTGTATTTTTATCTTTGGCTTTAATTAATTTGAAAACGTTATCTTCGTTTATTGGACAATTTTTGAGTGACTAGCTTAGGTATAAGCGACTCTGTTTAAGTAGCATAATTGCAAAATCTCCCATAGCAGCCCGAATTAATAAAAAGTTTTGTCATTTTTTTGTTCAAAGGTGAGTGGACCGCCTAATTCCCAACAGTATTCAAATCATATCTTTCATTATACTCGCTAGATTACGCCGAAGCGTGTAACGAGTTGGCGGGGCTCATCTCCGCGTTATTGCGCCCGGGCAACACAGCTCCTTTCGAAGAAATGTCGCAGCAGTGGCGAGCCGTTGGCAACACTGTCCGATTTGACCGGCCCGAGATTTGAACCTCAGATCTCCCGCTCCAGAGACGAACGCGTTACCGCTCGACCAACTGGCCGTTTAAAACTGTCCCAACAGAATTGCCTATTTAAATTTTGTTTTCTTAATTTCAAAATAATACTATTCAGCTTATTTTTGGTCAATTTTCAAATTTTTGTTGATCTTAAAACTTGAAGTTGAGGAAAATGCAGTTTTTTGAACTTTTTTCTTTTCTTCAATCTAGTTTTGAATACCAAACAATTAACTTAATTATAAACGGCCCTGTTTTCTAAAGATAAAGAATTCAACCAAATTTGTCAGACTCGTTTTCTTTACATAGTTTGAGACAGCTTGCTGTCTAGTTGTTTAAGATGTCTTGGATTCAAGATATGTATATAATAATAATCAGTTTAAAAATTTTATTTAACAAAAATATATTTTAATGCAAAATTGAAAAATGAACAAACAGTGAAAGGCAAAAACACAACTTTCAACTTAGCTAAAGTATTTCTTGCTAATACTGTAATGTCCTGATAATCGCAGATCTGTGTTCCAAGGTAGTCTTCAAATCTTTAGTCTCTTTCTCCGTTCTTGCTTGTTTGATTAGCTAGTGTACTTTCAACAATTGTCATCAGAGAATTAGATTTCTACAATGTGAAAAACAACATCTGGTTAAGACACTGAGCCAACTACCGGAAATACATGCAGTTTGCATACCCATGCGTATTATTTAGTTGCCATGCTAATGCCTAGCTAGCCCCAATGCAAAAAACTGTTCTGTTTAGCAGAATTGAACCCATGGTGCAGTGCTTACGAGTCCAACGCGTTTGCCACACACTAAACAATCTCGTCGACTTCTACTAATTGTCTAAAATTTGCGTAGTGGACTCAAATTATGATCTTGCTACCATCGTATGAACACAACATACTTATCAGGCTATATAGTGGAATCAAGTCAATATCTTTATGCTAATACAACCTACTGCTAGCTAAACACTTTAAAAAATTCAATACCGGTACGCGGTAGTGCTTTTTCCCCATTATTATATTAACCCCAGTTGATGCATTCAGTTCTTGATTGGCACACTGCAATTGAATACAGTCGAAAATTTTCTTCAAAAATGCAGGAAATTAAATAGTATTAGGACTTAAATTTTAGGTAATAGTAATGCGACGAAACCCGACATAAGGGCACATGACACATGTGTGCAGGGACATCAGGCACAAAGTCATAAGGGCGCAGAGACGTAAATCTGCAATCTGTGCTAACATTTTCATGCTTACGCGCCTTCGGCGTGATAAAGCGAGAAAATGTAAGATTTGATTTGATTTTGCTTTGCAACGGGACAAAAGACTATAATTATTTGTTTAACGGATTTAAGTACAACCGTTAAATGGCTACGTTTGAAAACAGTAAAATGATTGCGCTTGAAAACAACAGGTGCGTGGTTATCCAAAGCAAGTGAACTCATTAAAAATAAACATTTCTTTTAAAATGTTTAAGATTACCGTAGTGCACGGCTATCTAAAAGCAGTTTAAGGGTAATAATGCCTTGTGCGATAATTGAGGCAGGAAGCTAATTCAAAAAACTTCTTTCAAAAATTTAATAAAATACTCATTGATCATGTTCGTTTCTTTGATAACAATTATTTCCGAAGCACGAAAATGTTGGCGCAGATTACAGATTTACGTCTCTGCGCCCATATGTCCCTGTGCCCTTATGTCGTAGATCCGTTATGCGATTAGGATCGATATAAACTGTCACGTTCCTATATATTTTGGAAATGTTACCTAATCGAAAAATAATTCTGCAAAATATATAGCATCGAAAGTTGCACTTACTCGTGTATTATCTGACACATTTTTCAATTGATAAACGGACACTTGACCATCACTGTCGCCGATAAGTACACTGTTGGAGTTCTTGGCAAATATGCAACTACTAAACTTAATTCCTGGACTGGCTAAATGCAGTATCAATGGGTCCAACCTGTCGCAAATAATTTGTATGTCTGGTAATTCACGTCAGTAGTGTTCAGAAGGAAGTTTACTGTTAATTTATATGAGGTGGTCCCCCTGTCCCTAACTTAAATATTTTTTACCTAAAACGCAGCTCGTAAATACCGGTAATTTGATTTCTGTGCAAAGGTTTTGTTAAGGATAGTGGCACCCGGGGCAGGGTTTTGTGGTGTCAATCTTTATGATGATATGACACCCTTTATGAAAATTATGTCCAAAAGTAGGTGAAGACCAAAAACAAAAGGTCTTCGCCGAAAATTGAGTGGGTTTTTGGCCCAAAAAGTAAGTGAAGACCGAAAAAAAAAAAAGTCTAAGCCATAAAAGTGGTGGATTTTCGATACTAATGAGGATCAACTAAAATGAAAAAAAAGTCTTTATCTCAAATTAGTGGAGTTATGGTTTTACATCTTAAAATGGTGTCACCCCAAAATGGCAATACCAGGGGCGGTAGGGCCGCCCCCCCCCCCCCCCAACGACGTAATCGTTTCTGTCGTTAAAAACAACCTCTTTAAACGAAATCCAGACGATGCTTACTACTTGCCTTATAAATACTTGGCCTATCAACTTTGCTAGAACAAGAGATTACAGGTGCTAGGTAGCAATGACTTTACAGACTTACCCAAGAACTAAAGACCAGTAGCGTTTTTTCGATTTAACAAATGATGCAGTTAAACACTTTAAGTTTAGTGAGCAATTGGTGTATCAGTATTGTTCACTGTCGTTTTATTTAGTCAATGATCTGTATTCCGAAGCTAAAGATTCGGTAAGGGTAACTGTTACCAAGGTATAGCTACTAATTAAACGATACCTTATAGTACTTTTGCAAGCTTTTTTCGAACAACAAAAGCGAGAACCAAGAAATGCTAGAAAATAAACATGCAAAAAGCTCTGAATTCATTTTGTTCTCTATGCTGCAGGTAAATAAAGCGTTTGGGTATTGTTTACTAGTTCCGCTACGTTTTAAGTAAACTCACGGCATTGTCTGTTTGATTGAAAATATGTTTTTGTGCTACACTACGGTTCGCAATCTCTTTTCTGTTAAGCAAATATTTACGTGTTAGAGTTCAGGTCCCATATCTCGACAGCTCCTTCGTTGACTGCGCAAAACACTGACGGCGAGTATGGTGACCAACAAATATCGTGAACGACTTTGGTCGTAGAAAAGAAATTCAAAACTGGTTTAAGCTCACTCTGAATCCATAATCTGCAATAAAACAAAGTGAAAATTCAATTTCAAAAATATTAACATCAACCGTACAGAAAATTAAACAAGTAATATGAGTTTATTGACTCAGGCTTGCCACATCCGTCTAGAAAAAGTTCTGGATTTTTTTGTTGTCTTGGAAAGTGCCAGAATTTTGTTAATAGTCCTGGAAGACATCTGAAACGTTTTCCCATGCTTCATTGGGACAGAATAGTGCAGCCACTAACCCAGAGAGTCGTAAGAGCCGCCAGACTTTCTTTAAGTTTTGCAGTATTAAGTGAAAATTAAAAAAGTTCTGGAATTTAATTTTGTAGTTTCTGTGGTAACCCTCTCAACTGAACGATTATATCTTATGTGTATGATTATCTATTGCGGATGAATTGATTGAATTTAAGCAGTATGAAGGACGTAAATGTTGGATCAGCCCTATATGATACGTAAGCCTCCAACACGTCCAAGACCAATAACAATGTATCTCAATGTAGTTTACGCATCATAAGTACCAAATCTGAATCTGATTTAAAATAATATAGCCACAAGCTTATCGGGCATATACGAAATCAGTCGTAAATTATATACTACTATTTTATTTATTAAAATCGATTTCATTCCAGCGGGGCATCATCAGTTAGATCTAAAAACAATCAGCGTATACTTTAAAACCAAAATCATCATAAAACCTATAAATAGACTTTAACATCAATCAAATTGAAAAGAACATAAAATGGTCTTTAATAACAGCGAAATTAAAGAAAATATAATACTGTATATAGCAAAACCTCTTTCGCAAAGCAAATGTATTGAAAACCTTGTTTTATCTACACCACCATAACATCAGAAAAAAACTATACAAAAAAGTTGTTTAAAATAATAAACCCCTACAAAAAAATATAAATTTTTTTTTCAATTATAAAAAGCGTTGCTAAGCAACCAAAAAAGTGAACATATCTCCAAACCTTAAAATGTAGAAAACTTAAATCTTTTTTCAAAAAAAAGGGTGGAATTGGAAAAGAAAACATTACCAAACTCTTACCTTGGTTGGCAAATCCACAAGTAGGAAAAAAAGGACCTTTAATACTAACATGGTTTTATTTATTTAACGTAGTTTTATGATGATTTTGGTTTTAAAGTTTACGCTGATTGTTTTTAGATCTAACTGACGATGCCCCGCTGGGGTGAAATCGATTTTAATAAATAAAATAGTAGTATATAATTTACGACTGATTTCGTATATGCCCGATAAGCTTGTGGCTAGTATTATTTTACTGATCCCTAAATGCGAAGTCGTCGGAATTTCTTCTCCTGTGTGTGATTTTCAACCAAAACATGGCCTCAAACAATGAATCTGATTTAGGGAACCTTGATTACCTTAATGTAGTTAAGCTCCACAAGGGCAGCATAATTTTTTGTTTGGAAATGCGTTTATATTGTACTGTTGTAATGATGTTATATATGTGTGGCGGCATTCAAGTAAGCTTGAGAGTAAACGCTTCGGTGTGACTGCAAGCTGCTGCTCTAGTATGTTACTGCAGAATACACAATAGAATTAGAGTCTTCAATTTACCGCATTAAAAGGGTGTCAATCGAACTGAGCTCTTGGCTTACCGTATACTCCAGTCAGCACTGCATGAGAGGAAAACATCTGAAGCAAACGGTGACCATTTCAGTTTGTAGATTGAGCCTGTGTGTCCTGTAAATGTGTCCAAGAATTGCTCATTGTAGGAGCACGAGCACTTGTGGATTAATCCTTCTTCCGTGCCAGCCAAATACATGTTTGAATCCTAAAATCAAACCAACTTTGCATTAGTCCTAGTACTAGAACGTGTTTTGCACTTAATATGACAGTGGTTGGTAGATTTTTTATTGCAGTAACATCAGGTGCTTCAAAGAGAGTACCGTTAATAAGTGTTTTCACAAGTTCAGATGGCAATTTGAATATGTAGGTTAAAATAAAGCGCTGATTCTATCAATGTCTCTTACTTTGTGGTGAAAGTCAAAACACATTCCTGGAGCCTGCCTGGAAATGAAAGCTTCCGATTTCTCTTTTTTCTTCTGACTATTTTTGCTTCCAGTTCTCTTGAGTTTCATGAGATCTGAAAAATAGGAGATTGGAATTTTACATAATACATGCTGTAAATTTTATCAATTACTTGTAACTTTCTTAATATTAAGAATGATGTTAGTTTGATATACATATACTTGCATAATAGCTAAGGTACTGTGAATCGTTTGCTGATATTACACCACTAATAAGCCTAAGTTTTTGGTAGTGCCACCGACACCATTACGATTTAACGTGTCGCACCAGTTTGATTGTTTTTAGATAGAAAAAATATGAACCATTTGTATTATCGCTGAATATGCTGCGTCATCAACTACAGGGTTTACCTGTGCATTCAAAACCCTTGCGTATAGACCACTGCACAATGCGACCATCGGCTGAAATAGAAACAAGAATTTCGCCCCTGTCATCTCCCACGCCTTTCTCTCGTTCAATCCAGCACAGTTGCCAAATAGGAGCAGAATGCTTTCCCGCACAGTCACTAGAATGCATAAAATTACACTTTTTGTTTTTAAAAGAACTATTTTGTAAGAACACGGGACTCATTTTTGCTCAAAATTTAAGAACAACGCCAGCCTCAGCAACAAAAAATAATACTAAGAACAACGGAAACAGAATAAATTTCAAATCAAAAAAGAAACTAAATTCTTTACTGATTCAAAACGATGAAATTAGAGTGATGTACAATCAAAATTACAACAATTCCAAGACTATACAGAGCTGTTGCGTAGTGCGCAGGCAACAAAAATTTTTTTGGCTCTTGTTTGAATGAAAATGCTCGCTTTTTCGCTTTTACACTTTTACGATGTTGCAGAAACAGCAAAAAATGCGTTTACTCAAGCAGACAGAGGATTGGAAATAAAACAGTTTTACAAACATGGTCGCCACAATTGACATCGATGCTCTCAAAATTTAAGAACATTACGAACATATGAGGCTAAAAATTGGCAAAAAATTAGGAACAGCCAGTTTCAACTCAAAATTTACGGTTTTTGTAAAAAAAGTGTAATTACCGATTAAGCTTATTAATGAAATGCTAGCTCTGAACACGGATGACTTACTTTTGAGCTAACTTGGGGTTATTTTTTAAAAGAACCGAAAAAGTGGACCACTGGACAGGGTATTGGTTTCTTTACCTGTACGGGCCAGGCGCTGCCTTTTTTTAGATATCCATGTCTCTCCTAGTTTCTTGGTTGGTTGTCAGCCTTGCAGTTGCTCGATCGCGTTTACATGATTAATCCCTCGGAAACAACCTAGCATTACACTGCATTACGCTTGTTCTGCGGTCACTAGGCATCTTGAATGTTAAAGGTTTTTGTTCTGCTGATGCTGCACAGATTAATACCATAGGTGGGCACAAGTCCGTTAATAACGAAGCTAACTTTTTCATTAACTCGTTAATCCGTTAAAAAGTTTTTTCATGTTAACGGACTAAATTAACTTCCGTTAAGTTCTGTTAACTTCCGTTAATGTTTTTATCGTTAATATCTTGCACCATTCATTTATCATACCGGTACAAACCAGTTTGCAATGGTACCACCTGTTCGTATTAGCACGAGTTTTATAAAAGAAAGCGAAGAAAGGAGCTCTTTTTTGTGGCATATAATAAACCTGCAACCTCATAGGTCTATTAATTATCGCTGTTCACAATTTCCAAAAATTTTCCGATCGCAGCTTCGTTGTGCAAATTAAACTGTAAAATGTAACTTCCAAAACACGAAAAGACCACTATAGCAATAAATATTTCTTTACAATCAGCTCAACAGCGTCAATACGTGTTCTAGAAGCGAGTGAATAAAAAAGAAATGTAAATTACACGCAAAATGTTAACGGATTAACGGACTTTATTAACTTCCGTTAATTAAAGCTGAAAATAACGGATTAACGATAACGGAGGTGTAAAGTTTGTTAACGGACTAATGGTTAACGAAGCTAACGTTTTCCATTAACTTGCCCACCTATGATTAATATCTAATAAAACTGCCATTTTGGCTCGCTAAAATCAGCTAATCTTAAGGAATGCACCAGAATTGGTTTGATGCTTCTATTTTGTGAGAAGGTTCAAAACATTGCTGTATGAAAAGACAGCGAACCTCAGTAAAAAAAACCCTGGTTTTTAACTTTTAAAGTAATAAATAAAGCTTTACTGTTTTAAATAAACTAAAAAACGTCGTTTTGTAAAAATAGCCGTTTATTTTTTTCTCAGTCCCAGAAAGACAAAAAATTCCTCATATTCTTCTTCTTGACTTTATTTGCTTATTTATAGTACCAGTATACTGTATAGTAATATCATACATCCTTTCCAACAGGTGGTACCTTTTAATTGTATGTAGAATATAGTCAAAATAGAAACAAACTTTGACGCTTTTTGTCTACAATTGATTGTTTTGGTAGATTGAGAAAAAGGTTAAAGGGGGAAGTCCCAACTGTAAAGTACCTTTTATGATACTTGCTTTCAACCGAAGCAGTTTCAAACAGGAAGCAGGGGACAGCACAAAAAAAACTATAATTTATTCTTTTAGGTGTCAGAACGGTTACCCACAAGGTTTTTTTTTTGGGAACATTTTGTTAGGGGAATTAGGTGAATGCTTACACATTATTAAAAGCGTATATAGGACGGTGCTCTTCAGTTCGGCTCAAATAGGTTTTCAGAGATTTTGGTAGCTGGATTAGCAACACCTAGCATTGAAATTCTAAATGAGCTTTAAGTACGGGTTAGGTTCTGAATGGAGTTTTTTGAAAGGCGCAAAATTAGAATTGGACAGCTACTACTTACTGTTAGAGTAACTTTGTCTTGCAAAAGTTTGCTCAGTTTTGGTCAGTAAACTACAAAAGTATTTTTGACAAAAGATTTAGGAAATTGGGTGTTTCAGCGAAGAGTGATTAAGTTGTAAAAATGTTTTCTACCGGTTCCAAATAGGCATAGTGCTATGCCTTTTATGCGTCTTTAAAACAACCCGTTTTCTACAACTAAACTTAAAGCAGTTGAAGGAAAAATCTACTCAGTTGTACTTACAAGCTATCAACTACAGGCTGATCGACGTCATTTCTAACGTTATAAATGTAGACAGAGCCATCGTACTGCCCCACTGCAAGCAAGTTAGGGTTGGTACTGCTGAAATCGATTGCTGTAACGCTCGTCTTGCAATGATAAATTCTTTCTGGATACTAAAATGCGAGTTCAGTAAAAGTTCTTAATGCTTTGTTAGTAAACTGTCATCCTAAACACACATCAGTCACATGCTCATTATTGTTTAAGACAGAATGAAAAGTTGAAGTCTTCAGTATACATTGTCAAGCAGTCGAAGCTGGAAATTTTTTGGCAAAGCAATAACCTTCAGCATCTACATTATATACAAAGATCTGCCTCAGATGGTTAGCAAAAATTGACAATGACTACGCATTGCATTAGTCAATGAGAGCAGTGTTTTTTCCAGCCAATCACGGCTCGGCTTTTTTGTATAAATAACCGTTCTTTTTCCTGCGCTCTCCATTCCGACGGTTCTTTTTGACTAGCGTCCGACAAAAAGCTGCTTCGAAGAAACAAACATTTTAGTTAAAAGAAATTATCAAGTTCTGTACCACCAACCAACTTCAAATATGACTAGTCAATAAAGATACCTACTGTGCGATGGACACTTGGAAATGCAAAGACTTGTCAATAGTGCTCTAATAATCAAACTGGTTCTAAGGATAACAATCTTAAGAGTACAGCCAAGCTGTGTTCCCTCTTACTCTTTGTGTAATCTGCTGGTGCCCACATTTTCTCTTAACAATCGTACCCAAAGCTGTAAAAGTACGATAATGAGTCCTAAATTATACACCAATCCAGCCAGTTTTTTCGAGTACGCTAAAGTCATATTTCCACAAATTCGTCGTCGATTTAGTGGAAACACTGTGTTTCGATAAAAACCTGCTTAGTGTTTGGCTGTACTCATCGTACTTCAACTTGTCAGTGTGGGTATCTTTATTCGACTACAGTAAGTGAGTTACCTCAGGATTTTTTAAGTTCCAACAACAAGCTAGTCCTCCTTTTGGTTTGCTTTGTTCCGTGAATCCAAACTGGCCGTAACCAACCGCTAAAATGTCAGGATTGACCTTGTTCCAAGCCATGTTCGATACGTTGTGTCCCTTTAAAATAGAAAATTTGTCCAACTTTGTTTTTTTATTTTTCTGTAACAGCAAATAATTGTATTGCATGGTATTTGGGCGCAATAAATAGTAATAAAAAACATAAGACCAAGTAGTAATGAATTATACATTGCACCGAGGACTTGTGAAGCCGAACGATGGCTTAAGTTTACTATGCAAGGCGATTTACTAGAAACCTTCTTAAATTAAAAAACTACTGTCCATCAATAAATTTAGGGGTCTTAAAGATTTGTTTTGGAGTTAACGTTTTGGGAAAAATACGTTACCACGATAAACATGAACATTGTGTCGATTTAATAATAAATTAATAACCGTTAACGAAAAAGTAAAAATATTGAGGAATTTGAACTAACATTGGTTAGAGAGCAACTGTACGACCACAGGCGATCTAATGTTGGCCCGATTGACGTCATTATTACTGGAGAGGCAGTCCCTTTACTTGCATCATCCTTCTTCGGTTTGTCAGGATCTGAAGAAACCACAGTGTTGTATAAGCTTGTACATTATTAGCAGCATAAAAACAAAACATAATTACTAAGTCTAAAAAATCCGATATTTCTGTTCACTAAAAATACGATTTGCTAAAGATAAGGGCAGCCTTTTGCCCTAGTAAAGCAGCCAGCAGGGGTACCGAAACCCGGGGGATATATCCCCCAATAGTTTGAGTATGGTCTGCATTTGAGCGCTGGATGATCTTTGGACTTTTTTTTGGCCTTCACCGGGTTTCGGGGACAAAAACTCTTCAATTCTCGGTGAAGACCTTTTTTTTTTGGTCTTCACTTGATTTTGGGAACAAAAACTCTTCAAATTTTCCGTAAAGACTTTTTTTGCTCTTTACTCGATTTGCTTATGTGAAAAAATAGTGGTCGAGCTTCATCACCCCCAATGTTGAAAATGGGGCAAAATTGGGGTGAAGTTGCAAATTATCCCTCCCTATGCTCAACATAAATCGGCACCACTGGCAGCCAGAAGTTTAACTAATGTTTAAGAGACGTTTCATCGATTAAAAATTTCGCTTTTGTGAAAGGATACCAGCAATGAAAAAAAAAACTTACCCAGCAGAATTTCGAAACCTCTATACGCAGCCTGTTTAGGTTGGTAGATATTCTCAGTAACAACTCGTTCCATCACCACCAGATGTTGCTTGATGCTTTCGCCATTAGAAATCTTCTGCCAGTAAGGATTGTCACCTACAAAATGCAATATTATAGCCTACTACGTTTAAAAAACGTCTTGGTCTTACTATATTTATTTTCCGTTACTGATCTAGTAAATGTCAAGAGAAAACACAAAAAAAATTAGTCATTTCTTTCACAATGACCGAAAGATTAAAAACGTTTTGCATATTTTAGACACAAGTTCTGCCAAAAAATTGCGCTTGCAATCGCGAAACCAAACTTTTGTGAAATGACCAAAAAATATTTCCAACTTCAGACATAGAACAGAAAGTTCTGAACGAAACAGTAAACCAAAGCAACCTACGTCATCAATCATCATCCAGCGATTAAACATTTCACACAAAATTGCCTTTTTTCCGTCCACTTCTGCACCCCATTTTTTGGTCCTCGATTCCTTTTTCGACAACCAAAAAGGTGCAGAAAAAGTAGACTTGTTAAAGGCTAAGTATAAACTTTTGGTTTGAACGAAATTAAAGCTTCAAGTGACTTTAGAATGATACATCGGTTTTGCTATTCCTATTATGAAATTATTGTGATTACCATTCTCAATGTCAGCAGGTGTGGCTCCGTCCGTGGGCACAACGAGCGTTTTGGAATCATGATCCACGTCTATCACAGCCGATGACGCCATCATGCTGATATGACTTTCTATAAAAAATCTTCATCATTCTTGTGTTCGGTAATATTAATTCTTAAAATCCGGCTTGTCCTCCCCTCCCCCATGTCAGGGGTAAGCCGGTTTCCGCACTAAGAGAGCTTCCATATAGAGTGAAATTTCAGAAACACCGGCTTGAAGTTTTTGTTTTATCTCAATTGTTTATCTATAATGCGAATACTTTTTTGTTTGCAGGTTAAGTACATCTTAGATTGTTACATGCGTTTTTTCGTGAGAAAAGTTTTGGATAACTGTTTATCATCTGGAAAGATGGGTAACAAACGCAGTAAGCCTGTTGTTCCACCTAGCAGTGAGCCAATTGATAATTCATATCTAATCGTCTATTCCCAAAATGTTAGTTGTGACTCCATAAGTGAAAGACTGGCTGAAAAGGATGACGAAATGATTTTTAAAAACCGTTTCATTAAGCTGCTGGAAAATGTCGCTGAAATTTCGAAGCTAAAATTCATAGATGTGATAGCTTTCAACGAGGTAACTATCAAATCTTTCATTATACTTGCTGTATTACGCTGAAGCGTATAACGATTTGGCTGGGCCCATCTCCGCGTCATTGCGCTGGGGCAACAGAGCTTCTTTCGAAGAAATGTCGCAGCGGTGGCGAGCGGTTGGCAACACTGTGTCCGATTCGACCGGCCCGAGATTTGAACCTCAAACCTCCCGCTCCAGAGACAAATGCGTCAACACTCGACGAAACTGGCCGGTTCAACGAGGTAACTAATCTAGTTACTGCAAAACCATTACCGCGTATGATTGTAGCATTATTTCGTGGAGATTTGACTTTTTAAGGGACGTTTATCCTTCAAAAATTCATCAGTTTTAAACTATAATATTGCACGTATTTTAATATTTTTAACATGCAACAACTAGTCCTCTGATAGCGTAATCTAATAATTTTTGAGTAGGAAACTAACAGCTACACTGCATAAAACGCTTTATCTACAGCAAAAGATGGCTTTATGTATTTTCACTTTCTTAACGTTTTTGTTTAGATAAGGCATAAAGAAAATGTTGGGTTGGTGACGACGAAGTTGGAAGAAGCAGGATTTGAAGTTACGGCGCTCGCTAATAATGATTCTCCTTTGTCGTTCCATAATGTCCTTGCTGTCAAAAATGATTCCAAGGTGGGACTTGAATGTTGTATTGGTAGTAGTAATAATTGAACCTACTGTAGTCTGTCGCAAAGCTGCGTTGTAACGAAGTTATGATTAGGTTTGCCCTTTGCAGAGAAAGAAAAAACTCAAAATTAACGATAACCTCAAAATATTATCTTCCAAATAACTAAGTCTTTGTATTTTTCTTAGTGGGACTAGATAAAGAGTTTGGGAGTGTGGTTATAGCACTTTAAGGCCTTTTCCGTTCAAAAAATTTAAGTGAATTGACTGGTAGCCTCTAAACGTAAATTACTTTAAACCTAAATAGTTACGTTAAAAGGTTTGATTTTGATTTAATAAAGCGATTAGCGATTACAATAATGGGATATTTTTTATAGTGGAAGATCACTGCCTGGGAAAAAAAATGGGTGGCGTTCGATGATAAAGTGGAAAAACCCTACCTAAAAGATGAACCTTGTCACATTGAAGGAGACCCACACGGCAGATGCGCTATAGTGGTTCATTTGGAACACAAATATCACCCGACTAAAAAGGTACAAAATGAATCACAACGTTGTTGTAATTTTTCATCATGAGGCTTTTTGTGTGAGTAATTCTGCTTCAAGTACAGCACATACGCTGTAATAGTGTAATAACTTTTTTTAAGTAAAATCGACATCTTAATTATAGGTGGAATTTTTAAAGAGTTATCAAAGATTTGATTCAAACTTTGCATTTTTTGTTTTGAAGGCAACTTGCTGGAATTGCATTTAGTATGCAATAATAATTTAGCTGTTGCAGTTGGAAAAAAAGCTTTTAACATCTCTTTTAATTTTAGGTTCGGGTCTTAACTTCTCACGTTTGTCCACAAGGTGAAGTCAAAAAAACCCAGCAAAAGGCATTGTTTTCCATGAACCAAAAAGAAAATACTTCGATTCCAACAATTATAGCTGGTGATTTAAACCGATTTTTTGAAGAAAAAGACGATTTTCAGAAAACCTTGTTCGAGTATAATCTTAAAGAAGCTAAATCGAATAAACTAGTTATCCCTTCATCGCCAAACGATCAAGTATTCAACAACGAAGAAGACATAGGCACGTTTAATCCGTGGCCTACAGATGAAAGAATTTATAACGTTATTTTAAATGAACCCTTAGGAAATTCAAGATTAGATGTTCAGCTATGTACAAACAATGCAGACTTAATTAATGTTAAAGATGTTTATACTAGAGCCTCAATGTATAGAACACCTGGTTCTAATCCTCCAGTTAGCTCTAAAGAAGGACTTAATCACGTCAGAAAACTTTTGCACTACACAATGACCTCAGATCATCTCGCAATTGTAGGAGAATACGAAATTACAGGTTAAAAAAATTAACAATTACATTTTGAAAAGGCTGCTGCTGCTAATCAGTCATTGTGCAATAATGCGCTAGATTTGTCGGAGTTCATCATGCGAGAAACAATTACGCATAGTTGTCCTGTAGTAGTACATGAATGGAAGCAGAGACTTAAAGCCTTTCAAACGGTACAATTTTATAATGTACAATTTCAAACGGTACTAGCATATGAAAATGTATACAATGCGAATTGACTTCCAGTGTACGAAACTGTTTTTACATCTAATTAACACCACCCTTTTGAGGCTACATATGTACGCTGTTTTGCTCCCATCACTGTAAACTATGCTGTGAAAGGAATGCTTTTGCAAATTTTCTCGCAGACTAAACGCAATGTTCGATGAGGAAGGTAATAGCCAAGGATTCTGCTTCTGCCAGCGTTTCCAATTTAAACTAAATTTATCAGTGGCATTATACAAGTAATATAATCTATTGTATCAAAGTTAGACCAGTTTTGCTGATGTTTTTTAGCCTATAAATGATATAAAATTTGAAGCCACATTAATCATAACTATTAATCATTAATCATATCCTGGGTGAAGAAGATCGTATGAGTGCTGGTATTTTCAAAAATATGCGGTTTCGTTTTCAAAAAATGGCTACTCTTTGAGAAGTAGAGAAATAAATATATTCGCCCCAATTTCCTAAAGAACCGAAAATAAAATGTCTTCAATTTGCTTACAAGGTCGCGCTTTCTCCGTGCAACTTCTCATGTTTCTGTGCTGATTCTAAAAATGCCATTTTAAAAGACAAACTTATCGCCTTTTTTGTTTGCCCTCGTATAATTAATCAAGCTAGTGTTTGTTCATTGTTTTTATGTCGTCATCCATATCAAAATAATGATCACTGACTGTAGTGCCTATTGCGTATAGTTCAGTGGTGGCCAAAGTTGTTCAAAGAAAGAGCCGCTTGTGGAAAACCATAAACACCAGCGAGCAGCAAAATAACACAACAGCAATAAAAACACAATGATTGTTTATCCATATTAGTCTTGTACTCGACTTGCTACTCGCGGAAAATTTGGAGAATAAGTTGTCAATAAAGTGCGATAAGACTTTTTTTTGCTCTTCACCTATATTAACCGGTAACTTTTTTAAGACTTGAGAGCTCCAACAACTTTGCAAACCTCCCCCCGCCACTGCAAGTTCCAGGAAGAACTCAGATGGAAACAGCGCATTTTATGCAACCCCTTTCTCATGAAAAATCCTACCTAGGCCTACGCCACTATATGCGATTATGTAAACATTCTGTTGCTTGTCAGCAACTAGATCATACTTTCAAAGAAAGCAGCAGTTCAAAGGGTTAAATCTTGATATTTATAAAAAAGTTCAAAGGATTAAAACTTGAAATTTATAAAAATTCAAAACAAGAGCCACAAAATTTATGTCGGCGAGCCGCATAAGCCGCAATTAATTTTGCCCACCATTGGTATAGTTGATTAATAAACTGCAAGCAGCGTGGTAGCTACTTCTGTTTGAGAAACCTAGTGAACATCAAGGGTTAATTTGCAGAGTTTTAACAGTCAACATGTGGTGAGAATGTCGATACTTCAGATTCTTTTGACACGAGGTCAGGCGTGTAGTGTAGCAAGGAATTTGCAATGGGGGAGGGGCTGTTTTGGAGTTGTAAAACCAATCTAAAACGGTTTCTACGTGGAATTGGAACGGTTTTGTGTCCAAAATTAGGTGAAGACCAAAAAAAAAAGTCTTCACCCAGGCTGGGATCGATTTTGTGACCGAATTCTCTTCGAGTCCAGTGTCAAAGTAGACACATTCTCATTGCCAATGCCAATTGGGGGGAGCTATTTTCGCTTTTAGAGCAAAAATCGGTCTTAAGAGCTAAAAACGTGTTATTTTGCATACTCTGGATGCCAATGGAGGTGGGGGCACCCCCCTGGCAGCGCTACTGCACGAGGTGAATTCGGTCTTCGTTATGAGGCAAAAATTTGATTGACTGCAAAGTTGCTTTTTCGCAAAACTTGACGCAATTACTAAAATTTGTGCTTCCTTGCCTCAAAATACTTAACAGACATTTGGGTACCGCCCAGTTGGTCGAGCGGTAACACGTTCGTCGCTGAATCGGGAGGTCTAACGTTCAAACTGGACACAGTGTTGCCAACGGCTCGCCACCGCTGCGACATTTCTTCGAAAGAAGCTGTTTTGCCTGCGCGTAACGCAAAAATGGGCCCTGCCAACTCGTTACACGCTTCAGCGTAATACAGCGAGTATAATAAACGATTTGATTTGGTGTGTGGGTAAAGTATCTGCAACTAAAATGAAAGATTCTAGTACCGTAGGATTTCTTGTGGGATCAAACAAAACGACTTTATAACTGATTTACAAGCAGTTTGACATCCTCCTTGGCGCTCTGCATTAATTAAAAGACAGTATACCATTTTCCTTGAGTGTGATATTATTAACATGTGTAAACACCTGGCTTTTGTACTTGGAAACTAACAAAGCGTATTATATACGCTGTGTGTTATACGTACTTTGTTGTAACAGATTTTTGCTGATATCTACGTAAAATCAAACTAACGAAGGATTCTTAAAAGTACTATTGATCACTTAACAAAAATCTCAATTTTAGATCGGATGCAGTGCTTTTCAAACTCTCAGGTCATGAAATCGTGAGCGTAAGCCAATTTTAAAGCAAAAATTTGGTACACCTGGCGTACCAATCGTATCAGCGTACAAACTATTAGTTAAAATAAACTAAGCATACGCTCGTATACGCTAACGATTTTACACTTAGTCTAGATCGTACCAACGGAGAGCTCTTCATTATTTGTCTCCCTTTCCATCTCTAGGTCCAGGCTCAAACTGCTAGGTCTGCACAAAATTTCTTCGTGGCTCACGATCTCCGTAGCACCAAACAGACATTTCAGTTTTTCTCCGTAATCATAAAAACTTACCTGTGATTGTAGAAGCCTGCACGCTGCTGCCTTCGCTTTCTTTTTGATCGATGGAAACAGAGAGGCCGGTCGCTTTTCCCACTTTAATTAGGGACTCATCGCTTTTAGCTTCTTTTGTTACAGAACTACTAGAAGCGTAGGTATCGTATACATCCCACGTGGTAACCATTACACTGGCATCAACAAGATTTACCTGAAAAACAATAAACTATAGGCCAACCCTAAGTCGTTTTTTTATCATATTACGATATGTTATGGAACTATCCAGTTCTACGGTGGGATAAGATACATTAAAAAGACTCTGGTAGTTCTGAATAAGAGGTTTGATGAAGAGATTGACGTAGTTACTGTAAATAGGTCAGGAGAAGTAAAACTAAGCATTGGGTCACGATCATATGAACAGAGAAAAAAAACAGGTCAAAAATTGCCCTTCTGAAGATAGTTCGATTAAAGGAAAATGTCTACTTCACCAAGACGGGAGAGAGTGCTTTCTAGAAGAGGTATTTTTGCAAGATGTTGATGTAGGTTTGGTATTCCACACCAAAGACTCCAGCGGTGCATGCCGTTGACAAATTATCCAGTTTGGCAGGCCTGCCTGTTGGGCTGCATTTTGCTTTTGCGGAAATACCACTCTGGGATAAACTCAGCAAAACTTTAAAAATAAGAGTCATCAGTTGCAGGAGTGGATGATGAACAGCTGCCATAAACGGTTTTATTTAAAGATCTACTATATTTTAACTTATGAGTATAGAAAGACGAATTCCATGCAGAGCAAGAATATTCAGCACGACCAATTAATCAACTATTGGTCGAGCGGTAAGGCCTTCGTCTCTGCAGCAGGAGGTTTGAGGTTCAAATTTCGGGCTGGTCAAATCAGACAGAGTTTCCAATGACTTGCCAACGCTGCGATACTTCTTCGAGACGCTGCGTTGCCCGAGCGCAATGACGCGGAGATGGGCCCGCCAACACGTTACACGCTTCAGCTAATACAGCGAGTATGATGAACGATTTAATTTAAAAAAGTGTTACTATGCGAATGAAAAAGGCTTATAAACTAATTACTGCTAAAAATGCTCATTTGTCAGTTCGTATGAACCAGGCACTCTGCGTCTGTGCAACCACATCAACGCAGAGCGCCCTTTTTTGGTTTTGTTTGCAAGTCTTTCGTCGAGCTGGGCCACCACAGCGGTAAACTGCTTGGCCCCGAATGTGAAAGTGTCTTTCCCAAGAACGTAAAGTGTCTTTCGCGAGAACACAGCCACGCATTGCCAGTTCGAGAATCGAACCGGGGATCAGCAACCTTTCGAGAATGGTAATCGCACATACCATTGGAAATGGGAGTAGTAAGTAGGCCTATCATAAAGGTTTCGGTAGTCGGTAGTGGATTTCAGCAGCGTTAAATTTTGAAGGTTTTGAGTAGACTATGGGTAGTGGTAGTCAGTAGTTGTAGGTGAACATTTGAAGTAGCAATACTGCCCTGGGAGATTATAGGAACGGCGAGAGGGGCCTATTCCAATTACAATTTTCTTCGGCTATTAAAACAAAAATGGCCTTTGTCGCCTTTTGAAGAGTCCCTTGAGCAAGGACGAAACGTGCCACGACGGCTCAATTCCATTTATTATCATGTTATGATCACACCATTATTCATTTTGTGAAACAACGTCCCAAATGCTCTTGTCGTGAGCCCTTCAACTGAATTTAACCTTTAACTGAATCAGAAATGAAATTTTTCGGCGTTCTACTTACAGCAGACTAACAACCGCCTAAATAGAAAAAGCCAACTGGCAAAAAAGGTGCTTTTATGTTTAACCGAAATATCATACATCGAATCCAATGCTAAACCACGTTTAAGTAAGATTTTAACAATTTTTCATTACCAAGCACAATAACATATGGGGTTAAGCACATGTTTGATACACTACTTACTAAGTACAGGCATTTTTTTCCTTTAGTCTTTAAAAGGTTTATGGTTCTTAATTTTTACCCTTTCCGCTTGTATATCTTTGTGCTTTTGGGCGTCGTTGAACGTTTGCATTCCCCTCTCCGCAAACCTGTCGTTTCCCTCCTTTGACTTACAAAGTTCTTCGTACTTTTCATTTTTTTGCCTAAACGCAGAATAACATGAATTGTAAAATGTAAATGAATGAAATACAGGTATAACTAAAACAAAGAGAGAAATCTAAGCCTGACAGTAAACCTAAATCTTATCCCAAGTTTTATTCTAATCATACCATCTACTCTAATTGTAACTACATCTTTTTTCACCGAAATTCCTTGGCCAGGAGACAGCGACGGGATCTTGCGGTCTTCGAGTCAAGCTGCCATCAGCCCACCTGTCTACCACACACGGTGGAGACTTCACACTGTACCTTTAATTGATAAACATTAAGCAGGGAAATTTTTATACTCGTTGGGTTTGACCCGACCGAGAATCGAACCCAAGTCTACCGTTTCAGTAGCAGACGCTCTATCCATTCGACCACTGATCGGTACAGGACGAGAATCCGAGCTTGTGCCCTCTTGGAATTTGTTTGTGGAACAAGTTTTCTATACTCTAATATTGACTCCTTTTATTTTTGAGCTAGACCGCAGTGCTATATTAATTCGAGTTCTGTCAAAAAGGCCTCCTCTATTTCCTATTCAACACAAATTTAGTTACCATTTCTATCCGTTTGTAAAAAAGACAATTAATTCAAACCTTACAACCTAAATCTACTCGAGGTAGGCCAAAAATTGATTCGAATGAGATTCGAACCCAGCATGCCCGCACTAATCCGAAAAGTGCAAAAGCGTTCTTACTTGACGAGCTCTGCGTCTTCTGCTTCTACGGAAACAGCCACTCCTTTCTGGTCAAACATCCAGATCGTATCCGTCTCCTCAAGAATGATATCAACCACCTTGTTGAGCTCTTCCTCCGTTGGAACCTCCACTTCCTCCCGACGCATTGTTGTTACCTCTACAAACAAAACATTGTCAAGGCAAATTTTCAGTGTTTCGGCAATGCTAAAAAAGGGGTCATCCACAGTAATTTGCCTCGGGCAATACGAATCATTGCTCCATCTCTATTCCGAAAAATTAAAAAAGTTATGCATAAAATCTGTTAATGGCGAACCTCCGAATCCTCCAAATCCTGCCATATCAGCTCCAGATTCCGAAATTTCTTCACTTGATTCTATTGAAGATTTTTTAGACCTCATCGATCTTCCAGACGTACTGCCATAAATTGATCTGAAAACACAGTACAGCCTGGTTAACAACTTGAAAAAATCGAAAGTAGTCAAATTTCGATGAACGATTACTAATTGTTTCAGCATGCAAAAACTCAGAAAAACATCGAAAACAGAATCCTAACTTTCGCTGAAATGTTAAACATGTAGGTAAGCGACTGGCAAATAGGCTTTCAAATTGAGTCGCTCAGAATGCAAAGCTCCAATACAAGATGGGGAAAAAAGGCATACCTGCCTAAGGATTGAAAGTGCCAGCTTAAGCGTTTCAATAAAGGCACTGCACAATCTCAAACTTTGTCCCTCTTTTCCAAGTCTTGCTCGATCATTTGATTATTCAAACCGGAGACACAAAGTGCCTTTAAACTTCATTCCGAGTAAAATTAATAGTGCACCCACCTGCTAAATGGCTGAGCATATACACTCGCTGTGACAGTGGCAGTTGCAGTGGGATAAAAAGAAGTGAAGGACATAGCATCTGTAGGGGTTCCTGTACTAGATTGTTGCTCGGCACCAAATAAATGCCCTTTTTGCGAACCAACGTCAAAAGAATAAAGTGGTTTGGGCGTAACATCATTTCCATTCTCATCATAAACCTAAACAAGTTCAGCTGTTTTCAACCAAAGTCAACTGCACTATTACCATGACTACATTTCATCAACATTTCCGACTTTTTTTTCAAAATCGAAAACAAAAACTAGAAATATATAATTGTGACACTTTTTTGGGGGGGTTTGAAAATTAAAAATGATTAGAGGAGTTTGAATTGAATTAAAATTATATCTATTTTTGGATGAAATAACGACAACTAGTTAAAATTTCCAGCCACAATGGCACTACAACAGTTATTGAAGTGCTTTACGAAAGCAAATATTTACTGTGATTCCAAGCCTGTGTCCAACTGCAGTTTTTGCATCACCAAGTCTTGCTTCACTCAAAGTGACACTTCTACGGCTCATTGAAAGATTTCCATCGCTTCTTTTTGATGCAAATCTACTCTGACTCATGCTGGTGCCTCCACCTCCATGGCGCATTCGTGATCTGGAAAACATAAAATTCAATCACTTTTGAACAACCAACAATGCAACATATACCGTATTGATATTCACAGTAGTATTAAAGGGCTGCGAACTCGACAAACTCAAACATTTTACCAAACTAGAATAAATCTGATTCAAGTTCAGTAAAAAGAAATTCATAGATCCAAAAATTGTCGAAAAGAAATATTTTTTGCTGATCAAGCCGTGTAAATTTATTGACTAATGACTTAGTTTTTTGTCAGCCTGAACTTGAAAAAATTAAATCAGAAAACTCGAACTTGCTGAAAAGGCTGAACTCAAACTTGAACTAAAATAAATATCGAAGGAATTCACAGCCCTGATTCGCAGTATTACAAAACTTCAACAATAAAACTTTCCAAAACCGTCAACAAGCAATCATTCATAAATAGTGGAAGCGTGGAGTTAAAAATGGAATTTGATTTTAATCGTCATTAGAAATATGCAGACTGCAGCACCAAGGTGCTTTAAAGATGAACATAAAATATCGATTAAACACAAATTTTGATATTGAATATCATTACCACAGCAAATTTTCATTGCTATTTTCAACAATGAGAGTAACGTTGATCATTGCAAATAGCTTATCATTATTCTACCTTATAATCCCACACAATCAAAAAATATACTTACGCAAATACATTTCCTTTTGGTGTTTTCGCAGGCTTAGACATTTCAAACCAAAAAAACTTCGTAGTTTTTGCTTAACAAAAAAATATTTAGTGCTATGACTATAGCCGACCAATATCAAACACTTTATATTTTGCTTTTAATCGTGCTAAAAACAAGCATAATCGAAACAATTCAAAAATTATTGGTCATTTACTAGTATTGAATTCAGTGGTGTAAAAAGTACTCAAAAAGTGTAATCAAGTAAGTTTTATTACTTGAACTAAAAACTACTTGAAGTACAAAGTATTGACCAAAAAAAGTACTTGAGTAAAAGTAAAAACTAGTTGTTTTAAAAGTACATTACTCAAGTACAAGTATTTCTAAAATTATTTATGCAAAGTAAACAAATTATTTAATTGACAAATTGTAGTATATGACAAGTAGTCAACTACCTTCACATCATCGCCACATAATGCTTGGTCTTCCAACCCCTCACTTTCTTAAGAAGTCTTGAGTTATTATTTGAGGCAAGTTTTTGTTATTATACTCAAATCAAAAACAACAACAGCATAACTTTGAGATTTGAAAATCCTGTCTCACAGAATTTACTCGGAATCATTTCATAAAGTCTTTGCAAACTTGACTTAATTGAACAATTGCCAGTAGAAAATTCAACCGTTCTGACGGAATTGTGGTTCAAATTTAAAACAACAGTACTTTGTACTCTTGTGGGTCAAAACACTACTTAAGTAGCATTACTTCATGCTAAAAGTAGAAAGTATCCAAAAATATAATTACTTTAAAAGTGCTCGTTACCAATGAATTCTACTTGAGTAGGCTACTTAAGTAGGCTGCTTTTGTTACTTCATACCTCTGAATGAATTACAGCTAATCTTTAATTCAGAATACAAAAGAATTGCAGACCCGGTCAAAAAATTGTAATGTTCGATTAACAAACTTCATTTTTACTCTGTTACTTCAAAAACACACAAAAAATTACCTAACCTTAATTCAAACCTTCAATTCTTAGGAATTGAAATAAATATATTTCCAAGATATAATTCTCATTTTTCTTTGGGAGATACTATTTCACCAAATATTTTTGAGTTAAAGAGAATAAAAAAAAAGAAGAATATTTATCAACTTAATTTTGATTTACTTTTTTACACTCAAGTGCAATGATGGTGATGGAAGACCGTGAAGTGTGGCGACTTAGTCTTGACCTGCTGCCCCTGCAACCTTCATGGAAAAGCAGGCAATAAAAAGAGAAAGTTTTAAGGATAAGGTTTGGGATACTTTTAGCATAGGCTAATTAGGCTAATAAAAAAGCAGATAAATATTTTTGGTGAAGTAGTCTCTTTTATTTACTCTCTTTAATAAAAATTTGTTACAAAGTGACTTGGCACATGAAACGTATGCCGAGTCACTTTGTATCAAATGTGTGCCAAGTCACTTCCTTTGAACTGGAAATCTTTAGTTTTTTAATTAAAGTTATCTGATTATAGGTTTGTGTTAGGGTTCGAGTTAGGATAAAGACCATAATTTTGTGCATTATATATTTGTAAAATACTTGGCCCTAGTCTTGATCTTGGCGAATGATCCATGTGCCAAGTCACTTCCAATTTATTATTACAAACAAAATAGGCTAGATTTACAGTCACTAACTAATAGTGATAATATAGTTGGCTGACAATTTTTTCAAGTGACATGTATTAACTTTTAGTTATATACTTCAGCTTGCCAGTTATTGTACTACGTTCGTTGTTCAGAGCTGCAAACTTGAAATTGAACTTAAAAATACTTGATTGTTTAGCCAAACTCAAATCTGAAAAAGTAATTTTTCTGAACTCGAATTCAAATAAAACTGTTAGAGTTTATCAAAACGAAGTTTAAAAATTAATAAAATGTCTGAAACAATCATTTATTGTTGATCATGTTGCGTAAATTGTGATTGTCATTCACTTGTCTATGCTGTGGTAACCTACAAAAACAGCATGAATACAAAAAGAAAGCAATTAAGTCAAAAAGTAGAGTTGGTATTTTTGTGAACCTGAACTTGAACTAAAAAAATTGATATTTTTGCTGAACTTGAACTCAAAAAAACTAAACTAGAGACCTCAAACTTAACTTGCTGAAATAGGCTGGACTTGAATAAAAACTGATGTAGTTTGCAGCACTGACTGTGTTAGTGAGCATTGTAATTGAACATGCTCCTCAAGATGATCGCGTACTATCTGAGCAAATAAACATATTTCAAGAAAATTCAGGAGCTAATCAAAAGTACACGGAGTGCACTTTTGTGGGTATGCTCTTTTACCAAAGCTTCATTGCTCTACTCTCTTTAATACAACCCTGTCTCCATATGCGATTTGAAGATTAAGGTTTATTTTAAGTAAATGGGTCTACTACACTGCAGACTGTGTAATAGTTTTAAGGAAGTTAACAATTAACTATCATTTAAATGCTCTGTGCGCAAAACTGCTTTACTGTTTAGTAGGTCAGGAAGCCTACTACTTTTATCGTTTTAAACATTGGTGAATACTACATTAGAACTCTCTTTGGTGCACTGCTTTTAAAAATAATTGTAATTGCAATTCATATCCCTTTTGAGATAACACCAACAATTGTCGATACATTTAAGGGACCATAGTAACATAAAAATAAGAAAGCTTTACAAAAGTAAACTTGGTACACAACAGAGGTACTAATTCTACAGAAAAAAGAAGTAAAATACTGGCATCAAACAGTGGTAACATCCTCAAAGGCTAACTTAAAATAATATTCTTTCAAACAATTCTTGAAAAGAGGCCAAGTTTCAGTTTTATGCAGACATAAGTGGCAACGAATTTCATACCTTGGGTAAGGCATACAAAAACATAGATTGGAATCTAGCAAAGTTTAAGCTAGTTATCGCTTAAATTAAAATTGCTTATTGCTTAAATTAAAAAAGCCAATTATCATCATTAACATGCAAGTTATAAATTGCCAAAACAGAAAGACAGAATGAGAAGGGATTAAATTTTTTAAATATGTAGAAGCATAACTATAAAAGCATTTGTGCCTAAGCAAAGCAATTTTGAATTGAATACAAAATTTAACTGGCAAAAAATGAAGGCTTTTCAAGCATGTACTGTAGCTTATGCACAGTGCACACACCAAGCAGAACTACAAAGTTCAAAAAATAAATCTCATTGCAGCATATAAAACTTTAGATAATTCATGCAATAAATAATAATAATAATTACAAGCCGATCCAGAGCAAAAGCACTACAACGAAACACATACAAACCACAGAATGTTTATTAGATTAGCAAAAATGAAATGAAGACACAAGGGCAGAGTCATCTAGTGTAAGATGGAGCAGCCAGGCAGAGCAAACAAGTATTCCACAAAAATAGTAAAATTGTCAGATTACTATAATATAAAATGGTTGCAAGTATCATCCATTATTATAAACAGTACCAGTAGATAAATTCAGATTTAAAGGTTTCCAGTATAGGTAATGTAAGAATGCAATAACACAAATTACAGTAACATGTAAATACAAAGCAAACAAAAAAAGTTAGCTATAACCCATTGCGAGATAAAGTATTTAAGGCAGAAGAAACTAGAAAGCACCTAGCTGTCACCCAGTACAACCCGGTATCATAGTGGGTTAACGTTCTCCGATGAAAATTGGTTCAGCAAAATAAAAATAAATAAATAATCACTTGTATGAAAGGTCTACGGAACATATTCTAGACAGTTAGAAATGCTAGGTCACAGTCAGTTCATCATAAATTTAACAATATTAGATATACTGATATAGCAATATTAGATATAGCAATTTAGCAATATTAGATGGACTGATTTAGCAAATTAGCAATATTAGATTTACTGATTTAGCAATATTAGATATACTCATTTAGCAACACTGGTACAACTCACAGGACTTCAAGTTAAAACCATTTGTCACAAAACTATAATTTCACGACCACTGGGAGTAAACGTCAACTAAATAATACAATATCACTAATAACTAAATTAAACTAATACAAAAATGTCACTAATACAAAAACTAAAGGCACAGCTTTACAAAGAGGTGTTAGTAGAGTAGTGAAAAGATAATGTAGCTAAAACGATCACAAAAGTTTTACTATTCTAATCGAATGTTCTTATTTGTCAGTTGTGGTCATTCATTCTACTGAAACAAATTGCTGGCCCCCCCCCCCCCCCAAAAAAAAAAACAGTTGCCATTTAATCACAAAACACATCTGCTTTAACATCAAAAGCATGAACACCTACAGTGAAGCATACCACCATCCGCAAACTCAGAGTATACAACAAATAACCCCATTGCCCTTCCCACTGCTACATACTACTCAAGCACATACACATCCACTGCCACATGTGGTGTAATGCTGATGATGCAAAAACAAAGAATGTGCCGTATGGAATTAAATAAACAGACATTCATGTCAAATATTATGTTACATAAGTTTATCTACACATACCGGTAAATTTAGCCCAAATGAAATCAGGCAAAAAAAAAAAACATAGACTATTAGTAGTACAAAAACAAATAAACAAAAAACAAAGTGACTTGGCGAATGGAACATGCGCGATTAAATAAACAAAGATTTCAGTGATGTCACTCGTTTTCGAAAATTTTTATTTTTGTTATTACCGTAATAGGTTAGGTTTTGGACTAGGATTAGGGTTTAGGATTAGGATTTTTACCGGTAGGTTTTATTATGAAATGTCTGTATGCACAAAATGTGCACAAAGACTTTTCCTTTAGAAAATTGCTCGTCATCAATGCACTAGCCTACCTACTGACAAAGGACTAAACTAAACCGTAACCTAAACTACAGGCAGCCATAAATTAGCAGTAACATACCATAGCCAAGCAGTGGCGGATTTAGGGGGGGGGATGGGGGGATGCATCCCCCCACCAGCCTAAAATTAACGATTTCGGCCGAAAAATCAGCCTCTATTTCGAATAATTCGGCTCAATTTCGGGATGCATCCCCCCCCACCAGCTTAAACCTACGGTAACGATTTCGGCCGAAAAATCACTCTCAATTTCGGTGAAGACCTTTTTTCTTTTTTTTTTGGAGGTCACCTGATTTTGGGCGAAAAAAACGTTTGAATTTCCGATTTCCGCTGAAAAATCACTCTCGATTTCGGTGAAGACCTTTTTTTTTTTTTTTGGAGACCACCTGATTTTGGGCGAAAAAAACGTTTCAATTTCCGATTTCGGCCGAAAAATCACTGAAGTTTTGAGGTGTTGTGCTTAAAATCCCCCCCCACCAAAATTTTCTAGATCCGCCACTGTAGCCAAGGCAGAGTCAACAAGGGAACATGGTAGCCTACGGACTCAGTACCGGGACGAGATTTTGAAAAGCGTTCTGTTGTCTGGGCGATTAAAAAAATCATGTTTCCATTGAAAAATAAAAGTAAAAATTGAATCAAAATGACGTTTAGTTTGCGTTGAGATATGTTTTAAATAGATTATATTTTGATTCTATATTGTGTTCTAAAACAGCAGTGTTGTGTAATGATAATTTTTTTCGCAGGATAATTTTTAAAAAATATTAATAACTCACATTTGGAGTTTTGCAAAAAAATCCATTCCTGAAATTCGGAGCATAATGAATGGAAAGTTTTAAGTAATCTCAATGTAAACCATAGAGCCAAAACGAGAGGGGACATTTTTTCCTGGACGTTTTAGAACATTGTAGTGACATTCCTGAAATGATTGGTTTGGTTACGAGTTCTTTTGGAAGTCTAACCCATAAAATTCAAGTAAGTACAAGATATTTTTTGTCTCTGATTGCTTTACTTACTCAGTTACTGATTTCCAAATGCCTGAATAACAAATAGCATAACAAAAACAAATTCACCTGTTAGTTCTTGACGAGGAGTTTGCAGGGGCGGATTTAGGGTAGGACATTGTGCCGTGGCCCCCTTTTTGGGTTACCAGTAATGCATAAACAGTGGTGGGCAGTAACTAGTTACAATTGTAACTAGTTACTGTAACTAGTTACTTTTTTAGTAACTGTAACTTCGTTACTTTTTTTCAGATGTAACGATATTTGTAACTAGTTACCAGTTCAGAGCCCGAAAAAAAGTTACAGTTACAGTTACTTTTTGTACTACATGCTTTGAAGCAAATTACAGATTTTAATGAATTCCATTCAAAATAATTGTATTACAATGGCAACACAGGACGCACAGTTGCATGTCTGATCAACCATAACCTTTTATCCATATTTTCTTCACTGTGTTCACTGGACTATACATGTGGTTGCTGGTTAAAGTTTAAGTTAAAGCCGTCAGGCCTGTTTTTAGTCTAAATTTTTAATCACTAAAGTAACTGTAACTGTAACTAGTTACTTTTTCAAATTTGTAACTGTAACTGTAACTTAGTAACTTTTTTTGCCAAGTAACTGTAACTTGTAACTAGTTACTTTTAGAAAGTAACTTGCCCACCACTGTGCATAAATATGTAAGAATAGTGCGCAAAATTGAGTCATGCCCCCCTCTTTGGAATTTGGGCAGAAAGTTGGGCTGAATCTGGGGAGAAATCTTTTTTTTAGTCTTCACCTAATTTTCGAGATCTTTTTGTTTTGGTCTTCATTGTTCTCAAACTTTCTGGCCCCTCCCTTTCGAAAATCCTGCGTACGCCAGTGGGAGGTAGTGAAAGACCACAATGGTCATCAAAGTCAGCTACCACCTTCAGCGCATCATTGTTAGTTTTTGTTTTACATACTGTAAACCCAGTGATGGGCATAGCCACGCTTCTAGCGGCGCTACTTTTTCAGTAGCGGTAGCGCCGCTGCTTTTTTTTTGACACCAGCGAAAAGCGGCAGCGCCGATGTTTTTTTCAGTCAAAAAGCGGCAGCGCTTCAGCGCTGTTTTTTAAGCAAATTTTCTGCCGCTGCCGCTACTGCTATAGTAAACTTCTTCCAAGACTTTTTTCGATTTAAATTTTTAAGCGTTACCGTTTGGAGTCTTTACAATTTTTTTTTCACTCTGCTCTTGCTACTACATTATTTTATTTTAGTAGAACAAACAATACTCCCTTTGTGACGTGTTGTTGTTGTTTAATAAAAGGCAAGTTTTATTCAGAGGTGGGCAGTAGCGCGCTACTGTAGTAGCGGCGCTACCGCTACCGCTACTTTTTGAGTAGCGGGAGCGGTAGCGCCGCTACTATACAAACCGAGTAGCGGGTAGCGGTAGCGACGCTACTTTTTAGAGCAAGTAGCGGTAGCGATAGCGCTGCTACTTTTAGAACGTGAACTATCCGCTACCGCTACTTATTTCACGTGCTTATTGTAAAATGTTTAATGAAATCAAAAACAGATACATTAGTGATTGGTATATTTGGTGTACAAAATTGTTAGTACGGGTGAGAATGCCGAAATAACTTTGTTTGTGACGTTGTAATGATGAATTTATTACGTTTTGCTATTTCCAACGATAGATTTGTACGGGTGATCATTGTCATCTAAAGTCTGAGCTAAACTATATCCACATAGCCGTGGTTCGATAGCAGTTGTATCTGAACAGGAGTAGCGTATAGCCTAAGTCTACTACAGCTATAGGTTAGTTATTTTAAACTGATAGTAGGTCTGTTGGCAAAAAGCGAACTAAAAAATTGCGAAGATGCAGTTAGGCACCGGATTAGAGACTTTCGTTTGCTTAGGCCGCATTAGACAGTTAGAGGCTGGCCCGGCAACAGCGTAGTGTGCTTGTAAGGAGGGGGCACAAAAAAGATTTTTGGGGGGTGCGGTTTGAAAACAACGAAATGCAATAATTCTCTTCATTAATTTTACGTGAAAACCAAAAACAGGTCTTCATCGAAATGCGGTAGCTTTTTCCGTCTATTTTAAGTAAACAAATAAACAAGGTTTATTTTAGTTGATGATCAAACAAAAATAACAAAAAAAAATAAATAAATAAATAAATAAACTTTGAAAAAATTTTGGGGAGTTCTGTTCCTGTGATTTGTTGTTGCTGTCAAATCATTTTTTTGTTTGTTTGTTTGCAAAGCAATGTTCAGGGTTGATTAAGAGTTTGTTTTTGTTTCAACAATAAGTATAAAATATAATTAACGAAAAATTTCGAAGCATAGCTGTAATTTGAGTAATCTAAATCCATGGTTCTCAACCTATATGGGCTTCGACCCAAAGTTGGGTCGCCTGAAAACTCTTTTGGGTTGCTTGGTTTCTTTTTGTAGACATCCATGAAGGGTGAAATATGCATAAAACCATAAAGTAATAATAAAAAATGACTCAGCAAACCCGCTGAAATATGTGGATTCCCGAAGTGAAAACCTTTTTTTTTGGTCTTTACCTCACTTTCCGCAAAAATGGCTCGTTTAATGTCACACATTTGACTTTTTCAATAACTTTGGATCGCTTTGAAAAAAGGTTTGAGAACCACTGATCTAAAGAATATAAGCGCTCTATTTTTGATCACAAAAATGTCGTTAATAATTTATTGGATACTTTTTTTTTTGAAAGAACAGTATTACTTTTATAAGAGCACGAAACTCAGTTTTGCTCAAAATTAAAAAAAAAATTTGGAGCAAAGCTAGCCTTAGCAGAAAAAAAAAATTTAAAGAGCATTATCTGATTCAACTCATTTGCAGATAATCAATGGCGTTCTCTTGATCTTTTCTATATTGCCATAGTTGATTTTAATGATTTTTCTTACAGTATAGGCTTAACTGTAATTACATTTTATTCACCTAGTTGCTTTGGCCTGGAGATAGCAAAGGGACCTTTCGGTCTTTGAGTCACGCTGCCACCTACGTATACTGTAGTAATTTTCTACCTGAATTTTAACTCAATCGCACAATGTGTATATTATGTTTTAAGTGATGTATATATTGTGTTTTTGCTGCCTGATGAGACTTGAGCATAGGTGGGCAAGTTAATGCAAAACGTTAGCTTCGTTAACCTCTAGTCCGTTAACAAACTTCACACCTCCGTTAAAGTTAATCCGTTATTTTCAGCTTTAATTAACGGAAGTTAATGAAGTCCGTTAATTCGTTAACATTTTGCGTGTAATTCACATTTCTTTTCATTCACTCGCTTCTAAGACACGTATTGACGCTGTTGACCTGATTGTAAGGAAATATTTATTGCTATGGTGTTTTTTTGTGTTTTGGAAGTTACATTTTACAGTCTAATCTAATTTCAAGATAAAAATACGTTCAAATGCACTAAAGAAGTTACGATCGGAAAATCTTTGGAAATTGTGAACAGCGATAATTAATAGACCCGTGAGGCTGCAGCTTATTATTTGCCACAAAAAAGAGCTCCTTTCTTCGCTTTCTTCTAAAAAGCTTGTGCTATTACGCAACAAGTGTTACCAATGCAAACTGGTTTGTAACGGTACGATCATACGATGAATAAATTGTGCAAGATATTAACCATAAAAACCTTGACGGAAGTTAACAGAACTTAACGGAAGTTAATTTAGTTCGTTAACATGAAAAAACTTTTTAACGGATTAACGAGTTAATGAAAAAGTTAGCTTCTTTATTAACGGATTAACAGACTTGTGCCCACCTATGGTAAAAATATAAAAACACTCAGCCCAAACCCAAAATATTCTGATTTCAAAGAACGTATAGTTTTCAGGTACGCTTTTCAAAAGACAGTCAATGATAACCTAATTTATCTTCTTAATTATCCCATTATATACCCAATTATTCATAAGTAACTGCGAAAAAAATTTACACGTTGTTCAAAGTAGCGGGTAGCGCCGCTACTTTCGTGGTAAAGTAGCGGTAGCGCGCTACTTTTAAAGACGGGTAGCGGTAGCGACGCTACTTTTTAGGACAAGTAGCGGTAGCGGGAGCGGCGCTACTTTTGAAGTAGCGCGTGCCCATCTCTGGTTTTATCGTACGTGGTCCTATTTTTTCTGAACCAAAATTCAACAAATAATATGGTCTCGTAGCGGGCCAAATTAAATGCGTTGGTTAAGTTTGTCAGTTGTCATCGTTTTGAGAAAATTGCAAGCTACTGAAACTCCACATAGAACAAGACCAATCATATTTTATTGAAATCTAGTAGAAAGTACTAATGCTACTTGACAATCGGTTTCTGACATTCCCTTCTTACTCGTACAGAATGCACATACACACTAAACAGTTGATTTTGATGCAGATGTTCTTCGTTATTGTTAAGAGATACTGTTTGAAATCGCTTTTATTGAGGAAATGAGAACTACTTGTGGTAATAAAGAGGCGCTCCAAATCTTTTTTCACAATTGCAAATTCCTCCTAATCGCGAAAATACGTTTTAATCCATTTGACTAGTACCATAGGTGGGCAAGTTAATGCAAAATGTTAGCTTCGTTAACCACTAGTCCGGTAACATACTTCACACCTCTGTTGACGTTAATCCATTATTTTCAGCTTTAATTAACGGAAGTTAATAAAGTCCGTTAAAATTTTGCGTGTAATTTACATTTCTTTTTATTTACTCGCTTCTGCTGTAGAACACGTTTTGACGCTGTTGAGCTGATTGTAAGGAAATATTTATTGATATGGTGAACTTTTTGTGTTTTGGAGGTTGCATTTTACAGTCTAATCTAATTTCAAGATAAAAATAAACTCAAATGCACTAACGAAGCTGCGATCGAAAAACCTTTGGAAATTACGAACAGCGACAATAAATGGACCTAAGTGGCTGCAGCTTATTATTAGCCACAAAAAAGAACTCTTTTCTTCGCTCTCTTTTTTAAAACTCGTGCTAATACGCAACAAGTGTTACCAGTGCAAACTGGTTTGTAACGGTAAGATGAATGAATGGTGCAAGATATTAACGATAAAAACCTTAATGGAAGATAACAGAACTTAACGGAAGTTAATTTAGTCCGCTAACATGAAAAAACTTTTTAACGGATTAACGAGTCAATGAAAAAGTTAGTTTCGTTATTAACGGATAAACGATTAACGGACTTGTGCTCACCTATGACTAGTAGCCTAATAATAAAATTTTTCAGGCCATCTGCAATCGCGGAAAACAAAAAAGGTCTTTGCAAGTTTTCCGCGAGGTTTCTGGCGTTTTCCAACAAAATTTCAACGGTACAAAAAATAGTGCTGTCCTCGAGCTGAGGACAGGGTAATTTTTGAGGACTTGAGGCTTCGAGGCCAAGGCGAAGGACTTCAAAATGTGTCCTCGAGGCCAAGGACGTCCTCGAGGACTCCACCTTTGATTGTAATATATTGTAGCCTGGCAACAGCCAGCGATGCTACCCAATATTAAGCGGGCTAGTGGACTCAAAGCTAGCCCAATGCATGTACGGTAAGGCCTGGCCTTGTTTAGTTTATTTAATAACCAGTATAGCACAAACAAAGCAGCAAAGCAACCAACCGGAAATTTGTGATAGTCTTAAAAACTTTTTTGCAAACCTAGTGCAAATTCTACTACTAGCCTAAGCCTATTAAGTACTAAATGAACCAACGATCGGTAACTTCCTGTTTAAATGGATTTTATATCTTGCTTTTATCTCTTATAGCTTAACATTTAGCCTAAATAGCGCAAACAGTACCATATTAAAAACTCCCTTAGACTTACATCACTTAATGCCAATACCTACCGGCTATCACGGCTTGGTTTCGCCGCTTCATTATTCGCTTTTAGCTTATTGCTAAATTACATAAAATAAATGGCAGCACGCATGCGATTTTTAAAATTGCATGCTTTGATGGGTATTGAGACAAAATTTATCAAGTATAGTAAAACTATAATATCTCCTCCATTGAGCGATTTGTTTAATTTATGTGTATCAGTAGGTGTTTTTCCACAATACCTCAAAATTGCTGAAGTAATTCCTATATTCAAAAAAGGCGACAAAAATAAAACCACCAATTATCGTCCTATTTCATTACTGTCACAGCTAGATAAACTTTTTGAAAAAATGATTTATAGAAGAATTAGCGCATTTTTAGAAAAATATAACTTGCTAAGTGAAACCCAGTTTGGCTTTAGGGAAAACTTCTTAACAATTCATGCTGTTAGCCATATTTATGAAAATTTACTTGAAAACGTTGATCATGATCGCTATTCTTGTTGTTTGTTTTTAGACCTGTCTAAAGCTTTTGACACAGTAGATCATGAAATCTTATTGCATAAGCTAGAACGATTGTTCGGAATGAGAGAGACTGTATTAAGTTTAATGCGAAGCTACTTAACGAACCGTTACCAGTACACCAACTACACCAAGATATTGAACGCTATGTCTGGTTATGAAAGAATTAGTTGTGGTATCCCCCAAGGATCATGCTTAGGCCCACTCCTGTTTCTAATGTATATAAATCATCTCCCCCAAGCATCCAAATTTCAAACTACTTTGTTTGCGGATGATACGTATTTTTGTCTTTCGGACACAAACTTAGACAATTTACAAATTCGTGTTAATACGAAACTTCAAAATATAAATTTTTGGCTAAGGAAAAATAAACTATCATTGAATTACAATAAAACAAATTTTATGCTAATCAATAAGCACCCTCACAAAACTGTTGAATGTGACTTCAACTTGTCCATAAATGATGCTGGATTAAGCAGAACGGACAGTGTGAAATATCTTGGTGTATATCTCGATGATAAGCTTAACTGGACACCTCACGTAAAACATCTTTCATTGCAGCTTGCACGATATTCGGGTTTGTTTTATCAAAGACCTTCTATTAGTAGACGAGAAACCCGCGATTTTACGCAAATATTTCATGCTTCAGTGACTCTGTGCGATTGGCTTCGTTTGCGGTTGGCTCGATTTGCGAAAATGCAAGTCTGACTCTGTGCTGGCTCTGAATTCTAATTTGCCAGCTGAGTTAGAACCAGGGATGTGGAAGCGCCTATTTTCCAACCGCTTCCGCTTCCACCTCCATCGCTTCCGCTTCCGCTTCCACCGCTTCCGCTTCCACCACTTTTACCAAAATTTATCATAATATTTTTAGCTAATAATATGAATAAAATGCATTAACGTGTTACTGGTATGTAAATAAAAAGTGAAAACGATTTATTTCATTACTAACACACAGAAAAAGTAAACATGAAGAAAAACAATACTCCGTGCAATAAAAAAAAGTAATATTAAAACAAGTAATTTAAAACAGTGAGTGCAATAAAAAAGCACAAGAAAACAGTGGCTATAATAAAAGAAAAATCCAACGAAAATGGTGAGTGTAAAATAAGTGTAAAAAATATAAAATAAGTGTAAAAAATATTAATAGAGTAAAAATAAGTGTAAAAAAATAATTTTACTTAATTCTCAACTGCTCAATACGTATTAAGCTATGAGTACGAGCTACTTAAATTTACTTGGTCAAATATCAAGTTTGAATCGTCGTATCTCTATTTATACGCCGAATATGCATGTCATTTATTACATACTTACGTCATCTACTACGAATTCTCACCGCCTTGTAAACACGAGAAAAACAATGAATTGAGTTGCATATCGTTAATCGTAAACAAGTTTAAAGTTTGGACGTAGGAAAATACTTTGAGACGTCACCAAGCTCTATAGGTGGTTGCAAGAAAGGCACTTTATTAAATCGACCGAAATACCGTCAGCTTGGTAGGTTAGTATTTTACAATAAAATTAAATTCAATAATGAAAACAGCGGTTTTGAGAAAGTGAGCGCACTGCGACTATTGTTTTTGTATTTTTTTCGTGATTCACGAACCCAAACATTACAAACGTACGCTATTGTCCCCAGAGAATTTTCCTATCACCAAATTTAACGCTACACACTCACAATTAAATTACTTACCGCAAAGAATCGTCAAATGGAATACGCGAAAGCAACATCAAAATACTCAGTTTTCTTTCATAATACTTTAAAGACAATGAAATTAAATTATTTTAAAAACTATATTAACTAACATTACTTCAAAAAGCTTGATTTTATTTGAGTAATAAAACTTCTCGTTGTGAATCGATAGTAACTTGCGAGATTTGCCAACAGTCGAAAGATTGCAAAATAGTGCGTTGGTAACTTGGTACTCGCTAACTGCCTTTTATAATTGTAAATGAGAAACCACGAAGCTTTGTTTTCCAAGTGTGAACTGGGATTGTTGCTGAAATTTCGGCAAAATATGGCTTTGCCAGTATTTATAAAGTTTTAAACCAAAGATTTAAAAAGTTATTGCCCCGATTCGCATTTGAGGGCAATGAGTTTAGCAAACAGCGGTGGATTCAAATTTTTGCGAGTTTAAGAGTGGATACTTTCTGCAACAGCTGGCTTCACAAACTCTTGTAATGGTATGTTTCAATTGTTTGTTTTGTGTTAAAAAAACATTTAGTGCGAGTATTGTCGAACAACGTAAGTGGAAGCGGAAGCGGTACCCATTTACCGCTTCCAGCTTCCGCTTCCGCTTCCACAAAAATTTACCGCTTCCACCGCTTCCGCTTCCGCTTCCACATCCCTGGTTAGAACACAAACGATTTTTAGCAAGTGTTACAACTGACTATTTGGGTTGAGTAGTAGGTTAAAGACTGATAACAGTAAGATTAAGCTATCAGTTCTATAATAACATTAGCAGTAGGCCTAGCCAAGCTTAAGTAGCTTGCTGGTTTGCGGACCTAGCAGTTTTGGAGCCTATAACTGTAGAAGTGGTCTACAAACAAGTGAGACTGTCAGAACAATCAGAACCTAACAGCTGTTAGAGCATCACAGTATTGTTTATTTGCTCTACAAGCCGTAATTTAGAATCTATGGCCAATCATTTTTAAACATTCTTATTCTACCTGCCTACTACTTTTAGAATTGAGGTTAGGGATAAAATTTGTTAGGTTACGTCAGAAAGGAATTTTTTTTATTTCTTCTCTATTTATTTGCAGAGTCTTGTCTGACCCCCTTTAACGTTATAAACTTTAACTCCAACCCTAAACTCTAAAAACTCTGACAAAGACATCTGTTTAAAGGTGATTGGTAGCAAATTCGGGACTCATAGAATTCACTGTCCATCACTTTTCAACACCGAGAACCGTTATCGAAATTGTGACTTTGGAAAATGTAGAAATATGAGAGTGTACGTGTAGTCACTGCCAACAGAGTGTCGTTTTCGAGACCCTAATATTTTGTTATGGCTTCTTTCTATTTTTGAGCTAGTATTGACAGCTTTTTGTTATTTTGATTTTAGAGTTCGCTAAGATGAGCCCTACCAACTGTGCATTACCGGGGTGTAATGCAGAGTTTAAGCGACATAAAGTTTATATTAAACCTCTCAAAAACTTAAAATTCATCAAACAAGGAACAGAAGAATACGAACATCAAGAAGCGTTGCAGAAATTTGTTTTGGCATACAGAGACCCCAAAAGTAAAGAAGATAAAATTTTATCTCAAATCCATCGATCACAATGTGGTATATGTGAAAGACATTTTAAACCATCTGATTTCAAGATTTGTAAGTGATTTTAACATTCTAACTACTGACATACATAGATTTGTATTACTAAATACTTATATCAGTTAAATTACGGACACTTACACACATTCCGGACACTTATTTGTTAAAATCCACTGACGATTTCATTGAGCGTTTGAAACAGTTTCCATGTAATAATTCGTATCGCATAGTGAGTTTTGATGTTGTATCGTTATTTACAAATGTTCCACTTTCTGAAACTATTGAGCTTATAATTAATCGTTTGTATGCAGTGGCAATCCGTATGCTATTCCGTTTGACAAAGTTGTTTTTCGCAAACTAATGTTCATGGCAACTCAAGGCTTATTCATGTACAAGGACAAATTATATAAGCAGATAGATGGTGTGACAATGGGCTCGTGTCTCGGGCCTACATTGGCCAATTTTTTCTTAGGTTGTTTGGAGGAGAAATTGCTTGCTAGAACTAACAATCCTTCACCTGATTTGTATTTACGGTACATAGATGATATTTATACTGTTTTTGATAGTGATAGTGCGTGTACATAGTTTTTGGACATTCTCAATTCACAGCACAAAGACATTAAATTTACCTTAGAAAAAAATACAAATCGCGAGAATTTGCCTTTCTTAGATGTGCAAATAAAACTGAATGACTCTGGCTACGACACTTGCGTTTGGCGAAAACCCACAAATACTGGAGTGCTACTTAATTTTAGTGCACTGTGTCCGAACACTTGGAAATCTGGTTTAATTATGTGCTTGTTGCATCGTGCTAAGAAAATAAGCTCGAGCGCCGAATTGTATGTGCAGGAATTAAAGCGTTTACGCCATATTTTTCGCAACAATGGATATCCTGATTGGTTTATAAATAACACCATAAAAAAATTTGAAAAACGACAAAACAACCCTCCGGATAAATATGAACCCAATTTTCTTCTCACTATTGGAATACCATTTTTTGGAAAAGCATCACGAGTGTTTGCGAAAAGACTAACTGCTCTAGTTAAAACGAAATTTAATGTCGATATTAATGTTTATTATACATGTTTTAAAACTGGATCGTATTTTCAACTTAAGTGTTCTACTCTGTTTCCTTTATTGTCGAATGTCGTGTACAAATTTTCTTGTTCGCGTGATGCGAATATTTCATACATCGGTATGACTACACGACATCTTGGCACTAGGATTCAGGAATATCTGCACCACAAAACCATAAAATCAGCAATACGTGAACACTTTGAAATATGCCAAAACTGCAAGCTAAACAATACAAATTTGAATGGTTTTAAAGTTTTACGCACTTGTAATTCAGAATATGCTACAAAGATACAAGAAGCTTTACTCATAAAAAAACACAATCCACAACTCAATAGACAGCTCTATGCTAATGGTTCATCTTTTTTACTAAATGTTTATTAGGTTAGCATGTAATATGTTTTTGACATAGGTGGGCAAGTTAATGCAAAACGTTAGCTTCGTTAACCACTAGTCCGTTAACAAACTTCACACTTCCGTTAACGTTAATCCGTTATTTTCAGCTTTAATTGACGGAAGTTAATAAAGTCCGTTAATCCGTTAACATTTTGCGTGTAATTCACATTTCGTTTCATTCACTCGCTTCTAGAACACGTATTGACGTTGTTGAGCTGATTGTAAGGAAATATTTACTGCAATGGTGTTTTTTTGTGTTTTGGAAGTTACATTTTACAGTCTAATCTAATTTCAAGATAAAAATACGTTCAAATGCACAACGAAGCTGCAAGATATTAACGATAAAAACCTTAACGGAAGTCAACAAAACTTAACGGAAGTTAATTTAATCCGTTAACAGCACTTAACGGAAGTTAATTTAATCCGTTAAAATGAAAAAACTTTTTGACGGATTAACGAGTGAATGAAAAAGTTAGCTTCGTTATTAACGGATTAACGATTAACGGACTTGTGCCCACCTATGGTTTTTGAGTGTGTGCATTTTTTTTTCCTGAATGTATACGAGATATTATCTTCATGTCATTGCATAATTTGTACAATTGTTACGTTAAAATTGCGTACTTGTTGCGTTGAGGTAAACTATATTGCTTTTTTGAAAGTTGCTCATTTTCTAGTTTGTTCTTAAACTGTTAACATGTAATTATTTCGCTCTGAAGAGGACCAGAAGAATGATCGAAAACGTTTAGCGTGTAATAAAAATGATATCTATTTTGAAAATTTTGTCTGTTGCTGCAATATGGCTGATAAATTTAGGGGGAGTTTAACAACTTTCCTCTCATCTGCAAAAAATGTTAAAAAATTTTGTGTAAGCCACAAAACCCTGGTAATTGAACTTAAAAATTGTCAAAACCTTAAAACGTAGGCTTAAAAATAAACCGATTTATATCAAATTTACGTAGTTCCCCCTACAAGAGATTTCCCCCTCCAAGAAATGACCATACGGTCTTAAAGTCGCTGCCACCTGTCCACCACGCCAGTGAAGCTTCACACTATAATGCTTAGCACCAAGCAGGGAAGCTGTGAATACCATTTTTTAAAGTCTTTTGGTATGACTCGACAAGGGAATTGAATCCAGGTCTACCGACTGCGAGACGGACACTCTAACCACTAAGCTACGGCGCCGGTACATAAACTACGATATAGCCAACTTATCAGAATTCAACAAAATTTTAACTAAACTTGCCTGAATTTCAACTTTCCAATCGGGATTAATGTCCATCTTGATACTGACCAGTAAGGGATTTAAAATACCTTCAAAAATGGTCCTGCATTTCTCTTCGTTCCTGCTGCATTGCTGCCCATGGCTGCACCAAGACTTCACAATAGCACAGATTCGCTCAAGTGTGACTTGTCAAACGCACGCATTGAGAGCAATTTTTATTCTCTTTATTGCGCCGCCTTTTTTTTTCGCGCAGGATACGTCTACTAATAGAAGGTCTTTGGTTTTATCGTATTCGCAACCTTGTACCTAACCATATTTTGCTTATGTTATACTACAGTCTTGTTTATAGTCGAGTTCAATATGGAATAATTCTATGGAGATCTACGTTTAAATCAGTACTGAGGGAATTGGAAGTGAGACTAAACAATATTGTCCGAACTATTACAGGTAGTCGGAAATTTGACCATGTTACACCGCTTTTCAAACAACTGAAACTTCTTAAATTACATGATATCTATCAACTGGAATTAGGAAAGTTTATGTACCAACTAAATTGGAATAAGTTACCAAATATTATTCAATCTCTGTTTACTAAAATTGAAGATTTGCACAAATATAATACGAGACAAGCAAAAACAACCAAATTATTCTTACCAAGAGTATCTAAACAAATGGCGAAAACTCAATTATCGTTTAGAGGGCCACAACATTGGTCACTAATACCATCTGACATAAAAAATTTCTCCTGGACTACGTTCAAAAAAAAGTACAGAAACTACCTTGTTAATTGCTATTGATCTCATACCATACGAATCGAATTAAATCATGCAGTTTAATCACTTTGCTTTTTTCTGCCATATATTGCAACGTTTGCTTAATCGTACGCCCGTATCTGCTGCTTGTACTACAACTCACAATTCATGATTTGAGCCGGGGAGCATCTCGACTCGAAAACGGTAACGTTCCTCGGTGCTCCCTGGCCTTATCCAATGTTATGTTACATGAATGTTTGTTTGAACAATGTTGTCTGTGGCTAAGGCCAAATAAATTTCTTACTTACTTACTTACTATAGTCTAGAACACCAAAAAATGCAGTCAGAATCGACACGCTTGAGTGATTTTCCAATTTTAATTTTGTGTGTTTGCTTGGATTTTTTGGAATACGTAACAAAGGCAATTTTTAATGAACAATATCCAACAATGAACGAGTTTTGTGAATTTAAGTCAAGCAGTTATCAAGAAATCACTCAAGCGTGTCGATTCTGACTGCGATTTTTTTGGTGTTCTAGACTCTTCCCCTTGATGATGCATAGTAGAGACGGCCGCGCCGCGTGGGTACCGTGTAAAATTTTGCCCAGTCTTGCCGCGCAGTACGGGCCGCGGACGCCGGATAGTTTGGTACTAAAGTTTGCTCTCTCAAATTTGTAACGACTATGCTAATGAGTTAATTAAGTAATGATGCACTAACATTATAGTACAGTCGGAATAGGCTACGGTAATATTGGTATACCTAGTTTCTTTGGCAAAGTCAGTCGTTTTTCTGCTAGCAGATCTGAGATAATTATAATGCCATAACTTCGAAAATCGGAACAGTTGAAGGTGGAAATAGGAAATGGAAATTGAACGAAGTTACTGTAGATTGAATGCATGAAACAATACTTTTGTCAAATTTTGGGGCTGCCAGTCGCGTGATGCAAGTTTTAGGATCCTAATCTGAAAAGCTTATTCTAGTTTTAAACAGGGTATGGTATGGAAAATGGAATGGAATGGAACGGAAATTTTGGTGTGGAATATGGAAGATGCCAGAATGGAATGGAATGGAAGACAATCTTCCATACTTCCATACCAATTCCATAGGCTACTACCGGTAGATTTCGTGCATTGTATTTACAGAAACATACATACCGATGTCAGGCAGTGATAAATAATATTGTCACAGAAGTATTCAACTTCAATATCTATGCAGGTTATTTGTCGACAAATTGCGGTACTTTGGTTGTGTACATTGCGCAAACAGTGTACGTATTGCACATAGGTGGGCAAGTTAACGCAAAACGTTAGCTTCGTTAACCACTAGTCCGTTAACAAACTTCATACCTCCGTTAACGTTAATCCGTTATTTTCAGCTGAAATTAACGGAAGTTAATAAAGTCCGTTAATCCGTTAACATTTAGCATGTAATTTACATTTCGTTTTATTCACTCGCTTTTAGAACACGTATTGACGCTGTTGAGCTGATTGTAAGGAACTGTTTATTGCTATGGTGGTCTTTTTTTTGGTTTGGAAGTTACATTTTACAGTCCAATCTAATTTCAAGATAAAAACAAGTTCAAATTCACAACGAAGCTGCGATCGGAAAATCTTTGGAAAAAAAAATGATCGGAAAAAAAAATCGAAAAATATCAACTTCCTCTATTCTAAGCTTTCCAGAACCTTAGGTGTAATGTTCAAAGTCAAACACTATTTACCAAAAACTTATCTACTTCTTTTGTACAATACGCTCTTTCACCCGCATCTAATTTACTACATCTCTGCCTGGTCTTCTACATTTTCTACTTACCTAAATCCTTTACAAGCACTTCAAAATAAAGCAATAAAATTAATCGAAGGCTTAAACCATTGGCAGAGCAGCACTTCAGCATATAAGAAACTAAAAATCCTCAAAATAAACGAATTAGTCAAGTTTGAAATAGGTAAATTCCTTCATCGACACTTCAATACCAAACTTCCTTTGAACTTTCAAAATTATTTTGTTGGTTTGAATCAAATCCACACAATAGACACCAGAAGACGACTGACTGGTTGCAATTATCGCATTCCTCTTTATAAAACATCCCGAATGCAACGTTCAATCAAATATAAAGGCGTTATTATTTGGAACAATATTCCTTCCAATGTAAGGAAAAATACTTTCCGAAAATTCAAATCTAACTACAAAGACCTGCTAATTGCAAATAACTAAAATTCAAATGCAAAAATTTTGGTTGAAATGTTGATGTAAAGCAACACAAGTTGCAAGAGACATCCAAATACTATTAGCTTTTATTCGAATTTAATTGGCAAATTGCCTACCAATATAGGATGGCTGCTTGACTCGAAGACCTAACGGTCCCTTCGCAGTCTCCCTGTCCTTCCCTTGTAAATTTTATACATGAATCGATATGTGATTTGTATTTTTTAAGTGTAAGTGAGTTGGACGCAATAAATTCTGAGTTGAGTTTGGAAATTGTGAACAGCGATAATAATTAATAGACCTATGAGGCTGCAGGTTATTATTTGCCACAAAAAAGAACTCCTTTCTTCGCTTTCTTCTACAAAACTCATGCTAATACGCAACAAGTGTTACCAGTGTAAACTGGTTTGTACCGGTACGATGAATAAATGGTGCAAGATATTAACGATAAAAACCTTAACGGAAGTTAAGAGAACTTAACGGAAGTTACTTTAGTCCGTTAACAGCACTTAACGGAAGTTAATTTAGTCCGTTAACATGAAAAAACTTTTTAACGGAATAACAAGTTAATGAAAAAGTTAGCTTCGTTATTAACGGATTAACGATTAACGGACTTGTGCCCACCTATGGTATTGCATCATTGTAACGTAAGTACATTGCAATTTAATTGCAGCATTGATGTTACAGTTGACGACCTTCATAGATTAGCCTTGTTGTTATTTTTATTTTGAGGTTGACAATCTGCCCAGTCAAAAATTTTGTTTTCTTACATGGTCACAAAAACTTGTAGTTGCTATTTCATCCCCGTTTCAGCTTAATTTTATGTAGGCTGTATTTTTAGTGTTTAAGCTGATAGTAATTCTTTTTGGTGTTAAAGCTTGATATTTCTATTACGGTAAATGTTCTAGTTGATGTGAGGGCAAGCTTGTACGTACGGTAATCATTAAACCATAGTCATAGCCAGAAGGACTGGGCCCTTTGCCTCCCCCCCTAATTGAAAAGCTACCAATGATAAAAATGACCACACCAAGTCTATTTATTCAGTTTTTTTAGCATTTTTGGAGTGCAACAGTACATGCGTACAACGGCAATTAGCAATTACTTAATATTGACAACCAGGGGCCTCATGCTCTCTCAATTTAAATTTTTACCAACCAATTTAAATGTATAAGCCGGGAGAAATTCAGCGTTTTTGTTGTAAAACATGAAAAGGTGCAATCTCAGGCACTCATCTAACTTGTATATGCAATAATATGTTTTACTGTTTTAAGCCCCCAGCTACTTTTATATTACAATAGCATGATTAGTGACCATTTATGGCATCTATTGTACCGACTTGAAATTACTTTAAATTACCAACTTTAAATAACAATCCACCTCAATCTCGTCAGTTTTCACGCGACAAAATGCTTTTGAAAAAACCTAGTAAGGGGAAATGCTTATTGAACAAATTATTGAATTAGAATCAAGGGTGCCTGGGCCCCTAGTCGTACGTATATTCCTAAAACTGGTTATTTTCATGACAAAACAAAAATCTTCAAAGGTAAATCTTCGAGTGCATTATTTAATGCTAAAAATGTTGCAGAAAGCAATATACCTTGATTTCCCTGACTTGGGCCAAGTCACAAAATTACAAAATTTAACCCCAAAATGCAGGATTTTAAATGTGTTTTGGACTTGACCTGAAGTAAAAGGAGTGATGTTTTCAGTTGGCTTTCAAACATCAAAAATTTTGTTCTTTCAAATGGCTCTGAAAATGTGCGAAATGTGATCCGAATCGCATTAAAATATATACCCATTTTTTTCTTAAAAATTATAAAAAATCGCCCAGCGGCCGGGGGCTCCACCGCCATGCCCCCTCTGTGACATGTTTGAGTTGCACTGATTTCCTCACCACGTCTCCCAATTTTGATAGGATAGAAAAGTTTTTAACTTGCAGTTCTAGTTCTTTCTCTATAGCAAGACCAGGTTACGAGCCAAATCAGACACCCAGCTTTTGATCTTTCATTCTTTGTCCCGTAAAAAGTCCCTCTTTTCAAAAACTTCTGATGACGTCATTGCATGATTTGCGGTTTAGCCCTCCTCCCAATTCAAAAATCAGGCTACGCCAATGCATTAAACCATGTGCAGTATGCATACCAGATACCAGTCGTTGCATCTTAGTATTGTTGGCGCACCTTCACGAGCGGTTGCTTACAACATTGCAAAGGTGCGAAGCAACGAAATATACGTTGCATTGCTTCCAGTCTAAAATTTCTTTGGTATATGTGGAAGTATGGAATGGAATATGGAAGAAAATTTTAGTATGAAATGGAATATGGAAGAAAATTTTAGTATGGAATGAAATATGGAATGGAATAAAATTGCCAGTATGGAATATGGAAAAATCATCTTCCATTCCAAACCATGCCCTGGTTTTAAATAGCCGCGTAGACCTAAAGTAGCTGCTGGAGGAGAATGACAATTTTGGATTTTAAACTGTCTGAAGATGAAAATTCAGTTCTCACATTCAACATATTCGAGTTTCAAGATTTATATTCTTTCTTTTTTGCTTTTGCAATGTTTTTTGCACATGCTACCTATGTAACTCCAAAACTATTGAATCTAGAAACTTGAAATTTGGAATGGCAATAGGCTTGTAGTTGAGATTGTGTCTACTGAAATTTGGTGGTGATCGATCTTGTGGCTTGTGAGGATGGCCACCAGAATTGTGATTGTTCCGATGTTCGACTTATTTGAGAATTGGATTAGATTTAGCTAACACATTGGGAATAGTCAGCGACTACAACTTTATTTTTTGTTTAGTGTTGAAGGGGGGTTAGGGCAAGAGTGCTTTAGAACTAACTATTTCCAACATTCCAGCCTCATGAAAGTATGTTGATAGGATTCCATGCAAATAAGCATTGAGTTACAGTATCGATATTTGCACACTAGTATATACTGGTATTCAAATAAGCTTTGCTTTATCAGAATATGACTCTTCAGTGTTCATTGTTGGTACTTCACCAGCAAATTAGGCTATCAAATTCATGCAATGTATTTTTCGTCGTCTTATTTTTGGTATTTTATTTTTAATTTCATGCGGTGCAGCGCGGGTGCGGTGCAGTGTTTGCAAATTTTTTGCAGTGCAGTGCAGTGTGCGGACAGAACCTTGGCGGTGTGAGCGCAGTGCTGGAAAATTGTGCCCGCGACATCTCTAATGCATAGCTTGCAGCCTGTCTTGAGCTAATCTGCTGTCGCAAATCTAAAAAAATCAAAATAGAGGCTATATTTTATGAAAACAAGAAACTATTCATATAAAAAAGCTTTTGCAAAAACAATGCTCCAATCAAAGTTTTTAAACCTACTTAATTTTGTTCTTAATCATATCAAAACATGGAGATCACTTGAGTTGATGAATGCAACTTAAAAATTGCATGCGTGTTGCCATTATTTTTTGTAATTTAGCGATATGCTAAAAACAGGCTAAAACTGAAATCACTGAATTAAGCGAGACTATTTAATGCTAGTTTGACTTGAAACTGCATATGAGGAAACTTAGTTTGATTTTGTTTTAAATTTTTACATGTACTTGTTTAAATTATTATTTCCTTTTTTGGCTAAATCACTAGGCATGCCTTGCATGCATGGAGAATACGCCCCTGGTCTAAGACATACTGTTTTGGATTCGATGTTCGTCTTTTATTCCCAATCAGTACAACTAGGACTACAGGTATGAACATTAGCGTAGAAAGGCAAGGAATTGCAAATTAACCCAAGCATAACACATTTTTTTTTCCAAAATATTAATAGTAATTTTCAAATTATTTTGAATTGAACGATTATAATTATCTCATGTAAATATTGTCATTATCGGTACGGGTACTTAATATTTTTGGGAAAAAAGTTGTGTTATGATTTGGTTAATTTGCGATTCCTTGCCTTTCTATGCTCATGTTCATACCTGCAGTCCTAGCTATACTGACGAGGAATAAAAAACAAATGTCGATTCCGAAACAGTATGTCTTCGGCTGTTAATCATAGGTTTGATTGTCCCTGTAAGACTCTGTATACTGTCTCTTGCTTATTATTAAGTTTCTTAGCAGATTGTTCTTAATAAGCAAAATATGAACCCCACTTTAAAATGATTTGAGCCTGTCGTAATTGTTTGTGCAACGCATGTTCTGGGTAGACACGAGAGAGATCGTCTTTTTTCGCTACTGGACGTCAAATCGCTTGACTTTTGATGTGTTTTTCTGCGGGAATTACAGTGGTTGCATCCCGTAGTCATACCGATAAGGCTGACTGTTTACGTATGGAGACCAGTAGTTCTACAGTGGGCATGGCATAGCAATATCACTTTTAGAGGATTAATGAATAAGATCTAGACATTAGTAAATACCGTCCCTAATTTGATTGCTAACTTGCATGCTGGTGAATGTAAAATGTATAATAATAATAATAGCAGCTGATCCAGTGAAGCACCACAGCAAAAACACATACAAACCACAAAATGTCCATCAGATTAGTGAAAACGAAATGAAGACACAAGGAACAGGTGTCAAGTGTAAGATGGAGCAGAGCAAACAAGTATACACAAAATGAGCAAATCCATCAGATTACCATAATTTGAGATGGTTGGAAATATCATCCATTATTGTAAGCAGTGCCAGTGAGTAGATAAATTCAGATTTAAAGTTTTCCAGTATGGCAAGCAATGAAAGCCATTCCATGCAGGCATTGGACTCCGGCAAGGGTGCGTTTTGTCACCTCTCCTTTTCATTGTTTACATGAATTGGATCGACAAATGCAGCCAAGCTGATGAGTGTGCCATGACTGGAAATTGCAAAATTAGTCGTCTGCTATTCGCTGATGATTTGGTTCTGCTTTCTTCCACAGAATCTGGCCTCCAGCGCGCATTAAATAGCTTTGCAGATGCATGCACCATCACCGGAATGAAAATAAGCATGACCAAAACTGAGGTTCTTCATCTTTCAAGAAACCCTGATCAGTGCGTATTACAAGCGAATGGAGCGACACTGAAGCAGGTAGAAAAGTTCAAGTATCGTGGGGTTGCATTTACGAGTGACGGAAGGCAAAACGAAGTACTCAATACCCGAATAGGCAAGGCTAGTGCAGTAATGCCAGTTTTGCACTACTCAGTTGTCTTGAAACAAGAATTGTCGAAAAAGGCAAAGCTCTCAATTTTCAAAGCAGTTTTTGTCCCCATTCTCACTTATGGTCATGAATCTTAGGTAATGACCAAAAGAATGCGATCACAAGCGCAAGTGTCCGAAATGAGGTTTTTACGAAGAGTCGAAGGAGTTACACTGTTTAACAAGGTGCGTAGCTCTGAGCTTCGAAAATCTCTTAACATCGAGCCGTTACTTCTCCGAATTGAAAGATCTCAGCTTAGATGGTTTGGCCATGTAAGCAGAATGCCTCAGGAAAGACTCCCTAAACAAGCTTTACTTGCCAAAGCAAATGGGAGAAGACCAGTCGGACAACCTAGAACTAGATGGATCGATTACATTGAGGATCTTGGATGGAATTGCTTGGGACTTCTCCCAAGCGAAATGATGGAGGTGATGGAAGACCGTGAGGTGTGGTGGCTCAATCTTGAGCTACTGCCCTCGCAACCCTCTCGAAAAAGCGGTCAATGAAGAAAGAAGATAATGTAAGTATACAAGAAATGCAGAGAACGGTAGCATGTAAAAGCCAAAAAAGGTTCGATATAGCCTATTGAAGGATACCATACACTAGGTAGAAGAAACCAAGAAGCACCTAGCTATCATCCAGCATATGCTTCAATGTACAACCTAGTATCATAGTGAATTTAAGCTTTCTGATGACAATTGCTTCAGCAAAATCTGAAATAAAATGAAAAGAAAAACGAACAAAAAAACACACTTGTATAAAATGAAAAGTCTACAGAACATTTATTAAACAGTTTTGAAATGCTAGATCACAGTCAGTTCATCATTGACTTAGCAATATTGAAAAGTACAAACCATACGGTAGTCATGCAATATAACACCATTAGTCACAAAAATATGCTACCACTATACACCACTGGGAGTAAATGTCATTGAATAAGACTGTCACTCACTAATCACTTAATTTTACAATAATATAAAAATGTTAGTCACGTTATGAAAAAATAAATGTAGCTAAAACAGCTACAACATGTTTGCTGTTCTAATCCTAAGTTACTAATTGTCACATGTGGCCAATCAGCCTGCTGTGGCTAGGAGCAAAACACTAGAAGCAGATGTGCTAAAACATCAAAAGCATGGACACTAACAGTGAAGTATACAATCACCCACTAAAGCAAGAGTGTAGATCAAATGGCTTCTTTGATGCCACATATGCCACAATAATACAAGCCAGCAAATCAGTGTAATATGATGCAAAACTGAATCATTCATTTATGGCATTGCAGAATGTTTCAAGAGAGATGTGAAATTGTAGGTTATTTGCGAGGTAGGAATGCTCCAAAGCAGTGATCATGAGTAAAGAAATTAACAAATTTTCAAATTGCATTTCATCCAATCAATCATGAACAGTTATTTTCACAAACAATTTATCAAGCATTATTATTTCCCAATTAATATCGGTACCAGTTTAGAATAACATGAAAAAGAAAAATTAAGCATATTAGAATTATGAAATGCAGACATATGTGTCTTATTTTAGGGAAAAAAAAAAGTAAAAAAATTTAATTCTAAGATGTCACTCCAAATTTGGGACATAACCTTCATACAAATAAGGAAGTGTCTAGATCACCAGTCCGGTTTCCAACATGAAATCGCTGGAGCACCGGCAGCGTATTATATTGCTTTTTTCTCATTGATTTGATTGAAATACGGCACTTTGACACATCAAATGCGAAGCCCTGATGATGTAATGGTAAGCACGCTTGGCTGCTGTGCCGAGGGTTGGGGTATCGATTCGCGCTGGACACGCTTCGCAAATATAGCGCTGGAGAGGTATTTTGCTGCGTAATTTCTTTTTTTTTCACTAAAACCTTACGATTAGAGTTAGGGTTCGGGCAGCGATGTCAGCTTGAGAGATAGTAAATTGAGCAGCAAAATGAAACGACCGGCGCTGCCGGTGCAGCAGCGATTAGATGTTGGAAACCGAGCCGATGCAGCAGACACTGCCTACAAATAAATCTGTTGGCTAACACTCAGCATTACAGTACCAGTATCTTGCAAATAAAATTTGAGACGCTTTAGGGTCAGTTTGTGATGTTGTGTACTTCAATTCAATCACACATACCTTTTCCGGTAGGCTATGTAGTGGATTAGTAGTATTGATGTAGTAGTATATGTCAGATGTATAATGGGTTACATTAACTTAAAGCAATGGATGACTCCTACACTCATGCTGTGTCTGAATGGATTTTTTAATTCTTTCAATCCTTCACAAGCTTATCTCACTCCATATTTAATGGTAAATATATACTGTATGAACCACATCTTTGAATTATTGTGCTCAGTTTTCCCTAAATGTTTTAATCAAAACTTTATAAACTTCTAACAAGAAGTGTTTTTATTTGGGTATTTAAGTATTTGGATACATCGCATTGATTATTAATAACTGCAGTAGATATTATTTGTGTGTGTTCTTAAACACATTTTTCTTGGTGTATGTATACATAGGAACCATAGTTTTTTGTAAACTAGTGTATTTACTTATCCATCTAATGGTGAATGTGGTAGATATCGGTATATCATATGCTAGCCTATATGAGGGTGTTGCAGATGCCCCAAGGTGTGCGAAAATTGCTCACCTTTTTTTTCGGTGGTGATTTTGTGTAAAAACCCCTCAAAATTTTTTTCTGGCACATCTGACAAGGTTTACCAGTAGCAAGGCAACATACAAATTTTTTAATTGTAAAAATGTCCGCATGTCTAAAACTTTTGAAGAAACGATTGGTGAAACATTCAATTTTAAATGAACAGTATAAATTTTTAATATTTCAAGTTTAAATATTATTTAATTTAAATATTTAATTCAAATATTTCAAATTTAAATTTAAAATATTTCAAATTGAAAATATTTCAAATGAATATTTTAAAATATTTCAGTTTGACCCATTGGAAAAATACAAGTAATAAGTGAAATAAAAATGCAATTAACCCAAAAAAATGTTTTGAAATACTCTTTTTATCTTCATTTACACCTTATTTTGTCCTATTCAGACAATAATATTTTGGAAGACTTTATTTTACCATAAATTTTTATCTAGTTTTTTATTGATTCTGTCTCAAATCTAACCCAAACTGAAATGCTTATTCTAAAACTATTTCCCAATCAAACCCTAACCCAAACCTTTACCTAAATTCTAATCTCAATCTCTAAAAAAGCAAACAAAGAAAACGTGGATATTTCTCATTTTCGTTTTATTCTCTTTAAGTTGAAAATTTTTGGTAAAATAGTCACTACCTAATATTTTTAGTATATTAATAATAGTTTATTCATTACACACCATATTTATCCATTTTAATTTTCAACTTGTTGAAATAGGAAAATCCTTTTAAATACATACTGATTTCTCAATTGATTATAAATGTAGAAAGAAATTTTTTGGCCAAGAACTAGACCAAAAAACCTTAAACATCCTACCACCCAAAGCTTAAATATGACAAATTCAAAGTTTTTATGCTTAAAAAGTAAAAATTATAAAAGTACTCTACCGCTACTATTATACTGAATTATTCAGCTCCAAAATACCTTCGTAATCAACAAATTTTAAGCTGGTCTTAGCAGCTAGTTAGCTACAGATAGTACTGTAGCTGTGCTGCCATTAAAACTATCAATAAAATCTTTTATGATGCAATCATTTAGTTTTGTTGAGATTAAGCCAAATGAAATACAAATAATGCAATAATATACTCATAGTGGAATTGAAAGAACTTTGAACATCATTTTGACAGATTTCAATCACCTTGGCGTAACACATTTTTTGACCCCCCACCTTACTTTTAGTTGCCTTATATCCTTCCAACCTCTCTTTGGAGTGTCTGGTCCCATGCTCCCTCACTCATCAATAGTGCCATTTTAAAAATTCAATAGGTCCCTATCGTGGTCATCAGAGCTGGGCACCCACTTTAGAAAAAAAGCAGTGGCGCTGCCGCTTATCACTACTCAAATAAAAAAAGTAGCGCCGCTCCCACTACTTGCATGCAAAACAGCAGCCGCTTTCAATTGTCGCTGTTGCTACTTTGAAAGAATAAATAGTAAGAAGAATGATGGCATTCAAATACGATATCTAATGGTGAAATTTCAACTTTATTTACGAAATTTAATTATTCAAGCTTTTAAAATATTGGTACAGGTTACGATTGGCATTAGCTGGATTAAATGGTAGACAAGTAAGCAAATCACCATTCAATTAGTTGTAGGCATGCTTGTTTCAAAAAAACAAGCATTTCAAAATGCTCGTTGGTCAAAGCAATGCTTTGGAAATTACTTAGGAAGTACTCTAGGAAGTAAAATTCCTTATCGCATTTTCTACGCAAGCAAAAGCCAATTAAGAAGTTGTTTAAATGACTATCGATTCAAATAAGTTAAACATACAGTATTCAGCTTCTGTACACTTCTGTCCCGGCTCCTGTAGCTCTGAAGTAGTCAATCTGTTTATCATATGCTCGGCCCTCAACCACTACAATAATTCCTCGTGTAGAGATCTGACAGGAAAATTTATCAATCGACCGAGTGACAAAACATTTCTTGGAGTTTTGTAGAAATGGTAGGTGATTCACGTCTCTGCGATGATTTCGTCCAACTTTGACACAAAAGTAGATGGAGCGGTTAAGAACTGGTGTTGACAAAGTTGAAGGAAATATGAAATAATGATGTATTCTGTAGGGCTGGCTAAATGCGTTGCCGCTTTATAGAGTAGACACTTGTTAACCAAATGATGCTCAATGCGATTCATGTTACACAAAGTATTTTTCTACTAGTATTACTCCATTAATAATTGTCTTTAAAGCTTATTTATTACCAGGTTCGATTTGTTACTTCAATTCTCATTGCACTATAATTTCAATTCTCAGTTTTACTATTCACTGTTGCAGCAAAATTTATTTTACTATGCATTGATGTAACTACTCAGGCCCGGCACCACGCAGGCATAGGCATAGCCAGAGGGGGCCCAGCCCACTTCTAATTAAAATGTGACAAATGATAAAAATATGACAAAAAAGCCCATTGTTTTTGTCAGTTTCTTTTAGCATTCTTCGCATACAACAGTACACGCATGCAAGAGTAATTAACAATAATATTGACGACCAGAGGGCGCGAGCCCCCTCAATTTAATTTTTGCCAACCTGTTAAAATGTTTAGCCCGGCTGAAATTAAGGGTTTTAATCTTAAAAGTTGCTGCCTCTGGCTCTCATCTAACCTTTTTTAAAATGTGATGCAATAACCAGGGCAGTATTTACCATATGCCACTGTGCCATGGGCCCTGCGCTCAGATGGTAAGACTTTATTTTTGGTCTACATTTATGTTTGGCAGGAAGAGGTTGCGAATATCTTCACAAAGTGCCAGGGGCCCCTCACAATGTACATCTGCTCCAGACAATAACATGGTAGGTAGGCGTAACCACCTATTGTACAGTTTTCAATAACAATTCACCTCCACCTCTCCAGTTTTTACGCGAAGAGATACTTTTTTTAAAAAAATTAGCTTGGAGAAATGCTCATTGAACAAATTATTAAATTTGGGTTGTGTTGGCCTGGGGCCCCTTCACCGCACATGTACTCTTGCAACTGGTTCCATGTCAAAACAAAAATCTCTGAGGAAAATCTTCTAGTGGGTTATTATTTACCACTGAAATACTTGCAAAACTTAACCCCAAAATGCAAAATTATAAACGTGTTTTGGACTAAATTTTAAGTTAAAGAAGGATTGAAACAAGTTAATTTTTTTCAATTGGCTTTCAAATGTTGAAAATTTAGTTCTTTCAAATGGTTCTGAACACATGCGAAATGTGATCCAGTGGCATTAAAATAGCTTTTTTTTCCAAAAAATCGCCCAGCAGCTGGGGGTTCGACCCAGACCCTCGTCTGTGATATGCTTGAGTTACACTAGTTTACTTACACACATCTCCCAATTTAGATATTTTCATTTTTAACTTTTAGTTTAAGCCCTCACCCTCTAAAAAACTCTTGGTTAAGTGCCGAACCAGGTCACAGCTTCTGATCTTCTATTCTGTGATATCTTTGCCTCTCAAAAAGTTTCTCTTTCAAAAAACTTTGATGACGTCATTGCATGTGATTTTTGGTTTGCACCCCCCCAATCAAAAATCCTAGTTACGCTTATGCACGGGGGGTATTTCGGGTTGTGCCCCCCAAATCACTGCTTGTGCCCCCCAAGCAAGATTAAACTTTTGCCCTTGCACAAGAGGTTCAACAAACTTTTCCCTTTTCTATGAAACATCATAAGATTTTCAGGAAACTCTTCCCTTTTCTATGAAACATCAAGACAAATCAAGTGGACGTGATCAAGTACCGGTAGCCTAAGATTTTGCAATGAAGACCTTTTTTTTTAGTCTTCAACTCCAAATTTGACGTCAAAATTCATACCAAAGGAGGATAATTTAAGATTTAGAGCAAAATATTCATCATGTTGCTGCCGCATTTCAAATGCGTCTGGTCTTGGCTGCGTAAGCGTCCCCCCAAAAGTTTTTGTGCCTGCCAAAACTTACTACTCTGGTGCCTGGCTTGTTACTATACTGTTCTACTTGCAGTGCACGAACTATACTGTGATCTGTGACCAGATAGCCAACAAAATCATCTTCCTTTGTCCTACTAAATGCTAGCATTTTGGGGAAATATCGCGTAAGCTGTTTTAGTGATTTGTAAGTTTTTGGTAATTTATTGAACTGTAATTATTGCATTTTTGTTAGAGATACGCTCGAAATCGGCTTTATTGAAATCAGTTTTATCAGTTCAAATTGGCCCGCTATTAGATCGATCACATTTTTCAGTCAATTTTGGTTCAAAAAGAATAAGACCACGTACGATAAAACTTGCCTATACATATACAAGCAACGACAAAGCATCACAAAGGTAACCTTGTATGTTCTACAAAACTAAAATAATGTGGTAACAAAAGCAAAGTGAAAACAAGCGGAGAGTAGAGATTCCAAACGGTAACGCGTAAAAATGCGAATCGAAAAAGTCTTGGAAGGAATTTATTAGCAGTAGCGACAGCAGCAGAATATTTGCTTAAAATATGGTGCTGAAGCGCTGCCGCTTTTCCAGCTAAAAAAAACAGCGGCACTGCCGCTTGTTGCTGATGATGAAAAAAAGCAGTGGCGCTGCCGCTATCGCTACCAAAACTGCTGATGAACAGTGCCGCTGTGCCCATCAGTGGTGGTCATGCTGGTATACTGGAAATAATGAGCATGCTGATGTACTAGCTAGCAAGAGCCTTCCAGCCCTGTGCCCACTACAATGGTTCCTTGTTCTTTCTCCCCTACCATTGCTAAAACCTATTACACCTACTACTACAAGTGGAAATGTCACATTTCCACTTCCATACTAATTATCAAATTCCTCCAGGTTCTCCACAGTGGAATTGGTCCTGCCATGCCCTTTACACTGTGAGCTTTCTTTCTTTTGCTGCCTTGGTTATAGCCTCTTAGTATTATCATACCTACGCAGGATCAGTCATAAGAACTCTTCCTACTGCACATGTTGACAAAATCGACAGGATTTCTATCTTCTCCTTGGCTGTCCTGCCTCAAAGCCTTCACACAAATCTTCTATTGTCGATCTTTGGTCCAGACCTTGAGGTGTGGCTTGACTGTTGAGACTATGCAAAGTTCCTCCGCTTTCCCATCCACCATCTCTCAAGAAAGAGTCTGTAGCACCACCACCTTCCACGACTCACGCTTTGGAACCACTGGGTTAGAGGCAGTTTTGAAGTCCCTGAACAAAGAATTATTTGTCCCATTAATTTGACTAGAAAACGTTTAGGCAGTAAACGCAAGTTTTCGCTAGCGATTTCCTAATTGTCCGAAACAGTGTGGTAAGTATTGAAGTTCAATGTGTTTTTAAAGAGGAGTTCGACGCATGAATCAAGTTCTGACACTACATAGGGAAATAGCTTGCTTTGGTTAGGTCCTCAGTGACCTGAAAAAATTGCAATAAAAAATGCAAATGTATCATAGGTTAAAAGATATTATTGTAAAATTTGGCTATAATTTCAGATTTTATGAGAATGTTGGTGGCGTTCAAACCAATGTATACCTAACAGTATACAAATAATCATTAATCCTTAAATTCACTAAAAAACTGTATCTATTGTTTTGATTGTTAAAAATTCTTGCACAAGTGTTCATGCATCAAAGATTGTACCCTCAAGTCAATTTAGATGTCAAAAATGGCTAAAACCTGATTTTCCCCAGGTAAAATTTTAGGCGGAAGATGTAAAGTCAACTTCTTAGGATCCATACTACATCCTTATTACTCTCATTGCTTGTAGTTTAGAGCTCGACATGTTCTGACCAAGTTGCACCCAAGCACGCATGAAATTTGGTCGGTTTACTAAACTTTTTTCAAAACAATTGGACACGGTGGATATGTGATATGATCATATTGTCCTGCTAGAAGTAAATTTGATCCAAATGATCTGAAATTCGAACTGTGATGTTTTTACACAAAATCACCCCAGGAAAAAAAAGGTACTTGTGATTGGACCATGTTGAATTTTTTAGGGGGCGCCTGCAACACCCTAGTCCATATACTGGTTACTTAATTGACCTGGTGCGTCATTACTGCTGAAACGTTATGTAATTCAAAATTAGGTTTGATTTCAAATAAGATCAGAGATCAAACCATTGACCTGTGTTTTCACTAAGCAGTTTTTGTCAGCAAACTAATCAAAAGTTTGCAAGGTCACAGGCAAATAATTTTGGCAGTATAATAAATGGCTTTAGAAAAGTCGACAAATTTGTAGAAATACAGTATGACTAGCCTAATATTTTTGAATACTTGCTTGGTACAAAGTTTGAATTAGGTATATATCAGATATCCATAAGTAAAGGTATTTTTACAACTCTGAATCTGGCTCAATTGGTTTGAGAAAATTTGACCACCAGCAGGTCAGGGGTTAGCTAAAAAGCTGGAGGAAACCACTGCATAAACTAATGTTATAAAATTTGGTAATTTGCAGTTTTTCTGGTGTAAGTTCAGCATTTAAAAGAACTGCCTAAACTTACAGAATTCGGAATAAATACTCTTAGTTCAGTTGTAGAGTTCTTAAATGGTACCATAAATAAGCAAATAGTATAACTGCAGTGGCAGTTTGACTTGAAGATCACTAGTTTCTTTTGCTGTTTTCAGCAAAGCAATGTAAGAATTAAATTTTTAAGCAGTAAGAGTAAGTTTGTTATTGATTTACAAAATTTGTTATATTAGATTTACTGTAACATACTGTAAAAAATTAAATGGAAACCCATATATTAAATATTATTAATATTCAAACGTTACTGATACCAATACTATTCCCAATAAAGCGACATCAGACATTCATGTTGTCCACAGGCTGAAATTGGTGAGGAAGAATCCAATTGAAATTCAGAAATGTTGGATAAACAAAAACAGGAAATAAATTTGAAAACCCTACCCAGCCAATACAATAGCAATGGCTGGTACAAACATGAAAATCAAAAAGAAGTATTGAATTGCTTACGTCCTATCTGGCCTAAAGGCTACCAGTGCAGAAGCCTAAGGAAGATCCACCGGAACGGCAACTATCTCAAGTTGAATATGGTTGTTAAATGACAATAGCAAAAACTATGGTTACAAGTTAGGAGTAGCAATAGGCAAAATCTGAAATGCCATCATTATAAGGTTGAAAAATTACAAAACATTAGTGAGAGAGTACATAACAAAGCATGCAGCACAATAAAGCTGAGAGTAATAGATTACACATTAATTATTTAAAGGTATTTCAGGAACGAATGAAAAAGATGACTAGAATTAAAGCACAAAAATGCTAAAACAATACAAAAAGTGCTAATTACAATAAATATAAACATCTGAAAATACTACATATTAGTAACCTTATGACAAGTCATAGTCAAAAGAACGTTAATCCGAAAAGGCTCACAGTGTAGATGCAAATACAAAGTAAAAACCAATTTAAAGTACACAAACAAAATTTAACTTATTGTATCTGATATGAGCTAACTAAACTTTAAACAATGGACTGGAAAGAAACATCACTGATTAAGTACGTATGCTTTGGATGAAATCAAGAAATTGCATTGGGAAGTAGAAGTGGGTTTAGGTATATTTTGACTAAGCAAAAAGAATTTATTGCTTGATATTAGCTTGTGTTACTAAATTTTGAGGGATCTCGAAAAAATTTCACAGCCAGTGAGTGTGTAAACCAAATCTTTCCAGTATGGAGTTATTCCTATCTTGGTTTCTTGATTCCGGTTTTTTTATTGACCGATTATTTGAAATATAAACCAGTCATTATAATGGAAGGGGCTTGGTGAGTATAGTTCTTAGTTTATTATTTTGATACCACATACTAGAATTCGAATATTGAGATCATAAAGTTGTAACAATTTTCAGCTATAAAACTAACTTTAAAAGCCAAGTTTTAAGTACGTTACATGCATAAAGTTATAAAATAAATGCATTCTGCTAATTGAAGAGTGGCTTATAAACTGCAATTATGGGTGTTAGTGATAGTGAGTAATTGCATTAGTTTAGCTATAATGTTTTTCATGTAATCAATTGTAGCTATTACTCGCAATATACCTGATGTTTTTTCTTTAACTTATATTGCATGTTGGCTGTTGCTATTGTTTGGAAAAACTGTTTTGGAGATGCAAATTATGCAAGTCTTTTTTGGAATGGCCACAGCTGCCAACATTGGATATTATTCATATATTTACAGGTACCCTCACCTTGTTTGTAGTGAATATTTGTTTCCTTATTGTGTTATGCAGTGCTTCATAAACTTAATTTTTCAATATCTAATTGTTATGTGAATGGTTGTGTGATGGCACAGTCAAAACTTTTTGGCTATTTTTTAGGAATTTTTGTATTTCAACTAGGTTTTGTTTTAGATTAGGCATTATTTTGCCGTTGTTCTTTCCAGTATGCTCAATAATTTATTACAATTTTTACTTATGTACTTAGTACATTTTGTCACTGATGGAAAATGATGTATACACTCATTTCATTGCACTCATACCTCATGTTCATTACAGTTTGCATGACTAGGCTATATTTGTTGGCAATAGACCTCAATTTCTGATGTCTGAAATTACCGGTAATTCAAACATTTTGGTAATAAGATTACTGAAAATTTGAATGATTGTTTGTGTATCAGTATGCAAAAATGCAAAACTCAAGAATGGCCAAAACTGCAAAAAATATTTTTTGTGTGTGTTATTTGAAAAAACGTATTGAAAAATGGAAATACAGGGTATCTGAAAAGGTATGGTGCATCAGAAAATAGCTCTTGATATTGATCAATTTTAAGGTGAAATAGACTGCACAGTAACTTTTTGGACACCTAGAATATACCTAGAGTGTGAGTACTGTTTGTAACTAGATTTGTTAGCATGTGGAGTGGAAAGGCTTGCTTGTACCGTATTTGACGGCATATAGGACGCACTTTTTTTCCAAAATTTTGGTTCAAAAAATTGCCCTGCATTTCACGTGGCGTAGGTAAAGTTCGAGACCTTCCATAGGCCTAGGTTAATCTTCTCTCTGACGCTCACTAACCCAGCTTACACTTAGTACTTCTACCTACCTTAAACTCCATGCATCCATATATTATTGCTGGTATTATTGCATTATTACTGGTGTTTTAAAAATAAATTAGGAAAAATGAAAGCAATTTAGCGTAATCTGTGACGCTTTAACTCATTTTATTTACATCAGCTAATCGTCGCTCTGACATATCAGTGATGCCATTTGTTGGCGAGGAGTAATACCACAGTATGTGGTTTTACTCCTGTGTAATTTACTGCTAAATTGCTTTTATGCAGCTATGTTTCTGCTTGTGTATGTTCTGCTAGACTATTTTCAACAATATATGCTTAAATACACTAAAAACTTTTTTCCTGAATCTGACCTGCTAAAATGGGGTGCGTCTTACATGCCCGTGCGTCCTATATGCCGTCAAATACGGTATTTATATTATGGCCATTATAACTTTTATTGATTCATTTCTTGAAATAATTCAAATTGCAATAATCATGAAATAAAACAAATATAGGGGTTTTCTATTGTGCACTCATTTGATGGTAACGTCAAACTCCACATAATTGAATCATTTCATGAAATTTGTTTAAATATATTGCTAAATTTCTATTGAGATTTCAAATTGTATTTCAAGTTATATTGAGATTTTTTTAAGATATACATCTAAAATGGAGTGTAGTTTCAAACATTTTTTTTAGCATTGTGAGTGAAAAAGAATACCAACAAGTAACATCTTATACAAGAGCTGTTGTTTTGTTTGGATTCTTTCTTGGTGCAACTCTTGCTCAGTTGCTGGTTTCATTCGCCAGCATTGAATATTTCTATCTCAATGTGATTGCTCTTGTGAACAAATGCATTGGATTTTTTATTAGTTTATTTTTGCCTATGCCGAAACGAACCTTTTTCTTTTATGCTGGAAAAGAAAATCAAGAATCTGAAAGTTTGCCAAACCCAATTGTGAAACCGGAAACTAGTAAATCGTTATTGGAAATGTCTGAGCAATCACATTCAAATAAAGCTGTAAGTTTTTTTTTAATTGTTTTATTATTTTTCTTAAAGTGATTTTGTCATAGTTATATTCTATGATAAAAGTAAAATCTTGAGAGTATAGTACATAAAATACCATGTTTTTCCAGTGAAATTTTTGCTTTAACTGTTTTACTATACGAGAAACTCCAGAATTTTAACAACTAAAACTTAATTCATGCCACTTTTCCCAGTATACTCTTCCCACATAACTCAAATAATATGTCGAAATAGGAACGAACCACCCCATAAGTTGCACCACATGTTTGTGCTGTCTTTTTGTTTGCAATACTTTTAGCTGCAGAGAGATAAAGTAAAATCAATGATGAATAAACATTGGATTCGTGCAATATTGCTGAGCCGTAGCATTGCTAAGATTAATTTTTGCTAATTGAAATCATTTTTTCATGCATGTTGCATGTATTTAAAGCCTTCGTCACGTTTTCCATACCTAACTAACATTTTGCAGAATTCGAAATCATTATCATGGAAGAAAGTTACAATATCTTTGCTGCAAGACACCAAATTAATTTACTCCGATAATGTGCTATTGCGGTGGTCAATATGGTGGGCCTTATCGACTTGTGGCTACATGCTGGTTGTCAACTACGTACAAAATTTATGGGAAACTATATACTCAAGTTCTGCTAATCAAAGTAGAGTCTACAATGGAGCTGTGGAAGCATTAGCAACTGTTTTAGGTGCAGTTGATTATAGTAAAACTTTTAAGAATTTATTTAAGCTGCTTGTGTATGCTTATTTGCGAAGTAAAGCAAATATCATCTGTAAAAAACATGGCAACAGAAAATGAAAAACGCTCACTGACCAACTGTCTTAGTTATTTACCTTGCTTAATCACTTGGCTTAGATTGAATTTTTACTGCACGCAATGCTGTGGACAGTAGTGGACTAAGCACTTTTAAATTATGTTAATACTACAACAGCCATAGAAGTTATTTGAAGTGACAAACTCTTGAAAACCTAGTGTTTGAGTTCTTATACGTACTGCATTATGTTGACGTACGTATATTGCTGGAAATGTTTTTGAAACAAGAATACCAATGCAAGATTTTATTTAGGTGCTATTGGCGCCTTTGCCGTTGGTTTTGTGAAATTTGATTGGGCCAAGTGGGGAGAGTGGGCTCTTGGAAGTTGCTCCGTTTTTAAATGCGCGCTGCTTTTGGTTATGTACTTCACTAATTTGATTTGGCTGTCATATTTTTCCTACGTCATTTATATATTGATGTACAACCTTGTGATTACCATTGCTCAGTAAGTGTGGTATATTTTTTAATTTATTTTCTGGAGTACCGTACGTAGTATGGTCTACCCTGCAGTCCTCACCTATTGCCCTATAAACCTAGTCTGTCCACATCTTTTGCTTTAGCTAACGTGCGATACTGTGTCGCTTCTTTTCCGAACTTAGCATGGTATTTTGGTAGTGTCGTTAATTGCCGGTACTATGCTGATCAAGAATGAACGTTGTTATGGTTTGAAAATAAAAATAATTGTATTAACATGCATCATTGAAACGAAACGTGTTTAAAATGTAGATTTCAGCTTGCTGCTGGGCTTAGTAGTGACAGAGTTGCGCTTGTATTTGGAGTCAACACATTCATGGCGGTAGTTCTCAACATGGCTCTCACACTGATGATAATCGATGACGTAGGACTGAGTATGGATGCAAAGACTCTCTTTGTTGTTTACAGGTGATTTTAACTAAGGGTAATAAACGAGTACGACGCTTTCTCGCAATTTCTACTCCCCTTCCTTAATAATGTTAATAATCCCTGCATATGGTGTAATAATTGACTACTGTCTACGTTGGAACATACCTTCCTCCCTACTCTTAAATTGGTTAAATGTGGCTTACGTAAAATGAATGCCGACATATTGGCATTTGGTAAATTTATTTGCCTCCTTTTCCTAGTTCCCACTCAAAATATCGATTAGGTCGGGGATATTTTGTTACTGTTCTTGCAAGTTTAGCTATTGTATTAAGTTTTTCTGAAATTAACTGAAGTTCTTTTTCCACTCTGCCTGAAATAATTTCATCCTGGCGAGAAAAGTCTCGACTGCTGAGAAGACGAAAATTAACTTTTTTGGAAAGAAGTGTTGGCAGAGTTAATGGTGCCATAGTTTTTGGTACACGACAAAGCTAAATTGAACTGCTATTAAACCTTGTTCAGATAGACCCAGATTAATAGAACGTTGCTATAGATTGCTCTCAGTTTTCACAAGTTCAAGTTTATTGGTAGTTTTAGCGTGAAGTTAATAAGCATCAAAGTGATACACGTAAGAAATTGTTCAATTGGTAAGAGACAGCAACGCTATGGAAGCAGCGAAAGAGCGACGCTCACCTAGTCTGCTGCCACCATTAACTTACGAAACTTTCAACACATTCTTTGAAGCAAAAAAACAACAAAACACACACATACGAGTAATATTTACAGCTACAGCACATACACATCTATACATACGACAAATATTTACAAAAAAACACATACAATTGAACACACACTGTTTTAAAATATGATTACTAATGCACCATGCAAAGATTGGTACAACGCTGTAGATATGCAAAATCCAGATATTTGAGATATTTAAAAATTTTTAAAGTTAAAATAGTTTTTGCGGTTTGAACTAGTCATTAGGGGTGATGAAATAAATCACTAATTTTATTATTTGTAAATTGGATAAATGTTGTAATATTTAACAAATTTATCATACGGATATTGTTTTATATCAACCGGCATTGCATTCCAAAGTTTTGTGCCACGGAACTGTAATGAACGTCTGCCTGCTGTAGTGTTAACAGAAGGGAGAAAATAACACTTGGATGTGCTACGTCGAGTATTATAGATTATAGAGTGGATTTCATTAATTGGAGTGAAATGATTTTCCGTAACGAATAAATTAGGCACCTTGAATTTGTGATAGCGGTAAATGAACTTTGCCAATTCTAGTCTAGCGATGTCTGATACTTTTAACATCTTTTCAGTATGATAAACTTGGTCTACTTTTACATAGTCGTTCCATTTTAATACCAGACATAAGTTTAAGATTTTGTTTTGTTGTTTCTGAAAGGGTTCTATTATTGTTTGGCTGGAGTTGCCCCCAGCACAACACTCCATATTGTAAGCAGCATTGTGCAAAACAGTGCAAAGTAATTTTAAATGTTTACCTGAAACATAGTTTCGAAATTTTGCTATAATGCCAGCAGCTTGAGACATTTTTTTGGAGACGTTATGTTCAAAATGTGTTTTCCCCTTCAGATCGTCATCAAATATAATACCAAGGTATTTGTAAGAATTGCACTTACCGATTAGAACTTTGTTTATCTTAACTCCAAAGTTTGATTCAGCATTTTTGTCTCGTGAGATAATCGTAAATTTGGTTTTGTGTACATAGGAGTTAATTTGTTAGGTTTGAGCTAATTGTCAATGTTAACTAATTCATCATTTACTCTTTTATTAAGGGTGTATAAGTTTTTGTCAAACATAAATAAGGCAGTATCATTTGCATAGAGTCTCGTGTGAAAATTAGTAGCGGAAGGAAGGTAATTTGTCATCGTCTTCTTGCTCCAGGAGTGTGTTTCTATTTCTGGAGCCCAGCAGATGTTCCTCGCACGCAGGGGTCAGCCGCCTTTTGCAGCCTACTCGCCATCTTTCACGATCTTGTGCATTCAGCCTTTGCAAACCTCTGGCAATCATGTCACGTTTCAGTACTTCTTTCCATCTCTTTTTCGGTCTTCCTTTTTTCGTCTCATCAACTTTTAAGTGTAGTGCCTTTACTGGACCCCTTTCTTCATCCATTCTCTCCACATGCCCCAACCATCGCAACCTTTGCTCTCTCAGAAACTCTTCCAATCTCTCTACACCCGTCATTTCACGAATCTTACTATTGTTTATCTTTCAAGGTTTTCCCACATAATCGCAACATTCGCATTTCTGTAGTCTTCAACTTCCTTTCCTCTTGATGTAAAGCTTATTTATGTAAAGTGAAAACAGCAATGTACATGTTTTTTCAGTGGTTATTTTGGCCTTCTATCCGTCATATTTATGTGTCATGCTTTATATAAGACAACATGTGGTGCCGGCGGAAAAAATCAAGCTGCTTCAATAGAAAACCAAGATGAACGTATAGATCTGTAATTGAGAGGTGTATTTTTATATTTTTTGAAGCGTTATTTGACGATGTCCTGACCTGTAAATGCTGCAAAGACGAACGTTGATTCTTTGTATTGCGCTGTTCAAGTGTTCAGCTTTATCTACCTTTCGTTTCTTAAATTTTTACCTAAATTTTTATTTTTTGCAAGCTGTTTTTTTTTATACCGCGATTTCAAGTTCTAATTGCAACAGTCGAAACCGTAATATCATGCTGATTACTTTGTATCAAAGCTACAAGCCTGTAGCCTATAGATAATGTATTATGATTTGTAATGATGAGTGGAGTTTGAATCCAACCGATTCAAAAAAGTGCTCGAATGCAAAGGCCAGAGCGAATATCATAGCATAGCACGGCACTCGTCAAAAATAGAAAATTTCAAACCGTACAGTCTGTTCCGCCCGTAATCGGGATCATTCTTAGTAGAATTCTATTTGATTAAGACACCCGCGATGATCCCAATTACGAGTGCAACAGACTGTAGGGTTTTAAATTTTTTTATTTTTGACGTGTCTGTATTGTGTGATATTATGATTTGTAGCTAGTTATGTGTATTGTGATTTTAAACTTTGCATTAATCGTGATGTATTCCAGAACTGTTGCCATCTTTGCCTTTTTCATATAAATACAAACCTTAGGTTTATGTAGGCTATCTTTAGCCTGTCTTCACAGTGTGAAGTTCACATAATATACGCGTTTGACTACCTAGAACAAGTTTTGTGCTATTTCATGATTAAAACGGTCAAAGTTTTGTTTTCAAGGATGATAATTCGGATTAATAATCTGAGATTTTGTTCCCGATAGCTGTTACAACCAAGGCTGCCGAGCCTTTAACTGCACTTCTTGTGGAGCTAGAGCCGGAGCCACGAAAAATCTAGAAGCTCCAGCTCCGACTTCCTGAAACGAAAACCTTGACAAGGCCAAATAAACGCCCATAATATTATTTAATATTTGGAATTTTAACTTTTAAGTCTTTCAATCTATTAGTGGTCCGCATTGTGGTTTTTCAATGTTGATGACGCTAGATGCATCGGTTGTTAACAGTCAGTAGCGCACCAGCATTGGACCAGTTAAGAAGTCTGAAATCCCCCTTTTGGCTAATTCGCTTGAAAAATTTAACCCTAATATGCGTGTGTTTAATCGTGTTTTTGACTTGACCTGTATGTGGGTGGGTGGGGCTGTTGAGGTTGCAAAACTTGATTGGCAAATTCAAGCTTTTCCTCCTTAGCAAAATCCTAGTTGCGTACCTGCCAACAGGTGACTTTGTGACGTATGGTTCTAGTAATTAATGTAGTTTAACTCCGCCAAAGAATAGAAATACAAACGTCACGATAAACTTGAAATAAAAATATATTTTATTGCACCAATCTCTAAACTAACCGAAATAAACGTAAACGATTTAAGTGTAAATTAAGTTCAAACAAAATACTTGATTTGAAATTGAAATGAAAACGTCGATGTTGAAAACATGTTGCTGTTGATGCTTGTCCCAAATCCAAGAGAGAACTCAAAATAGTTTTCTGCAGGGTTGCCACATCCTGGAAAAGTTCTGGATTTTTTTTGTTGTCCTGGAAAGTCTTTGAATTTTGTTTATAAGTCCTGGAAAATTTTTGGAAAGTTTTCCCGTGATTTACCAGAATAGAATGTGAAGTTTTGTTTTTCTATAATAACTGGTATCTGGTGATTGTACAAAGCCATCGCATTGTGAAGGTTCTTTAAAAAACTTTAAAGTATTACTAAAAGATGGCTAGCGCACAAAAAATCGATATCCTATAGCCTTAACCCAACCCTAGATTTAACCCAGACTGTAAGTAACCCTAGCTCTAACCCTAACCCAAGCTTTAAATCTTAACCCAAACCTTTACGATAATTTAAAAAATGAAAGAGAGTAAATGAGCGCCCTTTCTTCTGCTCTTTGCTCTCTTGTTCTTTTTAAGCAGTTCTTACTTGTACGCTGGAGTGCAAATAAGCACTTCCTTGTTAAAATGCCAATATTTGCACTTTGCAGTATAGCATACAGTATGTATAAATTATTGATTATTATTAGGAGGAGTGAATTCATAGACAGTAATTTATTGCAATGCGACACTCCAGTAGCGTAGCGGGCCATAGGCAAGGCTTCAGAGAAAAAATTTTCCAGGGGGTACGAAGATCGATGCCGGGCCCCCAAAATTAGGTGAACTTCAAACAAACAAATCAAAAGAAGGTCCAAAATCAGGTGAAGAGCAAAAAAAAAGGTCTTCACTCGAGTTTGGTCCCATTTTTTGCCCAAAATTAGGTGAAGAGCAAAAAAAAGGTCTTCACTCAAATTTGGTCCCATTTTTTGCGAGCAAAAAAAAAAAAGGTCTTCACTCAAATTTGGTCTCATTTCTTCACCCAAAGTCAGGGATGCAAAATGGGAAGGGATGAAAAAAATTTTGGTCCAAAACTGAACACGACAACCTCCACTCTTCCGGGCCCCCCTAGACCCGGGGGTACGATGTACCCCCTCTCGCAGGCCCCCATTGGCCCTTTGACCAAAATGCTCAATAAGAAAAATATGACGTTTTTCGCCCTATGCTTCGGAGGCAGATTTCTAAGAGTAATATCGACACTAAAATAATTTAAATCCACTTTTGAAACATTATTTAGGGCAGGGGCTAATATTGGTCAAAAATAAAATCAGTAACAACTAACTAAAAATGACTCAAAATAATCAATTCAATCGCTTAATGCAAAATACTTCACGTTGGTGTCAAAAAAAATTATAAGGGGTCTATTCAGTATATAATTTTAATAATTATCAATCACCTCTCGCATTTCGTTTCATTAGCCCCTGCATCCAAATTACCTTTATCTAGCGTTATACAATACTTGTGAGTTTTTTTTAAAGGAAGTGCCAATTGGCACTCTAGCGTGCAAATGAGCTCTGCGTAACGCGAATAAAAGAGCAAGAGTGGATGATCATTTACTCTTTTGTTTTTTAAATTATTGTCGTTAGTGTTAGGGTTTTGATTTTGAGTTTGGGTTGGGATTAACGTTAGGATTAGAGCCAGGGTTTCAGCTTGAGTTAGAGCTAGGACAGTGTATTTTTGTTTACACGCTGGCGTGCAAATAAGGTTTGTCTTTTTCAAATGATATCATTTGAGGTTTAATGCCTGGAAATGAAGCTAGGACTGAAGTTTTACCATTAGCCATCATTAGAGCTCGGCCGTTGTATATCAGTCGATTTTAGGGCCAAGCCGATATATCGTATCGGCTATCTACAGCCGATGAAATATCGGCTTAGCGCAATTACTTTAAACCGTTTATTTTTTGGAGCAATCACGAGTGCTTTTGCATTCTGTTAGCTCAGTATGACTTGTGTTTTCAGTAGTATTTCGTTGGAGGAGGGTTAGTGAAGCGTATAGTGTCAAGGAAATTGAAAAATAGTGACAAAGTTTTTGTAGTTATTAACGTAAATATATCGGCCTGAAAAAGTCATATCGGTCGAGCTCTAGCTATCACCCACATACTACAGCCCAGTTACGCAACCCGTTTCGCCATGTTTTTGCAGTGCTAATTTTTATGCTACGTTTTAAAAGCAGTAATCTTTACCAAACTAGGCCTAAAATTAAGTTATTATCAATGGAAAAAATTGAAAAGTCTTCGAGCGCTGGGAGCTTTGGCCCCAGACCCCAATGGCTTCCGCCGGCTGCGGCTGGAGGCTCCGCCCCCATACCCCAAAGCCAGAGGTGGAGTCGAGGACACTAGGCTCAAGGCCAAGGACAGACACTCTCGAGGCCAAGGACAGGAATGTTCGAGGCCAAGGACATAAGCGCAAGTGCTCTCCAAAAAAAAAAAAAAGGTCTTCACAAAAATTTTTCAAACGATCTCCACGAAAACACGTTTTCCAAAAAATTTTTCAAGCGCTCCACAAAATTTTAACAATTCAAAAACTAGTGCTGTCCTCGAGCCGAGGACAGGCCAATTTTCGAGGCCAAGGACTTCAAAATGTGTCCTCGAGGCCAAGGACGTCCTCGAGGACTCCACCTCTGCCCAAAGCACAGCCCTCCCATTGCAAATTTCTGGCTTTACATCTGGCTGGTAGCCAGTACTAGGAATACAAATTTGTTACGTCAAAAATTTTTGTTAATCACCAGTACAAAAAAGTAGGTGCATGAAAGAGTAATAGTAAAAATTAAATTTTAAATCTTGTAAAAAAAAAAACTTAAACAGTCCTGGAAAATGACCCAGAATAGTCCTGGAATTTGATTTCGCAGTTTTTGTGGCAACCCTGTTTTCTGCTTCTGAGTTCGGACAGTGAGAAAAAGGCAAATGTCACGCCGCCAATCAGCGCATGCTCTAAGCAACCTTCTTTCAAACGCCAACAGCGATGCGAAGTCACATGATTAGCATCACAAGCCGGTTGAGCAGAACAAGCCTTCGATTCTAGGTGAGGTGGTAGCCGTCACAATAGCCCGCCCCCAGACGAGAGACGAGGCGATAAAACACACAAAATGATGCATACAATGAACTTAAACTTAACACGAACTGCCTAGGAGTGTGACCCTTTTCACAACCGGTGATCTTGAAGGGGAAGGTTCAATTTTATGTTGCTGCTACCATAAAGAACAAGCATATAATCGGTGTTGAAAACGGTATGGTTGTTTCGTGCATGTATTCGAGTTAATTGGAATTTGCGTTGAATAAAACGCTTAAGCCCGCAAGTTAACGAGTTGTTGTATGAACTGTGGTCGTACCAATTGTAACAATCAAGTCATAATAAAACAGTAGCATTTTATGAACAATGACGTAAACTTGGGCATCGAGCATGTGCTCTCAGAATGCATTAGGATATACTCTTGAAAGTGGAAACGCACGATTTGATTTGAAATAAACTTCTTTGGTAGATTTCTTGTTTTAATTTCTATGTAGCATGCAGCAACAAAAACTTTGCGTTTGTTGGACGAAAGTTCATTCGCTGGATCTTGCTTTGTTGTTCTTCTCGGCACACTCTCCTGTCAACCAACAGCAATCCGTGCGTGTTGCGACTAAAAAGAAAAATGAATGATGAGAAATATGTCAGGACCAGTGAACGCGTTATTACAAAAATATGATACTTAAATACAGTGGAGTAAAGTAACGAAATACTTTTACTTCAGTAGTTTTTTTCGGTAACGAGTACTTTTTCGAGTAGTTTTTTTTAACTAATTTTACTTAAGCACTTTTAGCCTGAAGTAACACTACTTAAGTACTTATTATTTGATAAAAGTACAAAGTAGTTTTGAAATTTGAGACGCAGTGTTGACTGCACTTTGACTGTGGGCATCTGCAGTCAATCATTCGTAAACGCGCAGTCAGGCTATTCTCCATTGGTTCTTTCTTTCGTTAAATTCCACGCTTGACTGCATTCATGTGCTTTTGAAAACGAATGCATTTTTTCTAATCAAGTACTGGTAAACATCGACTTCTTAATCAGGACTAGGAACCAAAGCTCTACCGAATAGTTAGCCTGCAACATTATAGGTTAACCTTACCATTTTAACACCAATAAAATGCAAACAAATCGTCAGTTCTGAAGTCATGAGCAGTGGTGGTCATTGACTTGGGGGGGCCCCGGGCAAGGAGACAAAAAGTGGGCCCCCTTAAGCAACACCTAATGCTACTAAAATCGTGTAGGATCAGCGTTGCCCGGTTGGTGCTTAACACAAGGCCGTCCCCCCAAAAAAGTTCTTCAGGCTTACTTAACCAATGTAGGCATGCAGCCTACCATCAGTTTTAATAGTAAATCTGAGGGTGAGCAACTGAGCACAACCAAAAACTCTCACAACTAGCAGATCAGGATCTGAAAAAGTGAAAGTGAAGTGAATATTAGTCAACTGCTCATACTCACTCAACCAAAGAACCATGGCAAATACCATACATATCTAGCAGTGTCATAACACTAATGAGTTCAATTTTGATGGACTTCCAATTCTCGAAATTTTAGATTTTTGTGTTTTCGGTGTACTATCAAGCATAGATATACTAAATTGATTCATCACAAATCATAGAACTTTGCAAAAAGTTCTTATTTATATGCACATACAGTCTATTCTTTCTTATACTTAAATCTCAACAAAAAAATATGTGTAGTTAGCACAGCAGTCAGCACATTAAACTTAGTAGACCTATGATATGGTAGCTTGTAAAACAAGACTTTGGCTATGCTACCCGCAATAGTGGCATACTGGCATTCAAGAGTGAAAAGCAGTGTCATAACAAGTTACTTATTAGGCCTACCCACACATGCTCAATACCATAAAACTAGGCATTTTTAGTGGAAACTTTCAAGTGGTAAGCAGTAAGCACTTTATTTTACTGTACAGAATGTAGGCTCAGACGTAATGTCATATCTCACCATGACAACAGCCAACACTCAACAGACACTCAAAGTAGGTGACATGCAAAAGCTAAATACAAATTTTGAAGTTACAGTACCGAGTAGTAATAACACTCTGAAAACTCAGCACCTAACTGGCTGCCTTGCAACTTAAAAAGCAGAAGGAAAGAACTTGGAAACTTAATATAAGAGCAGTGAATACTTTAATCTTAATAAACACTCAAACTGAAAAGGAGAAGCATAATGAACACTAACTGATTCCTACTATACCAAATAAAAACTAAAATAGTGCAATGGGCAAAAATTAGTCAGAAGTCACAACTACATGATCTAGCTCATCATGAACTAGAGCTTACCACGAACTTACTTCACTGCACCCTCAATCCCATTTTGCATCTTGGCTAGCAATACCGGTACTAGCTTTTCTCAAAAAATAAACTAATATAATAATTGCATTCCCATAAAAAAACAGGAAGTACAGTACACTGTAGCAGAGTCTACTCTAGATTATAGTAATCTTAATGTGTTAATATACTGAACATCTGAAATTTAAATGCTTTTGACATCTAGTACATCTTACTGTGCTTCCCAAAAGCGAAAAAACTAAAAAACAGCTCTTGCAATAAACTAAAAATAAGGGCAAAAAGGTACTAATAACTAAGACAGAAACTAAAAAATAAAAAGTTAAAACTGACTGCGGAGAATACTAAAAAAAGTACAACTTTAGACACTACACTGAACATTGGAAAAATTGCACAAGCTCAAGAGATTTAGGCCTATGTCACACGTTGTACAGCACAAACAAAAAATTTCTGAAATGCGGTTATCTGCTAAGCAGATAGCATCAGTTAAGCACTGTAAATATCTACATCCATTTCTAAACGCAGTCTTATATGCAGCAGGTACATAAATATCCTGTAGAGAGCAGCACCACAATAACGATTCGCAACTTTGCTGCCTTTATATGTTCTTCACGGCTGTAAATTGCAAAACTGTGCTAACAGACTAAAGTTCTTGTACAAGCAAAACTCTAAACATATAAATACTGGTAGGCTCCCATCTCATTCAGCAGTAATGGTGTGAAAGGATTTCTAAACCATGTAGGTCGGTGATATTGGTACTAAAATTAAGCAACAAGCCAATAATGGAATAAGCATACGAATCTTTTAAAGCAAACGTTGTTAACTCACTCTGCGGTAAATATAGTTCGTTATGCAAATTCGTCCCGGTATTTGTTTAATAAGAATATAGCCTACCGGTTCTAAATAGCTTTGTAGATGTTGCTTGCTTTCGTTGTTACATTAAATAGGCTATTACTATAATAACGTGACATTGCCAGTTAGTCTTATCAGTAGATTTCCACGAACCATAAAACAAAAAACGCAAAACTTGCAGCGTAGCATTATTCTCACAGAACACATGTGACTAACATTACCAAGGCTGTTTATGAGCTACGGTACCTTACCTACACTTATATTCACTACGTGATGTTACTCACTATTTGCAGTAGGCCTATGTTTTTGCTCAAAAGCACTGTGTCAAAAGGCTAGCATACTGCATACTGACAAACCGTTTACTCTTGATCATTTGCTCGACTGACCTACAGCTTGTACCATGTCCTTGAATCGGCATCCAGTACGGGTAACCTGCAAATGCTTTGGGATAGGCGTTTTTCGACACTTGAAGAGTCACCCTTTGCAAGGTGTCTCTCAAGTCTCAACAAAGAGCCCTCTGCAAAAATCCCCCGGTAAAGAGCCCTTTGCAAAATGGGGTCCTGCTAGTCTAAGAAGCTCTTTGTAAAGAAATCATCCAAACAGGGCCCTCTGTAAAGGGGCCTTCTTCAAGAAGGCGCCCTGCATTGAGCCTCTTCCATAGCCGAAAAGAGCCCTTTGCAAAGAGACTATCCAAAAAGCCCTCTCATGATCTCAAATGGGTCTTCTTCATAGGGCTTTGGCAAAGGGGCACTCTTCATACAGCCCCCACAAATGGGCCTTCTGTATGTGCTTCCCATAAAAGGCCCTCCTCAAAGGGGGCCCTTATTTGCAGAAGAATGTACCAATAAGGGCTCTTCCAAAAATGTCTTTTCAATAAGGGTCCTCTGTAAAGGCCCCCCAAAAAGAGCCTCCAATGGGGCCCTCCACAAAGGGCCCCTAATGCCTGAACCTTAATGCCGGTACAAATAACAGTTCTACTGTAGGCATAAATGTGCTACAAAAATTTGGGGAACATATGTTACGTAACTTTTCTTGGGGGGGGGCCCTTGTAGCGCGCAAAATCAAGTGGGGGGCCCCGGGCAAGCGCCCGGCTTGCCCATGCTAATGACCACCACTGGTCATGAGTAGAGTTAGTAGGTTAGGGTGTATTTACAATCGGGCTGTTCATAATTAGGGTGAAAGATCGTTTCCCGTTTTGCTGTTTTGTAAGACTGGAGGATTAGGCGATTGCAGAAATTTATTGATAAGTGGAGATATGAGATCCTGGCAGGTGCATAGCCCAAAATTTGCAATGGGGGAAGGCTAATTCAGAGGCTGGAAACTGCATCAAACGATCTTATCCCAGATTTTGATCGGATTCACGCAGATTGAGTCAGTTTTACAGTCCAAATTTAAGCGATCTCCAAAAACAAAGGTCTTCAATTTTTTTTTCTGGCGAACTACAAAATTTTAACAATTCAAAAATACTGCTGTCCTCGAGTCGAGGGTAGGCATTTTTCGAGGACTTGAGGCTTCGAGGCCAAGGACTTCAAAATGTGTCCTCCAGACCAAGGACGTCCTCAAGGACTCCACCTCTGCTGAGTAGCACTGTAGCAGTAAAACTTCATCATTGAGTAATAAACTGATGAAATGTTTAGTTTCTCTGTTCTTGAGAACAGTGTCTTGCAGTTTGAGAGCCTGGGGTTGAACTGATAAATATGCCGACAAGATTGTATAGCCTAGTGGTTAGAGCATCTGTATATCAGGCTGAAAATTTGGGTTCAAATCTGGTCCAGTCAAGCCAAAGACTTAAAAATAGGTAGCCTACTGCAAACTGTATTCACATCTTCCTGCTTGACATTCTGCATTGAAGGTGATAATGTGCTGCTCAGTGCTTACACCTTTGCATGGTAGAGAGGTGGCAGCTTGCCTCAACGACCCTAATATCTGCGGTTTCCTGGTCAAGGCAACACGGTGGATAAATCAATAAAACTGAAAACAAACATGGTGGAATCCAGGAATTGCGTGATAAACTTTGTCTAGGCAGGCAGCAGGTTTTCTAAAGTGCAGCAAGTAAATTGAATAGGAATTAAATTAAGCTGCAGTCTAACGTACTAATGCTGTGACGGAACACTGGTATCACTATCAATCAATGAATGACTGTGTTTCACTCACAGTTTCAGTTATGCTTCTACCGGTTTCTATCTGCCTTCACATGTCGTGAAATAAAATCAATCAAAAAAAATTCACAATAATATTTTCTTCTTTAATCCAAAAAAAGTTTATCGCAGACTATTGAATTGCCTTTGGTGCGTGACTTTTGGCGCACCCTGTGGATGCGGTAGGCTTGATTGATTGATTCATCTTTATCCTCCTTTCACGAGAAAGCGACGGTGACGCTATCCTTTGGTCGAATCCGCACCCGCTTAGGAGTTAACAATTTCCAAGTTTTCCCGTTGACCTTTGACTTGTTTCCACATAAATTTGCTGCTTGTTTAAAGCCACTAAGCAGACATAATCATCGTAAAGCGTCTTATCCAAGGACGCAACAACGTGACCAGGGTGCGGGTTGAACCCATGCTCATGCGACCAGGGTCGTCGTAAAAACGACGTCTTTACCCTCTTGGCCACGCTACCGACACTCTAATAAGGCACTTCGGCGGTGTTTTTACTTTTTAGCATATAAATTTAACAATGGCAGTGAATGAGTATTTGAGCAAATATTTTATGAATTGATTCCTTGAATATAGTAACAAAAAACTTGTACCATTAATATTTCATGACTTCCGATAGTGAGGGGTTAGAAAATCAAGCGCTTGTGGCAGTGATGTGAAGGTAGTCGAGCAGTTGTCATTGGTCAATTGAATAGTTTGCTTATTTTGCGTGAATACTTTCAGAAATACTTCTACTTGAGTAGTTTTAAAATGACTACTTTTTACTTTTACTCAAGTACTTTTTTAGGTCAGTACTTTGTACTTTACTTCAAGTAGTTTTTTTGTCAGTAACGAAACTTTTACTTGAGTACAATTTTCGAGTACTTTTTACACCACTGCTTAAATAAAATATGATAATAATACATCAAGAGTGAAAGAGTGAGGGACCACAAGCAAGCGATGAAAACAAAATAGCACAAGGTATATTCAGTTCACATAGACTGTAGACTTAAGAAGTCGTGTAGAATCTATGAAGCGACCGTGAGTAACGAGATTCTGAAAAAAATTAAAATGTTTAACAATGTTTACGTTTACAATACACAAAAGTATTTACACATGTTAGCATCTTCAAGACGGTTCCCTAGGATAATTTAGGAAAAAAATGTTTTAGAAAAATGTTTACCTGCTGTGAGGCATACTATACCCGTCCAAACAAGAACAAAAATACGAAGAAAATTGCTGAACCAGAACAAGTACCGATGAGTGATGACGTACTACCAACGCAACTCTGAAATCGATCGCTAAAGTGATGTAGGTGGAACGACAAGTGAAAACAAGACAACAGGAGTTAAACTAACCAATCCTGAAAGCAACACTCGACATCCATTCACACGACTGCATGGCCAGGGCTTCACACATTCCCAAACACCCACAACAACAAACATACACAACCTAGAATGATCAACGTAGAACTCCGGAACCTGTCAACTCAATGTCGTACCATCGTAGTGCTGAAATGAAAAAGAACAGGGCTGAAATGTAAAAGAACAGGTTGATTCAGCGCTGAAGAAACACTACTTACACCGTAAAGCGTTGAGGGGTCTTGACCATGGGCGTAGCCAGAGGGGGGGCCCAGGGGGCCCGCCCCCCCACTCCCCCAATTAAAATACCACCAATGATAAAAAAATCATGACAACATAGCCTAGCGATGTTTAGTTGCAGTTTTATTTCTGTAATTACGCACATAACACTAATTAGCAATAACATTAATGACGACGAGGGATCCCCGGGGCCCCTAACTAACGAGCAGGGGGCCCTATCTACCAACTAGGGTTGACTTCACTCGTTTCCCGCAATTAAATTGCAGGGTTTGGTGCATTTCTTTGCACGAGATCCAAATGTTTTATGAAACCAGCACACGTCTGGTTGTTCACGAATTTGCCTCTTATTACCTTTGTTAAATCGATTAAAAGGCAGCTGCTTATTGAGCTTATTTGATTTATCAGACTTAGTAAAATTCAAGACATCTTTCAGCTTTTTTTCTAAAGAGTCCATTCTTGAAAGGATTTCGCTGTTGTTAGACGCAGCTGATTATTCAGATTTCTTGCGGTCAATAGCAAAAAGAGTATTTTTGACGGCCTACTCTTTGCCAGTACTAATCATCTTGTCCGCCGTTATAGCCAATTCATCTAGAGATAAGTTTTTAACTGCTATCAAACTATTTCGAATGTTTTCAGGCATTTTGGCAATAAACAACTCACGAATCATTTCTTGAGACATGTCACTTTTAGCTAATTTGGTTCTCAACATCAACAAAAATTGAGAAGGTTTCTCAGCTGCAACGGTAGAATAATTGAGAAGTTCGGTCACTCTGCTGCTTAGCTCAACATCAACAAAAATTGAGAAGGTTTTTCGGCTGTAATGGTAGAGTAATTGAAAAGTTCGGTCACTCTGCTGCTTAGGTTGGGTTCGAACCATTGTAACAAAGGTGATAAGAAGCCTGATATAATCAAAAAAGATCGTGTATAATTAGCAAAACGTCATTCGGAAGACAAGAAGTTAAAGCGTTTTTTCGCTGTTCATCTTCCATAGTCCACACTGTTGTAACTTCAGTTCAAATAAACTAAACCAAATAGTTGGTACAGATTTATCAAAATCACGAAATACTTTACGAGTGGCATTATACAAGCGATGCTGCCAGCATTGGTCGCAATCAGTATCACGTTGATGAGAATGACAAGTGGATGAACCAGATTCATCCGCAGATAAAGCTTCATCTTCAGGATTTACTTTTACAAGTTTTACCTGGTCATGAGTTGCTGCCGCTGAAGTTTCTTCAGAATAAAACATATTGTTTTGTTTGCGAATCTTCTTCTCGGAGTGTGCAGTTGAAGCCGAAAGTTCACAAAATTTACTCGAAACGAAATTGCTTGACTTAGCCTGTGACTAGTAAAAGGTTTAGTCCCGGTAGCCAGTTTAAACAAAAACTAATCTCTTTATGAGCCGTCTTGAAAATGCCAAGTAATATGCACTGAAAATACAAAAACGGGGTCACCAATTTGTGACGTATGGTTCTAGTAATTAATGTAGTTTAACTCCGCCAAAGAATAGAAATACAAACGTCACAATAAACTTTAAATAAAAATATATTTTATTGCACCAATCTCTAAACTAACCAAAATAAAATAAACGTAAACGATTCAACTGTAAATTAAGTTCAAACAAAATATTTGATTTGAAATTGAAATGAAAACGTTGACGTTGAAAACATGTTGCTGTTGATGCTTGATGTCCCAAATCCAAGAGAGAATCCAAAATAGTTTTCTGCGTCTGAGTTCGGACAGTGAGAAAAAGGCAAATGTCACGCCACCAATCAGCGCATGCTCTAAGCAACCTTCTTGCAAACGCCAACAGCGACGCGAAGTCACATGATTAGCATCAAGAGCCGGTTGAGCAGAAAAAGGCTTCGATTCTAGGTGAGGTGACAGCCGTCAAAACTTCATGAATTAGATACCGAAACAAAACTGTGATTTTATTACTTCTTGTAAGTGACAGTGATGCGGAGCCGAAGCCATACTTCCAACAATTGCAGCTCCGAAGCCGTAAGTGTGAAGAACGAGAGCTCCGGAGCCATTGGAAAAGAGCCATGCTTTTTTTCCAATGGCTCTGCATCCCTGGTTAAAACTGCTATATGTGAAGATGTTCCAACTTCTCAGCAATGCCATGAGTGGATGAAGTAAACGATGCTCTTTTACGAGTATCACCTACTGAATCTACAGTCCTTATTGGGGATTTCAACGCACAAGTTTGAATAGACACAGATACATGGAAGGGTGTGATCGGAAAACATGGAGTCACTGGACTGAATGAGAACGGATGGTATTTATTGCAGCTCTGTTGCAGTAACGGACTCCGCATCATGAATACCTTTTTCCAGCTCAGAGAGGTTCACAAGTATACATGGTATCGACCTAATATGGATCAAAAATTTTTGATAGATTTTTGCAGATTTGTTTTTTGATGTGCTGGACGTTCGAGTGAAGCGAGGTGCTGAATTATCAACTGATCACAATCTGGTAGTATGTTCCTTACGACTTTCGAAACCTTGGCCAAACTGGAGATCCAACAGGTCGTCTGTGACTTACCGGATCAAATGGGAGGCTTGGGAGGACAAAAAAGTAAGGAAACAGTTTGCATCCAGTATATCATCTAAGTTCAGACAACTTCCTGATGTATCCGAGGACATCGAGAAGGAATGGCTGCTGTTCAGAAATCCAAGGAGAAATCCAAGGAATCCAAGGAGAAGTCATGGGAAGAGTTTGGTCGTCGGTTGGATTCCAACTATTTTTCGGCAAACAAAATATTTTGGCAGACCATCCGCCGTTTACGTGGCAAAAGATCGAATGTCACGTACTCCATCAAGGATTCTGCAGGTAACATTCTAACGAATGAGAATAAACTCCTTTCACGATGGTGAGAATACTTTAAAGATCTTTTGAATCCTGTAAAGACATCGACTCGTGACGCACACAAAGTGACACATTTAGGAGAAGAGGAAGTTTTCACTGCGGCAGAAGTGGCAACGACAATTAAAGGGATAAAATTAGGAAAAGCTGCTGGTGAAGCTGAAATCAGACGCGAGATGTTGAAAGCGCTGACTGGAGAAGGAATTCTCTTGTTAACGCGAGTGTTGTCAAGCTGCGTGGAAGTTTGGCAAAACTCCCAGAGATTGGCGAACGGGTGTGATTATTCCGATATTCAAGAAAGGAGATCGCAAGCAATGTACAAATTACAGAGCGATATCACTTCTTAGTTTGCCAAGGAAAGTATATGCCAAATCGAATGCGTTTGGTCTCGCCTGCGTAAGCGTCCCCCCCAAAATTTTTGTACTCTGCGAAACACGCTACTCTGGCGCCGGGCCAGTTACTGCACTGTTTTACTTGTAGTGCACGCACTGTGCTGTGGTCTGTGACCAGATAGCCAACAAACAGGGGTGCCGATCTTTGTTGAGCATTGGGGGGGATAATTTTCAATTTTGCCCTATTTTCAACATTAGGGGGGGATGAACCTCGACCACGATTTTGTTCAGGTGAGCAAATTAAGAGAAGACCCAAAAAAATAAAAGGTCTTCACCAAAAATGGAACACTTTCTCCCAAATTCAGGTGAAGGCCAAAAAAAAGGTCTTCCCCAAAAATGGAACACTTTTTTCCCCAAATTCATGTGGACATTTACGCTCAGATGTACACTACAGTCAAATTATTGGGGGGATGCAGATGTAGACCAAACTCAAACTATTGGGGGAGATACAGTCAAATTATTGGGGGGATATATTCCCCTCTCCCGGGTTTCGGCACCCCTGCCAACAAATCGTCTTCATTTGTTCTACGAAATGCTAGCATTTTGGGAAAATATCGCGGAAAACCATCTTTGCCATCTACAAATTTTCCGCAATTTATCGAACTGTAACTATCGCATTTTCGTTAAAGAGATATTACTCAATATCAGCTTTATTGAAATCGGTTATATCAGTTAAAATTGGCCCGCTACTAGATCACATTATTCGTTCAATTTTGGTTCAGAAAAAAAAGAACCACGTACGATAAAACTCGCTGATACATATTTGAGCAACGACAAAACGTCACAAATGTAACCTTGTATGTTCTATAAGACTAAAATACAGAGGTGAAGTCGAGCACACAAGGCTCTAGGCCAAGGACACAAAAAATCCGAGGCTAAGGACAGCCCTTTCGAGGACAGAACCTCTCGATGCCAAAGATAGGAATGTTCGAGGCCAAGGACACAAAGCGCAAGTGTTCTCCAAAAAAAAGGTCTTCAAAAAATTTTGGCACATGCGATCTCAAAAAAAAATCTTAAAAAATTTTTTCGGGCGATCTCCAAAACAAAGGTCTTCAAAAAAATTTTTCAGGCGTTCTACAGTAAAAAACGCCTTCTAAATTTTTTTTTCAGGCTATCCACAAAATTTCAACAATTTAAAAAAAAGTGCTGTCCTCGAGCCGAGGACAGGGCAATTTTCGAGGACTCGAGGCCAAGGACTTGACCTTCTAGGCCAAGGACTTCAAAATGTGTCCTCAAGGACTCCACCTCTGCTAAAATAACGTGGTAGCAAGAGCTGAGTAAAAACAAGCGGAGAGTAAAGACTCCAAACGGTAATATGTGAAAATGTAAATCGAAAAAGTCTTGGAAGGAGTTTATTATCGGCAGCGGTAGAATATTTGCTTAAAAAAAAGCGCTGACGCTTTTTCGGCTAAAAAACAGCGGCGCTGTCGCTTGTCGCTGGTGATGAAAAAAAGCAGCGGCGCTACCGAAAAAGTAGCGGCGCTAGTAGCGCCGCTGTGCCCATCGCTGGCTTTAAGCATAATGCCGGGTTGTACAACGCTGTTTATGCTATGTGCAGAAAGTCAAAATCTTTTCTCGATCAAAAATTATCAGGTTTGTCAAAAATCAGTTCCATATTTTAATGCAATCACAAACACGAAAAAATTGTTTATACTGGTACAAATTTATAGATTATACAGTTACAAATGAGCTATTGCGACGCGTTTCGACCTTGCTCAAGGGTCTCATTTGCAACTGTATAATCTATAAATTTGTACCAGTATAAACAACTTTTTCGTGTTTGTGATTGCATTAAAATATGGAGCTGATTTTTGACAAACCTGATAATTTTTTGTTGGCTGCCTTGTGAGCGACCACTTTCTGTAGGTCCCCTAAACTTTTGAGAATTTGGCAAGTTCACACAAAATTTTACTTTTCTCGATCGCCAATCACTGCTACCTCTTGAAAAGCTTGTTATTACAGTTCCTTGTGAAGCTGAACTTGAAGTATACAAATCGTATCTTACCGACAATCTTCCAATGACAGACGCTGAAAGTCGCCATGACTGTAATATTTTGCTGAACAAACTATACGAACAAAAGTGTGCTTTCCCTAATGCATATAAACTTGCTGCAGTTGTAGCCACTTTTGGGAGCAGTGTATGGGGCCCCGTTTGTCTAAAACATTCTTTTCACTTTATAAGGACAAATTTTGCTGCGATTTGACATATTTACTGCAATATGACATATTGCAACAATATGTAACATATCTACTGCAATATGACATATTGTAAGACTATGTAACATATCTACTGCCATATGACATATTGCAACACTATGTAACATATCTGCTGCAATATGACATATTGTAAGACTATGTAACATATCTACTGCCATATGACATAATGCAACAATATGCAACCTATCTACTTCAATATGACATATTGCAACAATATGTGCATATTGCAGCGCAATACGTGCATATTGCAACGATATGTGACATATTGCAACGATATGTCACATATTGCGCTGCACTATGTAGCATATGGTTGCAATATGTCATATTGCAGTAGATAATTATGTTACATAGTCTTACAATATGTCATATTGCAGCAGATATGTTACAGAGTGTTGCAATATGTCATATTGCAGTAGATATGTCAAATCGTAGCAAAATTTGTCCTTATAAAATGAAACAAATATTTTAGACAAACGGCGCCCCATAGCAGTGCCGGAATTTGTGAGTGCAGTTTTTCTGCTTTGTCGCGTATCGACACTCCTCACAGGCGTTCAATGACTCATTATCGGCAGCGCAATCTTGTACTGCCTGCTTTTGAAAAATCATGAACAAAGAAAATTGATTTCGATGAATTTGTTTTAAGGTTTGGCAGAAAACATACACGATTGCCACTACTGCAGTAAACTGTCAAAGAGTGTGGCATGTAATTTTTTAAATTACCGTGCTAGTAGTCAATTGTAATCGTTTAGAGCATAGGTGGGCAAGTTAATGCAAAACGTTAGCTTCGTTAACCACAAGTCCGTTAACAAACTTCACACCTCCGCCGTTAATTCGTTAATTTCAGCTTTAATTAACGGAAGTTAATACCAGAGGTGGAGTCGAGGACACAAGGCTCGAGGCCAAGGCCAAGGACACAAAAAAAAATCAGAGGCTGAAAACAGCCTTTTCGAGGAGAGAACCTCTCGAGGCCAAGGACCAAGGACACAGGTGCAAGTGTTCTCCAAGAAAAAAAAGTCTTCAAAATTTTTTTTCAGGCGATCTCCAATTCATTGGCGTACCCAGAATTTTTGATTGGGGGATGCCTAAACCACAAATCACATGAAATGACGTCATCAAAATTTTTCCCAAGAGGAAGTTTTTGTGGGACAAAGATATCGTAGGATGGAAGATTTGAAATCGCTGCCTGCTGGCACGTAACCAGGATTTTGCAAAGGGAGAGGGCTTAAATTAATTGTTCAAAAATGAAAGTATTTAACTTTGTAAAGGTGTTGAGAAAGCTAGGGTAACTCGAAGATATCACAGACAGGGGGTCTGGGGGCGAAGCCCCCAGCCGTTGGGCGATTTTTTGTAAGTTTTTGGAAAAAAAAAGCTATTTTAGTGCCATTGAATCACATTTCGCAAGTGTTCAGAGCCATTTGAAAGCACTAGATTTTTGACATTTGAAAGCCAATTGAAAAAATCAAATTGTTTAATCCTCCTTTTACTTGAAATTTAAGTCCAAAACACGTTTAACATCTTGCATTTTGGAGTTAAATTTAATTGTAAGTGATCTGGTCCAGGTAGGGGAAAGTAAGGTGCATTGTCTCTTGCAACATTTTAGCAGCAAATAATAATCCACTTGAAGATTTTCCTTAGAGATTTTTGTTTTGTCATGACAATAACTAGTTATAGGAGTGCATGTTCGGCTAGGGGGCTCAGGCCCCCTCAATTGAAGTTCAATGATTCGTTCAGTCAGCATTTTCCATGGCTAATTTTTTTAAAAAGTATTTTGTGCATAAAAACTGGCGAGGTTGGAGGTGAATTACTGAATTGTTATTGAAAAATGGTATAATAGATCGCTACGTCAACTAACCATGTTATTGCCGGGCCGGATTTACTTCGCGCTAGGCCCCTGGCACTTTGGAGATTTTCACAACATCTTTCTGCCAAATATAGGTGAAGACCAAAAAAGTCTTACCTTTTAGCTCGGGGCCCCTAACTGGTACTCAGGCGCGTAGCCAGAAATTCGCAATGGGGGGCTGTTTTGGGGGTCTGGGGGCGGAGCCTCCAGCGCTCGAAAATTTTGCATTTTTTTGCAAAATGAACTTAACTTTAGAGCTATCTTAATAGAAAATAATGCTTTTAAAACGTGGCATAGAAATTGGCGGCCCAACATGATTCAACTGATTGCATTAATGGGCTATATGGGAAGTGGCTAATGATGACATTGCAGTTCTCTTGTTTACTTGCTGGTAAATCATAAAATCCTATTATTCAATAAAACTCACATGGAGTAATCTATTTCGTCTCTATTTTCTAAAGAAAAATAATTCTGGAGGGGGGCTAATGGAAAGATATTTGAGAGAAGTGACTGGTAATTAACTAACACTGAATAGCCCCCCTCCTCCCCTTATTCCTGAGTTTATGATATATTTGTTGATAAAACCTATAATTGGCGTTTTTCCATTAGCGATCAAATTTGATTGTTTATTTTCGGGCATTTTTTCAAAGTTTTTATTGATTTGTGACTTTAATTTTTGACAATTAGCCTCTGAATATATGTTTCAAATGATGCATTAAATCACTTTTTAGTCAATTCCAGCGCAAAAAACAGTCTCAAAAGAGCTAAAAATGAGGTATTTTTCTCATTCTGAATTTTGGTTGACAGGCCAATTGGGGGGGGGGGGCTATAGCCCCCGCCTCCCCCATGGCTACGCTATTGCTGGTACTGCGTCATATTATGGTAAATCCGGCCCTGATTAATGCATTACGTTCCCAAAAAGGCTAGATATGGGCCTGAGATAGCAACTTTTAGGACAAAAACTTTCGGTTTTCTTCGGGTTATACGTTTAAATTGGCTGGCAAAAATTGAATTGAGGGGAACCGGGAGACCCTGGTCTTCAATATTGTTGTTAGTTATACTGTTGTAAGCGAAAAATGCTAAAAAGTAACTGAAACTGAGGAAACTATTTTGTCACATTTTTGTCTTTGGTGAAGTTACAATTAGTGGGGGGAGCCTGCCTCCCTCCCCTTGCCTAAGCCTATGCTCCAAGTGAGGAAAACAAAAAAGATGTGCGCAAATTTTCCGCGAGGTTTCTGGCGTTTTCCAACGAAATTTCAACTGTTCAAAAAATAGTGCTGTCCTCGAGCGGAAGACAGGGCAATTTTCGAGGACTTGAGGCTTTGAGGCCAAGGCCAAGGACTTCAAAATGTGTCCTCGAGGACGTCCTCGAGGCCAAGGAGCAAGGACGTCCTCGAGGACTCCACCTCTGCTTAATACAGTCAGTTAATTCGTTAATATTTTGCGCGTAATTTACATTTCTTTGTATTCACTCACTTCTAGGACACGTATTGACGCTGTTGAGCTGATTGTAAGCAAATATACAGGGTGCTCCAAAAAAATGTAACTATTTTAATTGGGAGTAAAAGATTAATTTCGGCGAGCACGGACTTTTCCCTTACCAGTTATGCAGTCAACTAAGTTGGATTTGTGAACCTATTTCTATTTTTTGGATATTTCAAATTTTATACAAGTTGTGCAGTAATAAATCCATAGGTGGGCACAAGTCCGTTAATCGTTAATCCGTTAATAACGAAGCTAACTTTTTCATTAACTCGTTAATCCGTTAAAAAGTTTTTTCATGTTAACGGACTAAATTAACTTCCGTTAAGTTCTGTTAACTTCCGTTAAGGTTTTTATCGTTAATATCTTGCAGCTTCGTTGTGCATTTGAACTTATTTTTATCTTGAAATTAGATTAGACTGTAAAATGTAGCTTCCAAAACACAAAAAGACCACCATAGCAATAAATATTTCCTTACAATCAGCTTAACAGCGTCAATGCGTGTTCTAGAAGCGAGTGAATAAAACGAAATGTAAGTTGCACGCAAAATGTTAACGGATTAACGGACTTTATTAACTTCCATTAATTAAAGCTGAAAATAACGGATTAACCATAGATGGGCAAGTTAATGCAAAACGTTAGCTTTGTTAACCACTAGTCCGTTAACAAACTTCACACCTCTGTTAACGTTAATCCGTTATTTTCAGCTTTAATTAACGGAAGTTAATAAAGTCCGTTAATCCGTTAACATTTTGCGTGTAATTTACATTTCCTTTCATTCACTCGCCTCTAGAACGCGTATTGACGCTGTTGAGCTGATTGTAAGGAAATATTTATTGCTGTGGTGGTCCTTTTGTGTTTTGAAAGTAACATTTTACAGTATAACCTAATTTCAAGATAAAAACAATTTCAAATGCACAACGAAGCTGCAAGATATTTACGATAAAAACCTTAACGGAAGTTAAGAAAAATTAACGGAAGTTAACTTTAGTCCGTTAACAGCACTTAACGGAAGTTAATTTAGTCCATTAGCATGAAAAAACTTTTTAACGGATTAACGAGTTAGTGAAAAAGTTAGCTTCGTTATTAACGGATTAACGATTAACGGACTTGTGCCCACCTATGGGATTAACGTTAACGGAGGTGTGAAGTTTGTTAACGGACTAGAGGTTAACGAAGCTAACGTTTTGCGTTAACTTGCCCACCTATGAATAAATCAAAACATAGTATACAGAATGTACACGTTTGAATAAAACTTCCAAATTGTCCAACTCTGGTATAAAACCACGTCACCCACATTAGTTCGCCGTTGGTTCAATACCCTCTAGGGTTACAAATCAAGTCTGATTGAGCAACTTTTTTAAATTTGAAAATACAGAAAATCGATCAGCATTTTGAAAAGGAGAAAACCTTGCATAAACTCAATAAGGAAAGAAGTGGTCTGCAATCAATCAGCGATCACTCCAGAAAAGCGGGACAAGTCAGTGATCAAGAGCCCGAATAAATTTTATCGTATCCGTGGCCTAGAGCTAGCTATGTCTCCAACTGCACTTTTGAGAGTAATGAGAAAAGACCTAAAACTATCCCCATTTCGAATTTCAACGCACCATGTGCTGCAGCAACAGGACAAAGAGAATCGAGATGTGCAACTGGCTGAATGAGAAGCTTGAGCACACTCCCAGTTGTTTCAATCACATTGGGTTTAGTGATGAAGCACACTTTCATCTCATTGGGGCGGTTAATAACCACAACAACGTGTTTTGCGGAGAAAGTAGCCCAGAAGAAATTGGTGAGAAGCACCTCAAAGGTCCGAAGGTCACTGCGTTTAGGACCTTCAATGCAGAGCACGGTTTGCTGGGACTTTACTGGTTCGAAGAAAATGGGTGCACCGTTACCATCAACAGTGAGCGATATATCCCTATTCTTGACCAGTTTCATGGTGACCTGACTCAAAAACTAATCCAAGGACAGTTGAGACTGGCTTGGTTCATGCAGGATGGCGCCAGATCTAACACATGCCATGCTTCATTAAAGCAACTTAGGGTTTTTTTCAAGAATCGTCTGATTAGCCTCAACACTGATCATGAATGGCCCCCCACAGTCCAGACCTAAATCCACTTGATTTCTGGTTCTGGGGAGCAGCAAAAGGGAAGATTTACGCGAACAGACCTCAAACGCTAGCTGATCTTAAGCAGAATTTTTCAGATTATCCAGCAAAAGTAACCAACGACACATGGAAAAAAGTGAGTCAAAATTTCTGCAAGCGCTTAAAAGCATGTTTCAACAGAGATGGGTGTCACATTGAGCATGTAAACTACACGAAGTTTGCTTGACTTTCAGATACAACCCAACCTATTTGACTAAATATATCTCGCGTTTTAAGTTTGTTATGTACAAAAATGTGCAAATGAAAGCAAATTAAAGTAGTTACATTTTTTTTGGACCACCCTGTATATTGCTATAGTGGTCTATTTGTGTTTTGGAAGTTACTGTTTACAGTCTAATCTAATTTCAAGATAAAAATAAGTTCAAATGCACTAACGAAGCTGTAATCGGAAAATGTTTGGAAATTGCGAACAGCGATAATTAATAGACCTATGAGGCTGCAGCTTATTATTTGCCACAAAAAAAGAACTCTTTTCTTTGCTCTCTTCTATAAAACTCGTACTAATACGCAGCAAGTGTTACCAGTGCAAACTGGTGTGTATCGGTACGATGAATGAATGGTGCACGAAATTAACGATAAAAATCTTAACGGAAGTTAATAGAACTTAACGGAAGTTAATTTAGTCCGTTAACATGAAAAAACTTTTTAACGGATTAACCAGTTAATGAAAAAGTTAGCTTCGTTATTAACGATTAACGAACTAGTGCCCACCTATGGTTAAGCGTAGAACGTTTTAGCTTCGTTCATACATTTGTTGAATTGTTTCGAAATTTCGACTTACATATTATTCGGCACCGGTAATTTTTTTAGTTACGTGAAAGACAAATTTAAATTGTGCTAGTTTAGATAGATGTTAACTTTTTTATAGTAGATATTTTTGAAAGCAAACGAAAAAATTTGGACCCCTCCTGCTAAAAAAAATGTCCCCCCCCTGTGCTCAGTTTCTGGTTACGGGCCTGAGGCTATCACATTATGTTATTTTCAAATAAGGAAAGGAAACGGAATTGACAGGGTAGAAGTTTAGGTTGTTTTATGTTTGTTTATTATCCTTTTTCACTAATCAAAGAAGAGTGCTTGGCTGAAGATTTTCGAGGCCAAGGACTTCATAGTGTCCTCAAGGACCCACCAAAGCGCGTAGCACGAAATCTGCAATGGGGGGCTGTTTCGGGGATCTGGGGGCAAAGCTGCCGGAGGCTGTGGGTTTGGGAACAACGCCTTCAACCGCCGTAGACTAGGGGTCTGGGGCAGGGCCTTAGAGAGAAATTTTTTCACGAGGTACGAAGTTTGATATGGGGCCCCCAAATCTCTTTGGGCACTGTTTTTTTTTGATTTTTTGTCCAAAACTAGGTGAAGAGCAAAAAAAGGTCTTTACTGAAATTTAGTCCGATTTTTTGCCCAAAATTAAGTGAAGAGCAAAAAAAAGGTTTTCACTAAAATTTGGTCCGATTTTTTTACCCAAAATTAAGTGAAGAGCAAAAAAAAGGTCTTCACTGAAATTTAGTCCGATTTTATTGAATGAAAGTGAAATTAAGTTAAGGGCAAAAAAAAAGGTCTTTTACTGAAATTTAGTCCCATACATACTTTACTGGGTGCCTCACCAAAACTTAATGCGGAAACCTGAACTCTTCCAGGCCCCCTGAATCCGGGCCCCACTAGCCCCGGGCCCGGGTACGATGTACCCCCTGAACCCCCCTCTCGTAGGCCCAGGTCTGGGGGCGGAACCCACAGCGCAAATGGACTATACGATGGCGTTGACTAATAGAAAAATTTCAGCCTTTTTATTACAAGCCGGTAAATCAAAAAAACTCGCAAGTCTTGACCTAATTTGCAGAGGTGGATTCCTCCAGGACACATTTTGAAAATCTTGGCTTTGACCTCGAAGGTCAAATTCTTGGCCTCGAAGCCTACAAGTTCTTGAAAATGCGCTCTCCTCAAGCAAGGACAGCAGTATTTTTTGATTTGTTAAAAACAGGCTGTGGTTATGACTTATTTTTTCTCCACCTGAAATTCCGCGAAAAAATTGACGCTACATGACTTTTTTTTGGAAAACGCTTGTGCGTTGTGTCCTTGTGCCTTGGCCTCGAGAGAGTCTGTAATCGGAAAGTCGATCCTTGGCCTCGTATTATTTTTTTTTGTGTCGTTGGCCTCTAACTTTGTGTCCTCGGCCAGGGGCGTATTTAGGGGTGGCCATTGGGCCATGGCCCCCCTTTGGGTCGCCAAGATTGTATAATTAGCATAGAAAAGTATGCAAAATTGTGGCATGCCCCCCCCCCCCTTTGTAACTTGGGCAGATAGTTTAAGCACAGAAGCGGTGGGCGAAGACCTTTTTCTGGCCAAAAACCAGACTAAATTTGAGTGAAGACCTTTTTCTTTTTTTGGTCTTCACCTAATTTTGGGCAGAAAAACGGACTTGGTTTTGGGCTGGAAAATTTTCATTCTGGTCTTCATTAATCTCAAATTTTCTGCCCCCCCTTTCGAAAATCCTACGTATGCTATGGTCCTCGACTCCACTTTTGCTAATTCGTCCGTATTTGAAAAAAGATAATTTTGGAAAAGGGCTAATGGAACGCGATTTGAGAGAAGTGATTGGTAACAAGCTAAATTCACTACTGAATAGCCGCGCCCCCTATTCCACATAACGTTCTTGGAAGTCCACTACAGTATAAGCATTTTGCATCAAACGACCAAATTTAGTGGCTAACTCCAAGCCATTTTCAAAAGTTTTTTGATGGTTTGTAAGCTTTATTTTTAACAAATATTAGCCCTCCCCCCCTTTAGCAAGTGTTTTGAAAGTGGCTTTAAATCACTTTCGAGTCCATATCACTGCAAAAAACAACTGCCTTAGAAGTACAAAAAGCATGGTATTTTTCTTATTGCGTGTTGCCAATACCGCTCAATGGCTTCGCTACTGATCCCATCTCTGTTGTTAGAAATTCAGGGGGCAAAAGCAAAGCTCGAATACTGACACGACTTTTTTATGCTGAAAAAACACTGCTATATTAAAGGCGATGAATCATCCAGCCAATTCCGGTGGTTTACAATAGCTAAAATTGAACTATAATTTTTGATATTTTTTGTTTTGATTTTGGGGCTGCGGTTGCAAAAATATTCCGCAAATACAAAAAGATGTCCCCCGAAAAAAAGTTTTTGGAAACTCTGAGTTTTGTTCTTCCCGCCAAAACCACAGTTCTCTAAACTATTAGGCCTATTCTAATCTTACTAAAGTATTAGGCCTAACTATCTCTAAACTATTAGGCCTACCACAGTTCTCTAAACTATTAGGCCTACTGTGGTTTTGGCGGGAAGAACAAAACTCAGAGTTTCCAAAAACTTTTTTCGGGGAGACATCTTTTTGTATTTGTTGAATATCTTTGCAACCGCAGTCCCAAAATCAAAACAAAAAATAACAAAAATTATAGTTCAATTTTAGGTATTGTAAACCACCGGAATTGGCTGGATGATTCACCGCCTTTAAAAATCAATCAAACATCGATAAAATACTGTCCCCAGCAAGCTGTTCTTTCATTTTTTAATTTAAGCTATTGCGCTTACCAGACGTTAAAAATGCTCTTTACCTGATTCGCGTCAAAAATACATAAAAAATTTTAAACGTTTTATTTTGGTAGACTTAATTTCCAGAGTTGGAGTCCTCAAGGACGTCCTAGGCCTCGAGGACACATTTTCAAGTCCTTGGCCTCGAAGCCTCCAGTCCTTGGCCTTGGCCTCGAAACCTTAGGTCCTCGAAAATTGCCCTGTCCTCGGCTCTAGGACAGCTCTATTTTTTAACCGTTGAAACTTTGTTGTAACATCAGAAGCCTCGCAGAAAATTTACAACCACCTTTTTTGTTTTTCCCAATTGGAGCATTGGCGTAGCCAGGAGAGGCAGGGGGCCCGGGCCCCTCCCCAATCGAAATTTCGTCAATGACAAAAATGAGACAAAAAAGCCTACTGTTTCTTCAGTTTCAGTATCTTTTTAGCATTTTTCGCTTACAACAGTAACTAACAACAATATTGAAGACCAGGGGCCCGGGCCCCCCTCAGTTCAATTTTTGCCAACCAATTGAAATGTATAACCCAGGTAAAATTAAGGGTTTTCACTTAAAATTTGCTACCTAGGCTTTCATGTAACCTTTTTATAAACGTAATGCAACAACCAGAGCCGGATTTATTCTATGGCACAGTGCCAGGGCCTCGCCCTCAGATGGTGAGACATTTTTTTTATCTTCACCTATATTTGGCTGGAAGAACTTGCGAAAATCCCCAAAGTGCCAGGGGCCCAGCGCGATGTAAATCCGGCCCGGCAATAACATTGTTAGTAGGCGTAACCTTCTATTGTACGATTTTTCAATAACAATTCAGTAATTCACCTCCACCTCGCCAGTTTTTACGCACAAAATACTTTTTAAAAAAATTAGCCATGGAAAATGATGATTGAGCAAACCATTGAACTTCAATTAAGGAGGCCTGAGCCCTCTGGCCGAACATGTACTCCTTTAACCGGTTATTTTCATGACAAAACAAAAATTTCTAAGGAAAATCTTCGAGTGGATTATTATTTACTGTTAAAATGTAGCAAGAAACAATGCGCCTTACTTCCCCCTACCTGGACCAAATCACTTACAAGTAAAATTTAGCACAAAAATGCAAGATGTTAAACGTATTTTGCACTTATATTGCAAGAGAAAGGAGCATCAAACAATTTCATCTTTTCAATTGGCTTTCAAATTTCAAAAATCTAGTGCTTTCAAATGGCTCTGAACACGTGCGAAATGTGATTCAATGGGACTAAAATAGCTGTTTTTTCCAAAAAACTTACAAATAATCGCCCAACAGCTGGGGGCTGCGCCCCCAGACCCCCGTCTGTGATACGTTTGAGATACACTACTTTTCTCAACACGTCTCCAAAATTAGATATTTGCACTGTTCAACTATTACTTTAAGCCCTCTCCCTTTGCAAAATCCTGGTTAAGTGCCAACCGGCAACGATTTCAAATCTTACACCCTATGATATCTTTGTCCCACAAGAAGTTTCTCTCTTGAAAATTTTTGATGACGTGATTGCATGTGATTTGTGGTTTGGGCCCCCCAAACAATCAAAAATTCTGGCCACGCCTATAAATTGGAGATTGCCTGAAAAACTTTTTTAAAAACCTTTTTTTATTGGAGAACACTTGCTGCTGTGTCCTTGGTCCTTGGCCTTGGCCTCGAGCATTTCTCTCCTTGGCCTCGAGAGGGTCTGTCCTCGAAAAGGCTGTCCTTGGCCTTGGATTTTTTTGTGTCCTTGGCCTTGGCCTTGAGCCTTGTATCTTCGACTCCACCTCTGTTAATTTCAACAAAATTTAATGCTCTATGCGTACCGTTTTGGCTAGTGAAGTGCATGAGATAATTGGTGCTTTGATGACATATCAGCAGAGGTGGGCACTTGCGCCGCAATAATTGCGGCGCAAGCTTGCGGCGCAACTATTTCACTTGCGATAGCGCTTGCGCCGCAATTATTTTTAAGTTGCGCTGACGCTTGGGCCGCAAGTACTTTAGCAATTTTGAGCGCAATCGAGCAAGTCAAATACGATTATGAATGATTGTTTTTCAGTCAAATGTGATTAAAGTTAACAAAAAAACATCGACGAGGTACATAGGCGTAGCCAGGATTTTTGATTGGAGGGGGAGGCCAAACCGCAAATCACACGCAATGACGTCATCAAAATTTTTCGAAAACAGGGACTTTTTACAGGACAAAGATACCGTAGAATGGAGGATCAGAAGCCGGGGCCTGGGTTGGCATGTAACCTGGGTTTTGCTAAAGAAAAAGGACTTGACTTAAAGTAAAAAAAATTTCCAAAATTGTCTAAGTTGCGAGAGGTGGTGAGCAAACTAGTTTAGTCCAAACGTATCAAAGACGTCTGGGGGCCGCCGCTGGGAGATTTTTTTAATATATGTTTGGAAAAAATAGCTATTTTAAATTTTTAATACCATTTGGAACACATTTCGCACGTTTTTAGAGCTATTAAAATAACTAAATTTTTAAGAATTGAAAGCCAATTGAAACAATCAAATTGATGAGTCTTTCCTTTACTTAAAGGTCAAGTACAAAACACGTGTAAAATCTTGATTTTGGGGATTAAATTTTGTAAGTGACTTGGTCCAGGTCGGAGAAGCAAAGTACATATTGCCTTCTGCAATATTTTTAGCAATAATTAATCAATTGAATATTTGCCTTGAAAAATTTTTGTTTTGTCATGAATACGCGTTATACATTTAAATCATTTGCAAAATTTTGATTTGAGGAGACCCAGGCCACCTACCTGGTTGTCAATATTAGTCTGTTGTACGCGAAAATGCTTAAAGAAACTGAAAAAACATACCGCTTTACTGTTATTATTTTTATCCTTCCTTGGTGGCATTTCAATTGGGGTGAGGCGGTTTTGCCCCTCCCTGGCTATGCCTATGACAAGGAAGGTTCATAAAACTTCTTATGGGAAATTCCATTCCTCTACTGCTTGTAATACTGCTATTGGATTTACAGTAGGAGTCATCTTTTGCTGAAACGTTTCTCTCTAAAATATTTTTTGCCGATTTTTCAAAAAAAATTTCCAGTTGAGTAAGTTAAGAAATGGTTGTAAAATGAAATTTTACACAGAAAAATTGTTTTTGTAATTGTCTTTTTAGAAATACGCTAGTCGTTTTTAAACAATCGTAAACTTGCTTTGAGCATTAACCTCGTTACTCATGACAGTCCTTTTTTACCGTAATTCAAAAACAACAAAAACCATTGATTACAACTTTTTTGTTAGTTCCAGAAAACTTGAAAGATATTGCAAACAGGAGTGACAGCATTGGTAAAGCTCTTATAACATAAGTAATACTTAGATAGTTCAGTTTCTTTAGACAAAAACATGATGAGTTTTTAGCGTGCTCCATTTGTCAGAGAGTGATGCTAATTGCTCTAGAAGCACAAAATATGTATCAAAGCTTGTAAAGGATTTCCTGGAAGAGCCATTAGAAAAAAACAGTGACTATGTTAGGTATGAAGATGTTTTTCGCCCAAAGAGTTTAAGCGATGCGGATTTTCAAATGGTTGCATTTTTTGAACGAAATCAATAATTTTTTGATTACTAATTCGGTAGCATGCATAATTTGTTTTGCATAATAGTTTCGTACCGTAACCTAGTGAGGTTTGAGCAATGAGTCAATTAGAATTATACATTTCAAAATCATCACTTGGGCTTGCGGCGCAATTATTTTTTTGGGCTTGGGAAACGCTTGCGGTGCAAGATTTTTAGAGTAGTTGCGCGTGCGCTTGCGGTTCAACTTTTATGACTTGCGCTGCCCATCTCTACATATCAGTGTGCTAGTTACGAAAGATGACAAACATCGTACGAGGAGCTAGTCGTGCAAAACTTACGCAGGGAGCCGCACTCAAGCGTAACGGTACGTCGCTTTCGTAAGCTAAAAAGCTGCTGCTACGTAATTGCTATCCCCTCAGACTGGCATTGCTGCCCTAACCCTAACTGTTATGCAAGGTTTAGAAGCAAAAAAAGATGATTACATGCTTCACCTTCGAGGTTCCTGCATAGTGTATTGTTATAGATTGAAGGCTGTGTCCTAGGCGGAATGCCTAGGTCTTCACTGTCTGGTCTTGCGTCCAAGAGGCTAACACAGGAGATTCAAAGCAAACTTGTATTAACAAAAACCAAATTAAAAAAAAAACAGTCCAGCAGAGATTTTTCGAGGATTGCCCGGCTGGGCGGAAAACACTTAAACTAAAAAACTGAAATTTACACCAACAAATTAAAAACCTCTTGACGCTACTGTTCACAAATTAAAACTGAATTAACTGCAGTGGTAGAATTAAAACATTGCTGCAAAGTGATCAACAAAAAGCAAAACGGCGCGTCTTTCAGGCAACTTTGCAAAGTTTCTTTCGAGCGAATAATGAAAGACGCGCAACACAAAAGTGAGATGCAAATAAGGTAAATGAACGTGTGAACGACAGAACATAAAACCTAAGTTCGAATCTAGAATCTAACTATAAACGATCGTGCTGTAACATAAGCGGCCCCTTTGAAATCTTATCCATGGGTAAGTTTCAAACAAAAAACACAGAGTGAAAGCACAGATCGCGCTTCAACATAAAACCTTACTAAATAAGTAAATAAAGTAAACAAATTATGAAGGGGACTTGAAAATAGTGAGTAGCATCACAAAATTATGACATCAGAAGAACGTAAACAAACAGTGCAACAGTAGGGCAGAGGGCAAACTTTTAAACAATAAAACGTTTATGATTAAGTTGGGAGTTCACAGTATAATATAGCCAGTCACAAAAATTCACGATCACGAAATAATTGCAATAAAGTTTCACGAAAAACGACGTTAAATTCATAATCACAATTCGGCTATCACGAGATCACGATAAAATCACAAAAAAGTTCACAAATGAAAAGGTTCAATCAGACAGGAGCTATTTTGGCCAGATCACGAAGAACATATTCGATCTCACAGTTGCCTGCTGTAGAGCTGTTTTTCAAAACGGCCACAGTTGCCCTACGGACTATTTCTTTTCCTTTACGCAACTGTGGATGCAGGCTATGAATGCGTCCCAATCTATACGCTCCTTTTGAGGCCAGGTCTTCGGTATCCCCTACAAGGACTAACTGTCCAGGCTCAAGGTTTGTTTGAAGTGTACGCCATTTGTTACGGCCCTGGAGACTGGGTAAATATGATTTCATCCAAAGAAGCCAAAAACGGTGGGCTAGCGTGGAGTTATACAAGTAATCGTTGCGAAGGTCCCCCTGATCGTGCAACCCACAAAGAGGAGTGTTAGGGGCCAAGTGCTGTCCCAAAAAGGACGAAGGTGTGATAGGGCACAAATCATTGGGCTGATCGCTAAGTTTCGTTAGGGGGCGGTCGTTCACAATTCTTACGGCATCGGTGAAAAAAGTCTGTAACTCAATAAGAGAAGGTTTACGGCGAGTCTGTTCCATAACCCGACCCAACGCAGTTTTAAACAGTTTCACCATGCTTTCCCAACTACCACCCTGGCTAGGAGCATACGGAGGAATGTTTACCCAATTTATATTAAACTTACGCAACGAGTTAACAAATTCAGAAGACCCCAACAGTTTTGGCAACTTATCAGATGCGGCACGGAACGTCGAAGCGTTGTCCGAATAAAGAGTGTCCACTGCCCCGCGCAAATTAACAAAGCGAGTGAAAGCAAGGAGAAAGCTGTTTAGGTCCAGGCTAGTCACCAGTTCTACGTGCAAGCAGCGAGTACAAAGACACGTAAACAGCAAGCCCCAGGCTTTGCAATCACTGCGACTCTGTCGAAAAATGTAAGGGCCTAAGTAGTCAAGTCCGGTAAATTTAAAAGGTTTGTTGCAAACAGCAACTCGGCACGATGGCAAATCTGCCATTAATTGACGAACCGGTTTAGCTTTTAACAAAGCACATTTTCCGCAGTTTGCGATGTAAAATTTTACACTGGAAATGCCATGAATAATCCAAAAACGTTCGCGGGTTTTCATTAATGTATATGCCGGACCACCATGTCCAGCCTGCTCGTGCTGATATTGCACAATAAGTCCAGTCAAAGGATGCCTTCCGTGTAAAATTAAAGGGTGTTTAGAATCAAGTGGCAAGTCTGCATTTTCGAGCCTGCCTTCAATACGCAAACAATTATCCAAATCCACGCAAGGGCGCAAATTACGCAAAGTTTTTAATTCATTTAAGCGGCGTTTAGAATCAGGATCATTAGTTTTGCTGCCTAAACGTTTAAGAATAGATTCAAATTCATCAGGTGATTCTTTACTTAAAAGTTTAATAGCGGCCCCGAACCGCTGAGATTGAACATACTTAACAATATTAACAAAAGCCTTATCCAAGTAACTAGCATTCAGAGCAGGTTTTTGAAAAGCAACTCCTTTCGCCTTCGCAACGACAAACTCCGAAAATGCAGCCAGATATGCACAGCGCTTCTTTAGCGTATACAGACTTGGAGAAGCTTCGATAAGCCTATCCAAAGCTGCGTCGCCAGAAGACAAATCTACGCTGCTTGCCAGAGTTCCGCGCACGATCACCGAATGCTCAGGAGGCCTGGCATCCACCTGCTCCTGCAAAAGAAAGGAGGGTCCTTTTAACCACAAATCGAGCGAGCTAGGTTGTTTACTGCTCTGCGCTCGAGTGCCCACGTCTGCAGGGTTTAAACTTGTATTAACGTAGCGCCAACAGCTAGCTGACACCACAAGAAGAATCCTGTCGACACGCCGTTTAACAAAGCGAGCAAGTGACAGGTCGGGGTTCACAATCCATTTAAGAACTACCTGTGAATCGGTCCAACAAAAGATTTTACAGTTAAGATCCTGTAAAGCTTTAGAAGTTTGAAGCATCAATTCACTTAACATCTTAGCTGCTTCTAACTCTTTACGAGATATAACCCAGCCCTTTTGATGAGTGAGAACCAATTTAGATTTTCCAATCACAAAACTGACTTGTGCTTTTCCAGCGCTAATGCCACGCAAATAGATAGCGCAAGAAAACGCAGAGTCCGAAGCATCACAGAACCCATGCAGTTGATATTCTGCGTCATTTCCGAGCTCGGTGTGTTCCAAAAGGAAATTGCGAGGAATGCAAAATTCATTTAGTATATTCGAAGTTTCAAGCCACTTTTTCCAATCTTTTTTAACTTCATCCGAAACAGCGTCGTCCCAGTCCACTCCAGACGCAGCGACTTTCTGCAAAATCAACTTTCCCCCCAGAAGCAGCGGCGCCACTATACCCAAAGGGTCAAATTGACTGGCAAGCTGACTCGCCATCTCGCGTCTCGTGGCTGCCTCGACAAACTTGCGGCCACTTATCTTCAGTGTGTCACTTTCTGGGTCCCAGGAAAGGCTCAACGCTGTAGAGTCCGGCAAAGGCTGCGACCCAATGTCAATCTTGCCAATTGAAGGGGCAAGATTGCATTGGGGAACCTGACGCAAGACAGACTTAGCGTGGCCATTGGTCACCCATTTACGTAACTTGAATCCCCTGCTTTCAAAGAGCTCAATCCCTTCTCTAGCAAAGGTCTCCACGTCTGATAAAGTGTCGCCAGCAAACAGCAAGTCATCCATATATCTGTTTTGAGTGATTGCATTTAAGGTCACCATACTCGCATGCGTGGGGTTGTCAGCAGCCAGCCGATTGAGCGCCATGAGTGCTACATAAGGGCTCGAGTTTATTCCCCACACGTGCCGAGTAAAGCGAAAGATTTGAATCTCACCACTGTCTATGTTGTTATCTTTGAACCAAATAATGTGGAACCAATCTTGTTGATCCCGAGGAAGCTTAATTTGAAAGAAGCACTTACTCACATCGGCTACGCAAGCGTATTTTCCCATACGAAAGCGCATCAACACATCGACCAAGCCATTTAAAAGGTTTTCACCGGCTAAAACTGCCCGATTTAATGACTCGCCACCAACCGTAGCAGCGCCATTATAGACAACTCTAGGCTTAGCCGTCTTAGTAACAAAAAATGGTAAGTACCATTTTTTATAAGAATCGTTTTCATTTTTATCCGCAGGCACAATCCAATCATGCTTCAGTAACTCAGCAAACGTATCTGTCAAAGTCTCTTTCAACTGCGAGTTTTTAGCAGCAGTACGACGCATCGACAATGTTCGCTTTAACGCAATATCGTAATTATTAGGAAGTTTTTTAAGAACATCAGGTTTAAACGGAACCGGCATTTCATACCGACCGTCTACAACGCGAATAAATGGTTCAACCAAGCTGCAGGTAAGCTCATCGTTTTTTGATGGCAATACCTCTTCATCAAGCAGCTTGTATTCGCGTAAAGCATCATTAACCTTGAGAAGTTCTTGTTGCAACTTATCACAAAGTCCGCAGTCTGGGTCAGTAGCAATCGTCTCGACTCGCAACGTTCTCACAGATTTAGAGCTTCCTTGAACTCTACCTCCGCTAGCGATCGGTCCAAGCCGTGTGATCACCAGGTTGGGTTCATTCGAGTTTGAACCCTCAAGCTCTTTCAAAACAGTAATAAGTGCTTTATCAGACTGCCCGATCAAAATGTCCACACACTTACGTTCGGGTATGACGGGAATTTCCACTCCATGGAAATGTTTCAACTTACTGGTATCCACTGCATGTGGAAGAGTACTTTTATCGTCAGAAAAGGCTGGCACCACAAGGGCACCAGTAATCTTATAGTTGTCACCCGTGACTAGAGATTCCAGACTGAAATCAGTTTTACCTATGCAGCTTGCAGTTTGGTCTGCAAGTGTACGAATAGTTATAAAAGGATCTGTCGTAACTTCAAGCCCAAGTTCTTCTCTTAACGAGTCCGAAATGAGTGTCGCTTGCGAGGCAGTGTCATGCTGAGCATAGGCCAGTGTCGAGCAACCAGTTGTCTGATTGATCACTCTAACTGCGCTAGTTCGAAGCAAGACTGTACCTTCCTCAGCAACTCTCACTTTAAGGACATTTTTCACGTTATTAGTGGGTGTGTTAGCGACAGATGATGCAACAGGACTGCCAGGAGCGGCCTTAGTCTCGCCAGCGGCCCCAACGGTCTGAGATTCATAGCAGTCACGAATAGCACTAGAGTGCTTAGCTCGGTAATTAGGACCACACTTTCGGCACTTGCACCGAGAAGGGCAGTTACGAGCTAAATGTTCCATCGATAAGCAATTAAGACACCTTCCTGCCTTTATCACAGTCTGACGTCGTTCTTGAGGAAGTAACTTCATAAACTTCTCGCACTCGACGAGATAGTGTCTACTGTCAGCCCGGGCACAAACAAAACAAATAGGAGGGCGCCCATTAGCCTTCTTGGTCCCACGATTGTGATCTGTAGGTGCTCCACGCCCACCGGCAGCCGCAGACACAGGAGACTCGGCACTACCATTACGAGCGCCTACTCCCGAATCCAGGGCCACCTGACGGACACGAAACTCACTACGACCACTTTGAGGCTCACGTGATTTTTCCTTGTCCTCCGACTTGAAAAATGCCTGCGCGTAGTCAGACGTAGTCACGTTAATTTCATGCACCACAAATTTACGTAATGATTCAAAGCTAGGTTGATTCAGACTTATACCATTTTTGTCAAGAAAGTCAAGATACCGTCGCTTCAAAGCGCTCGGTAAACGGTTTGCAGTATCAAGCAATAATTGCCCAGAGAGTTTGTTGTACTCGTCATGGGCGTAAGCAAAGACTTCTAAGGTGTTTAGGTCTTCATTATACATTTTAAGTGAAGAAGCAGTAAAATTTACTTTGGCACCATGCCGTATAGCAATGACTCTAGGCTCTGACGTTAAACCACTCGACACACCGTAACGCTGACGGAGTCGGCCAAGAGCCTTTTCAATACGTTGAGCAGTGGTCATACTTTTCATGGGGGCGCAAAACAGATTCACCATTTCGCGCGGTTGACCAACGCATGCTGCTCGAAGAACTTCTAATTTACGTTCGTCGTAAGGACTTTCATTCATGAGACGACGCACTTGGTTCTCAAAGAACACAAAGGCAATATTTGCACCATCATACCCTACTTGGCTAGCAAGATTAATATACTCATTCCTACCTTGGCGCTCTAAATAAGCACTCAATGCAGCATTAGGGTTGCTTTCCGAAGCAACAGGGTTATCCACGTTCGGCCAAGTAGCCGCATTAACTCGGAATTGAGGGCAAGGATCGGGTCCGGCATTTGAATTTCCCGAGTTCCCGCATTCAGCAGTACGTAAAACAGTGTGTTGATTTTCTGCATCTAACACACGCCGAGACACACATCTCTGCACATTTTCAGAGTTCTCAGCATAATCATTATGATAGGCAGCGCTGTTGTGATTCCTTGAACCAGACACATGCTGCGGAATAAAGCCCCGAGCTTGGGGATTCAAAACAGTCGATTTGTCATTTGTAAACATAGCATTAAACTTCTCATTGATAGAGTTAGTAACATTTGTAACACTATTACGCTTTTGTTTAAGTTGCATAGGTTGAGGTTCGTTGGACCTTGGGCGTGGCTCCGTCACCAGTGGTCTTAAGCATAGCTCCCTCGCCTTGTGTTCAAAGAGCATTGCTCCGACCTCGGGTTTCGAACCAGCTTCGGTACCATGGGTAGGCTCAGCACTGCGTTTAAACTCAGAATTTTTAATTAATGAACTTTTAAAACTAACGGCACTTGAAGTAGAACGAACGCTGCGTCTTGAGCGTCCGGAAACGACAGAGCCCGCTTCCGAGCCGCACGCAATGCGCTTCTCTTCAGCTTCCAGCTCAATCGCTTCCAAGCGCAACTTAGCCAAAGTCTCTTCTTCTTCGGCAGTCGCAGCCGCGGCCACAGCTTCGGCTTTTGCTTTAGCTTCCGCCTCCACCCTAACCTTACGAGACCTCGCCAACTCTTCCAAAACTTGAAGCTCAGAGCGTCTACGTTCTAGTTCAATCTGCTTTACTATTGAGGATTTGCTTGACGTCACACTCGTAGAACTTGCGGCAATTAATGACACACTATCTGCGGGTCCCATATCATCATCACAATCATTTTCGCTTTCATTTAACGGATTGGTTTTATCGCAAAACTTGTCTTTTACGGTTTCAAACAAGTTAACACATTTTTTAAACTTATCAGCAATTTCAGATGAAAGTTGATTTAATTCGACATCCTTTAGCTCGGACGCAGAATAGCGAAAATTTTCATATTCAGATTTTAGTAAGTTAAATTTACGTGATTCAAAATCAAATTCACGTTTAGTTTCGCTTGATTCAAGCGACTTAATCAGTCTTTTAGTGTCTAACATTAATCGTCGATGAACAGTAAGCAATTTACGAGGGGCAGTTGCCGCGACTAACCCAGTTTCCGTAGCTCCAGCGTTAGCAGCATCGGGTTTAGCACGGTTTCCCTCGGGGTCAGATAAGTTTTCCTGGGCCGCTTCTAACCGCCACCTAGCAACCTTGTCAGTACTTGTACATGTGGGTATCGTATCTACACCCCCATTTCGTTTAGGCGTCCCAGTCAATGATGCCTTAGAAGTGTGGCTTTCTGTGGCCATAATAAAACAAAACAAATCCGCACAAAGATAATTATAGCAAAGACTAAGTCGCACTCAATATAAATAAACAACGTCACCTTGTACAGTTCTTAACGATCACAAGAAAGACTTCAGTTCTTCCAAAAGTAGATGACGCTTGAATTCCACCGAAGCAGACCGAAGATCGATGACTCCACCTCCACAGGACGACGAAAGAAGAAACCGATGAACGTAGGATTGAAATTCTCTACGAAACCGAAGTGCAGGCGACAGGAACCAGAAAAAGGGGGTCGCAAGTTGCAGACCAACCAAAACGAAGAAACTTTAAGTCGCCGCAGAAAACCAACAGATTGAGAAGAATGGATCTTTCTCAACCAGAGTATAAACGTCGTACTGTTGAGGGAATCCAACAAAAGGCAGCAGTCCGCTATCACAATGGAACTCAAATCAAAGAAACGATGAGGAGTGCGAGATTCTAAGCCGTAATCACCAATGAATCCAAAAACCAAAAATCCAACCAGGTCAGGAGACGATAAATTTTGATGTTATAGATTGAAGGCTGTGTCCTAGGCGGAATGCCTAGGTCTTCACTGTCTGGTCTTGCGTCCAAGAGGCTAACACAGGAGATTCAAAGCAAACTTGTATTAACAAAAACCAAATTAAAAAAAAAACAGTCCAGCAGAGATTTTTCGAGGATTGCCCGGCTGGGCGGAAAACACTTAAACTAAAAAACTGAAATTTACACCAACAAATTAAAAACCTCTTGACGCTACTGTTCACAAATTAAAACTGAATTAACTGCAGTGGTAGAATTAAAACATTGCTGCAAAGTGATCAACAAAAAGCAAAACGGCGCGTCTTTCAGGCAACTTTGCAAAGTTTCTTTCGAGCGAATAATGAAAGACGCGCAACACAAAAGTGAGATGCAAATAAGGTAAATGAACGTGTGAACGACAGAACATAAAACCTAGGTTCGAATCTAGAATCTAACTATAAACGATCGTGCTGTAACATGTATCACGTATGCACAACCCATCCACGAATCGAACCCAGTTACTGCGGATCGAGAGCTAAGCGTACTAACCACTCGACCACCCTGCTTGCAGCATTGAAGAGACGAAATGTCGTATTTAAACCAAATGTATGAGAAAAAGGCAATACAGGGTTACGCTTCAATGCGGCTGCCTACGTGACTTTTGCATGACTAGCTTCTACTCAAACATCGTACGAGGAGCTAGTCGTGCAAAACTTACGCAGGGAGCCGCACTCAAGCGTTACGGTACGTAGCTTTCGTAAGCTAAAAAGCTGCTGCTACGTAATTGCTATCCCCTCAGACTGGCATTGCTGCCCTAACCCTAACTGTAATGCAAGGTTTTGAAACAAAAAAAGATGATTACATGCTTCACCTTCGACGTTCTCGTATACCGTACCACATTTGTACAACCCATCCGCGAATCGAACCCAGTTACCGAGGGTCGAGAGCTAAGCGTACTATCCACTCGACCACCCAGCTTGCAGCATTGTAGTGACAAAATGTCGTATTTAAACTAAATGTATGAGAAAAAGGCAATACAGGGTTACGCTTCAATGCGGCTGCCTACGTGACTTTTGCATGACTAGCTTCTACTAAACATCGTTATAGGAATGGATGGTTCAGCTTCATTAAACTTATCCGTACACCATGAAATTGCTCTGGCATTGTTTTAATTCTAGCTGTTAGGCTAAAAGTTGTTCTTACTTCGTTACACACGAGGCCTACAGTAGAGGCTGTGAATCCAAGGTAAAGCTGTTAAGTCTATACTGCAGCTTTGGTTTTCGTTAGATTGTTAGGTGAAAATGATTTGCGGTGAAGTTTTTAACAGTACTGTAGACATTTACTTAACCTACGGTGTTTATTAAAGGCTCGATGAACTTGGTAGGCTATCAGTAGCTTTTAAAAATCTGTAAATTTAATAATAATAATAGGTAGCGACTATTTCACCGAAAATTTTCAAGTTTAAGAAAATAAAACGAAAAGGAGAAATATTTATCCGCGCTTTTTTCATTTGTTATTTTAGGGGTTAAAATTAGGCTTTTGGTTAGGGTTCAATTTGGGAATAGTTTTAGAGTAAGCATTTGAGTTCGGGTTAGATTTGAGTCAAAATTAATAAAAAACTAGATTAAATTTTTGGTGAAATAAAGCCTTTCATAATGATATACGATAATAATTGAGTGCTTTATACTGCTTAACATGTACTGCATGCGTTACCGTAGTTAAAAACTGATAGTTACAGATAGTTGTTCAAAGCAGTTGAAAAAACGCTTTAAAAATAATACATCTACGAAAATCAAATCAAAATTTCAGCGCTACAAAATTCAAAAAATTGATATCGACAATTCTCACACAGTAGGTAGGCAATGGTAATGCTATCTTACAGGTGCAGGTAAAAATCAATTTTATAAAATCCAAAAAGTATAAAACTTGGGTGTCGATAAGTATAAGTCGTCGTTTTTTTATCGGAAGCTCTGTGAGTTGTGTATGAGCACAAGTGCGTTCTCTCTTCTCCGATCTAAGCTACCGGTATTCCCCAAATCTAGCCCTAACCAGTGTTCCCATTTTTTTCAGCAAATCAGCGATTTGTTGGAGCAAGGGCAAATAATTTTTGGCTATATAGTAAACTTTGCTTTAGAAAATCCTACTAATTTGTGGAAATATGACATTTTGTGTACTTTAATACTGAATTGGTACAAAATTCAGGGCACTTAATTGTCTTTCTAGAGCTTTGGGCACACTTGTTTCAAGAAAATTTGGGCACTTGCCGATTAGCCACAAACTTAGAGGGAACGCTGGCCCTAACCCTATTGAGTGCACGCATGAGAGGAGCGAAAGCACACGCACGCTCATACACAAGTCGCAGAGATTCCGAAATAAAGCTGACGGCTTATACTTAACGACACTTGTCACAAATAGGTGTGTGCCTAAAAATCTGCACAGATACCTTGAAGCTGAGATATAACATAAAAATCAACCATAGAGATTATTGTAATTTTACTTTGTTACAACCGAGTATCACCAAGTATAAGCTGTCAGCTTTTTTTCGTAAGTTCTGCAACCTGAATATAAGCACGTGTGCACTCTCTCCTTTTTGATCTAAGCTATTTCCCAAATCTAGCCCTAACCCTATTGAGTGCACACATGAAAAAAGCGATGGCAAGCGTGCGCTCATACACGGGTCGCACAGGTTCCGAAAAAAAAAAAAAACGTACGGCTTATATGTAATGACAACCCAGCCAAGAACACCAGCCACTTCCTTTTTTTTATTTGCAGACTAGGCTGCTGTTTTATCAGTGCAGTAAACATGGCTGGTAGACCACCAAGTTCAGTGCGAAGTCGACCACAATCTAGCGCCATGAGAGCTCCCACTGCCTCTCGTCCTGGGACAAAAAGTGGACAAGTTCCTGGAGGAGGAAGTATTTTTGGAACAGGAATAATGGTTGCTGAAAGGTAAGTTTCAAAGTTAAAGATATATACTGTAGATGTCATGCTGTAGCCTAGTAGGCTTAGAGAGTTGCAGCTGACCAGTTGACTACAGACTATGATAGATGTTGTTGAATTGTAAACGGACTACTGGTAAATTAGAACTATTATTATATAATCTGTAATACCAGTATTAAAGCTACTTATTTATACTTTCCTATAAGTTCAATTATGAATAGTAATTGCAGTATTGATAGCAAGTGTATGATAAGTTATTGTTATTTCTGTCTGTTTCATGAAAGTGATATGTCTGTATCACAGACAAAGTCATGAGGTTTAACTTTTCATTTCTTCGCAACTTTTTCAGGTATGCATCTAAGTATACCAAAAAATACTAAACCCTGTAGTTCTTAAAATTGTAATGTCTTCTGGTTTTTGATATTTTTTAGGCCAATGACCCAACAAGGTTTAGGAGGAATGAGGACTGCCAACAAAGGGCAACGCTTAATTCAGGATCGGACTTATTGGTTGGGAGAAATTCGAAGCAAATCTACTGAGTTATCATCAGAAATTCGAAAGATTGAAGCAGAAATAGTGCAACAGCAAGAAGAAAATAACACTTACTTAATGTTTGAAAAGCGAGCAGAGACCTTGGCTTCGGAGTTATCAAATTTGCAGGTATATGTATACATATTGTTCATAATAACAGCTATTTATCTTAAAGAGTGTAGATTATATTAGTGTCTGGCTATAGGCTAAGATCGCCATGACATTGAATTCTAATGACAGATGCTTATTTTGCATATCTAGTATGCTACTACTTTTGAAAAAATAGTTAAAAATTTTACATAGTATGTGGCTTGGAAATGATTTGGACAAATAATTTTGATTTTAGCACAGTTGGCCTCTTAGGTTTTTACTATGATAATATTACAACTTGACAGGAGTGATCTTTGTATCCACTGGTATAAAGCAAGTAAACTCAGCAAACAATCGATGCATGTTGACCTATGGGATTTCAAAAAATCTCTTCGTTTTCTTGTTCAAAAAAAATGTTTTTTGAGCTCTAAGGAGGTTGTAATCCCAAACAGTGTTAAAATACATTTATCAACCACATAGTGACTGAACTTAATATAAAACATCTTTCTAGCTTAAACGAGAACTGAAGGCTAAATCAATTGAGGTATCTAAAGTTAGGGCAATCCTATTAGATTAGATTGGCATTCACTCTATCCTTGTTGATCTAGTTGTTCCAGAGATATTCTACTTCAAACACATTGTGTAGGACTTTCTTAATTATAATTTTTATTGGCAACCTTTTATTTTAATGGAGTAACGTAGCCTACAGAGGCCTATTTTGACCTATATATTGGTTAAAAAGCCTCTGCGGCTTAGCCTAATTGCAGTATTGCCTCAAGATAAAACTAAGGTGGTGTCACAGATGTTATCAACATCAGGGTTGCCAATAAAAATTATGATTTGAGGTTCGTATGTCTTTTTTCAAGTGAAATGTCTTTAAAACGGCTGTATCAAGAAAGATGAACTCAACGCCTATCTAATCTTTTACGATTGGCCTAACTTTTCATATTCCTATTGATTTTGTCTTCATGCTCATCTAAGCCATTCAAAAATCAATTGTTGTGGGGCACATTCGGGAGGTATGGGTGGGCGACACCCCAAGAGTATGTCAAAATATTTGTCTCCTAAATATTTATATCAGAAAGCAATTAGCTCTTGAGCTTAAAAGCTGTTCAAAAATGATTTGGGGGAAATCAGTTTGGAAGATTTCCCAGGGGTTTGGCACCCCCAAACTATGTCGGAATATTTTTCTCTAAAATATAAATTGATGTTAAAAGCAATTAGCGCTCTAGATGAAGCCATTAAAAAATGATTCTTTGGATGTCCATTTTTTGGAAAGTTTGTTGGCAGTGACACCCCCAAACTACGTCAAAAAAGATATCTCTTATAGATCAACTAAAAGCAGAAAATTAGCATTCTAGCTTAAGCCATTCAGAAAAATTGATATTGAGAAGGTCCATTTGGAGAGTTCTGGGGGTACCACCTCAAAACTATGTCAAAATGTTTATCTATTAAATGTCAACTGATTTTTGAAAAATAACCTCTAGCTTATATACCATTCATAAAATTGATTTTTAGGGAGTCTATTTGGGGGTTTCACCCCAAACTTTGTCTACATTTTTGTTTCTTAAATATCAACTGAGAGCAAAAAAATTACCACTCTAGCTTAAGGGGTTTAAAAAAAGAGCAAATAGAATTAGCACCCTAGCTTAAGTCGTTGAAATAATTAATGTTTGGGGGTTTATTTGGGGGTTTCCCAGGGGATGGCACCACCAAACTATGTCCATAATTTGTCTCTTAAATATCAACTGAGAGCAAAAGCTTTAGCTTGAACAGTTCAAAACCTGATTTTTGGGGTTTTTATTTGGAGGGATTTCCGGAGTAGTGGCAGCCCCAAACTATTTCAAAATATTTGTCTCTCAAACTTCTACTGATAGCAAAAAAAAAATTAGCTTTCTATCTTAAACCGCTTATTTTTTGAGGGTCAATTTGGGAGGGTTCTCAGGAGGGGGTGGCACCAAAAACTTTCAGGATACAAAACTGCGTTTGTAGCTCAACAACTTCACACAAAAATTAGATTTTGGTGTTTTATAGATTAGGAGAAGAGCGTACAGGATTTAGAAGATAAAGGAAAAAACTAATCCTGGCCAAAAGTGCATTGGTAGCAATGAAAGGGTATCTTAAGACATACAACCATGTAAAGCATTTATTGCCGTACAGCTTTCAGGGCAGTTTTCACGTCCTAAAAAACTGAAGTCACGCGACCTATTGCCTCGAAGTTTGGTACGAACAAGCATTTTATTAATTTCAACCTGCATTCAAATTTCATGAAGCAGACTTTGAGTTATACGCAAAAGTCTGACACTTTGCACTCTTTAGTTGCAAAATCGCCAAGTAAAAGCAAAGGATCATGCGACGCGAGCGTCGGTCGTTCCAAATGTCCTTAGTGGCTGAAATTTTCCATTAGTAGGCTAAAATTTCCATTTTCCACTAGGTCTTTTCAATTAAGCTATGGAAGCGTTGATACATATACTGCCTTCGACTTTATTAAAAATTGCCCAATTAGTCTAGTCTGACTATTTGAGTTCGCTAAAACTTATTCAGTTGCACTTAGCTTTTGCTAACTTTTTTCTATTCAATTGCACAAGTTGAATTTGCTTGCTTATTAGCTGATTTTTTATAAAACTCATTTCAACTTCAGGGGGAATTGCATGACTACAATCTAATGATTGATCGAATTAATTTGAATCGAGACATCAGTGAAATGGTTGAAGATTTGAATGCATTAAAAGTGCAAAATGAGAGAGAGGCCGAAGCACTTGAAAAAATCTTCGAGGAAAAAGAAAAGGCTGAAAAAGAAATTGCTAGAATCGACAAGCAAGTCTTGCGACAGCAAACACTAACAGAAAACAGGGTCCAAGATATGAATAAAGAAATGAAAGCAAAGTATAGTAAACTAAAACATACTGGTTTGCAAGTGAGTTTCAACCATCTTTTTGTTTTTTAGTAATTTTAACATGGTAAATATATTATAATTTTGCTGTCTAAAACTGACTAGAGCTGCATATGATAGTATGCACTACGTCATCTCATTAAGCAAAGAAGACAGCAAAAGACTGCCTGAAAAATGGTTTCAGAGCAACTCACCTTACCAGGTTTGCGGCACTAGTGAACTTTCAATGAATCGGACCTTTGTAATCATTAAGCGTATGAGCAGATTTATCAACAATGCGGCATTATTTTGGTACAATCAAGTTCATTTTGGTTTTCAACTGTTTAGTAGAGTAAAACCACTAGTTTTGGGGCTATAGCAAATAACCAAAGGTGAAACATTGATTTAGATTAACACATTAGCAAGCGTACATTAACATAAAATACTGTAAAAAGCTTGTATTATCTTGTTCAAAAGCTTAAACAATCTAAATGTATTGATGAATTTATTGCTTTAGCAAAATTTGTATTATCTTAGCTAGTGTTTTTGGTTTTGATTTGAAATGTGAACAGAATAAGCTTTTTGTTCATGTTTAGACAATGGAAGAGCTCAACAAACTTCAGAACGAAATTGATGAATTGTCGAGCAAACAAGCTGATCTTGAAAATGATGTCCAGCATGATATAATGAAACTGGAAGCAGTTAAATTGTTCCAGAAACTAAACGAGGTATATTTTGATTGATTATTTACTACTTGAAAAGTGTTCAAAAACCTTGGCGTTAGAGTTAACAAATATTCTGTTACCAGCCTGTTTGATTAAAAAACTTTGAATAGAGAAAAAGAAAACTGAATAATTGTTATTACATCGTAATTTTCCAAATTGCGTTTGTCAGGGACAGCGAAGGGCATTGCGGTCTTTGAATCAATCTGCCACTGCCCACCTGTCAACCACACTCACTGGAGGCTTCACACGGTCTCTTCATTGCTGAATGTCAAAGAGGAAAACTGTGAATGCCAATTTTTATAGTTTTTGGTTCGACGCGACCGGGAATCGAACCCGAGTCTGCTGGTTCAGTTGCAGACGCTCTATTTGCTCGACCTTCATAGTAAAAAAATTTTTTTTTGCAAATATTTCGTTAATTTTTCAAGAGTTTAAGTTTAATCACTTAATTTTGCTTCTCAACCCTCTCACTAAACGTATGAAGGAATGGTGTGCAGCTAAATATGTTCATGATTTTTGTATGAAAGTGATGGCAGTCGCTTTTAGATTTGTCAAAATCAAATCTGATTTTCAACATAATGCAAATAAAATGGTTACCATCTAAAAAATTCTGCAATCTTATTTGATTTTTTAGCTGACAGAAAAAGAAGATCAGTTAAAAGAGGAGGAAAAAGCGCGTTTAAGTCCGGAAGAAGAACAAAAGCGACTCCTGGCCAGCGTGAAAGCGGACAACTCGGAAATCTCCACTATGGATCGTCAGACGAAAGAACTGGATGAAAAAATTCGTGTGATGAGCGACGAATTAACACAAATAGAGGGAGAGCTTGAAGACCAACAAGTGGGTACTTTGAGCGTAATTATGGAATAATATTGAAGTTGACAATTTTCTTCGCAGTAAGCAGTGCAAACTCTCTCCCCTGTAAACAACGTGACTCTTGTCCAGGATCTTATGTCAGCCTCGTTCTACATGGAATTTTTTCCACAACTCTCTAAAAACAAAAACAAAACTTTTTTATTGATTAGAAGACATAAGTCTTACTTAGTAAGCAACTAGATGGGAGTTTGCCAGCAAACCCAGTGAACGACCGACGCGTAGTTTATAATGCTGTGACGCTCAAAAGTACTTTTTGTCAACCGTGAAATCAGCAATTATTCAAAATATTTAATTTTGGAACCTTCATAAAAGTACAAATCAAGTCAAAAAATTATCTACGTTATCGTTTTTGATCCTAAAAAATAACCCATCAGGTTAAGTCATTGAAAAATCAATTGTTGGAGGGCAAATTTATGGTTTTTGGAATTTACAGGATATTGAGCACCAGTGCTGGGCACCGCAAGTTGTTTTTTTTAAGTCCGCAGTCCGCAAGTCCGCAACCGAATTTCAAATTGCTTAATCCGCAACCGCAAGTCGGCAATTGCATGTTTTTAAGCTTAATCCGCAAGTACGCAACGACGTTTCAGGATTCTTGAATCCGCAACCGCAAGTCCGCAACTTCAAAATTCTTGAAGTCCGCAAGCGCAAGTCCGCGACTTTTTATGAACCGAGTGGAAGAGTTTTGCAATCAACCATGTCCCGAAGTGATCTGCTCAGAGTTGATTAGCAAACATAAGTCATAAGTTGTGACTTGTGGGAAGCATAGCAAGCGTATGGTGGATACATTCCACACAATACGAAGAATTACCAAATCACATAACCATTGATTGTAGTAAATGTAGCACAACATAACTTGTTGTTGAGCTGCTTTTTCGAGATGGCAAACTTCAGAATTGCCCAGCTCCTTTTACTTTTAGGTCCAGTTCAAGACATATGTATTATGTAAACAGTTGTATTTTTGGTTAAAGTTTTTCGGTGTCTTGGCTAAGGGGAGTGTAGCCCCCAACCCTCCTATCTTCTTGGATACCCAAGAGGGTTTGGAATTTCAAACATTGTCAAAATATATATTTTATCGACAACTTGTACACTGTCTTCCCAGTTTCCAGTAACCTTTTCCATAGTTTGTCTTGTCTAAACCTGTGAAGGTGATTAAACCTGAGTAACTAAACCTGATTAACTTGTACCAATGCACATGCGTTATTTTATCGACAACATAGCGACTGATAATAATAAAAAAACAAAAAAACATCGTATTCAAGCGTAAGCCATTGGAACTACGTCAAAATATTTGTCTCTTAAACATCTGCTGGTATAAAAAAAGAATTAACGTCCTAGATTGAGCCATTCAAAAAATTGATTTTGGGGGATCCATTTGAAGGGGTCCCAAGGAAAGTGGTACCCCAAACCATGTCAAAATATTTGTCTCCTAAATATCTATTGATATCAAAAAAAAACTGGCACCCTAAGTTAAACCAATAAAAAAAATATTTTTGGGGGTCCATTTTGGGGGGGTCCCCGGGGGAGTGGTACCTCCAAACCATGTCAAAATTTTTATCTCTTAAGTGTCTACTGATATCAAAAAAAAACTGGCACCCTAGGTTAACCCATTAAAAAATTCATTTTTGGGGGTCCATTTGGGGGGTCCCCGGGGGGGTGGTATCCCAAACATGTCAAAATATTTATCTCTTAAATATCTACTGATATCAAAAAAAAACTGGCGCCCTAGGTTAAATCGTTAAAAAAATTTATTTTTGGGGGGTCCCCGAAGGGGTGGTACCCCCAAATTATGTTAAAATATTTGTCTCTTAAATATCTACTGATAACAGAAAAAACTGGCACCCTAGCTTGAGCCGTTCAAAAATTTGATTTTTTGGGGCCCCATTTTGGGGGGGTCCCCGGGGGGTGGTACCCCCAAATCATGTCAAAATATTTTTCTCTTAAATATCTACTGATATCAAAAAAAAACTGGCACCCTAGGTTAAATGGTTAAAAAACTTGCTTTTGGGGGGGTCCCCGGGGGGGGTGGTACCCCCAAATTATGTCAAAATATTTGTCTCTTAAATATCTACTGATATCAAAGAAAAATTGGCGCCCTAGGTTAAATGGTTAAAAAATTTGTTTTTGGGGGGGTCCCCGAAGGGGTGGTACCCCCAAATTATGTCAAAATATTTGTCTCTCAAATATCTACTGATAACAAAAAAAAACTGGCACCCTAGGTTGAGCCGTTCAAAAATTTGATTTTTTGGGGGGGTTCCCGGGGGGGTGGTACCCCCAAACCATGTCAAAATATTTCTCTCTTAAATATCTACTGATAACAAAAAAAAACTGGCACCCTAGGTTGAGCCGTTCAAAAATTTGATTTTTTGGGGGGGTTCCCGGGGGGGTGGTACCCCCAAACCATGTCAAAATATTTGTCTCTTAAATATCTACTGATATCAAAAAAAAATGGTACCCTAGGTTAAATGGTTAAAAAATTTGTTTTTGGGGGGTCCATTTGGGGGGGTCCCCGGGGGGGTGGTACCCCCAAATTATGTCAAAATATTTGTCTCTCAAATATCTACTGATATCCAAAAAAAACTGGCACCCTAGCTTGAGCCATTCAAAAATTTGATTTTTTGGGGCCCCATTTTGGGGGGGTTCCCGGGGGGGTGGTACCCCCAAATCATGTCTAAATATTTCTCTCTTAAATATCTACTGATATCAAAAAAAAATGGCACCCTAGGTTATATGGTTAAAAAAATTTGTTTTTGGGGGGGTCCCCGGGGGGGTGGTACCCCCAAATTATGTCAAAATATTTGTCTCTTAAATATCTACTGATATCCAAAAAAACTGGCACCCTAGCTTGAGCCGTTCAAAAAATTGATTTTTTGGGTCCCCATTTTGGGGGGGTTCCCGGGGGAGTTGCCCCAAAAAAATTTCAGGAGACACAATTGCGTATGTACCTCAACAACTTCACACAAAAATTAGATTTCTATGTTTTGTGGTTTAGGAGAACTCGAGCGTACAAGATTTAGGAAGAAAAAAAAGGAAAAAAAAGGAAGAAAAAGGAAAAAAATAAGAAAAAAACCTCATCGCGGCCGAAAGTGGGTTGGTAGGGATGAAAGGATATCTTAAGACATATAACCATGAGAAATATTTTTTGCCGTACTTAAGCCGTTTTTGACTTAGACCGCTTTTTACGCCAAACTTTCGGGGCGGTTTTCGGGTCATAAACCCGAAGCCACGTGACCGATTGCCTCGAAATTTGGTACAAACATAAAACTCATTAATCTCAAACTGCTGTCAAAATTTCATGTAGTTAGACCAAACGGTTCTCGAGTTATAAGCAAAAGTCTGAAATCTCGCACTCATTAGTTAGAAAATGGCCGAGTAAAAACAAAGGAACACGCGACGCGAGCGTCGGTCGTTCCAACTAGGACGATTTTGCTAATGAAAGCGTTTGCGCAATGGCTTGTATTATATCTTAATCCTACTATACACGAACTTCATTCAAATTAGCTGCGGACGCTTATTTGTCAGTTTTCAACGTAGCTTAGGTGGATTGTTTAATGCGAACATATTTTCAGCCTCAATTTAGGAAAGAATTATTCAATTGGACATGTTAGTACAATACTGCCACGGTAGTTACTACCACATCTCCAGCACATTCACTCGGCATGTGTACTATCCTAGCTTTTATTCAGTCGTGCGACAATTATTAACAAGTTTTTAGTATACATCCGAAAAAAATTCATCTATTTTGGTCACAATGACCGAAAAAATTAAAAACGTTCGTGCCTACAAGTCCAGAAATTGCTTTTACAGTTGCTCATTGATCTTAAGAGTTTTTAAATAACCGAAAAAATATTTCCAACTTTGGGCATTTGACTGAAGATTTTAAGGGAAAAAAATCAATGCAACGCTTATTTTGCTACTTGTATTTGTTGGTATTTTTCTTTGTTTATTAACGCATATTCAATTGGGAATACGTTTTTGTGTTTGCATTAACTTGTGTTTTTTGCGTGATCACGTCATCAGTTGCGAAACATTTGCAGAGCGAGGCGACGGACAAATTTCGGCAGTTGCAAAAACGCGAGAATACGATCGACGAGTTTATGACCAGCTTTTCCGATACCAAGATCCAGGAAATGCAGGAACAAAGCCAGCTCCAAGGCAGCATTGTTGCGCTACTGGAGCAGATATCAAAAACAATTGAATTCGGTCAAAACGTTCCTTCTCAAGACCGCCTACAAGCTCTCAAAGTAAGGACTGGCAATTTATGTCGATAAGTCTCTTGTCATGTTGTCATTCAGCTACTGGAAAAACACGTAGGGTTTTTAAGTGAATCTTTGCACGAAGTTATTCGCCCGTGCTTCATTCAAGGCAATTAGTGAAGCCGGCCACCCTACGGGCGTTAAATGGCAACCAATGGGTACCCAAGCCATCGTCGGTGGCCGCTTGTGTGGTGATGGAGTGCGCACTCTTTGAGTGATGTGAAAATGGTCTCTTTTCTCTCCCGGGTTCTCCAACCCAGCATGGCTCTGTGGTGCAGCAGTTCTATTGCACCATGCCTCATCCACGGAAAAGAATGGACAGCAAGCTGTGATTTTCTAAAAAATTTTTAGCTTCCACAACCAAAAATTATGTACGTTGTACGAATAAAAAAAAAGTACCTGTTTATCATCCAAGATGGGAACTTCATAGTACGCTGTTGTTTTGTAACGCTAATCATTCAGTTATCTCAATAAATACCAATTTAGAAGTTACATTGCAGATTTGGAACATAAACTTTTTTTTCACAAGTGTGAGGTAGCACTTACCTCACATATCTGCTTTTCCATTAGGCTTGTGTTGAAAGCAGATATGTGAAGTAAGTGCTGCGTCATAAAAACACTAGCCTAATGGGATAGCAGATATGTGAGGTAAGTGCTACTTCACAGTTGAAAAACAAAAAAGAAAAAAAAATACCAATTTTGTTATAAAGTCTTGGACTGAATAGATTCGGATTCGAACCCAAGTGCATTGATGTTATAGGGGATATTCAGTCTCCCAATTTTATGTGTTTTGCTTCTTCATCCGATCTTGACGTCAAATTAGTTCACCAATGGTTCAGTTCAGAAGACAATGATCAGTTAAATTTTCTAACCGATCAGCGGTCGAGTTGTAGATTTAAATGGTAGACTGTTACTTAAATATTAGACTCGCGCTCGATTCCCAGTAGGGTCAAACCTAGCACTAAAAATTGGGTTTCATAGCTTCGCTGCTTGACGTTCAGCAATTGAAGGACAGTGTGAAGCCTCAACCGTGTGTGGTAGACAGGTGGCACCTTCACTCGAAGAGCGAAAAGTCACTTCGCTATCTCCTGGCAAGAAAACTTGAGGAATAAAACGTAATTAGAACAACAATGTGTAAATCTTAACGGCAAGCTTTCTTGTAAGGACGACCTTCAATTCAAAGAAAGCGAGCTTCAGAAAGCTGAGTCAACGTCCACGTCACTTCTTGGACAAAGCGCGAAGCTCCAGGAAGACCTGAACAAAGTAGAAGAATTAGAAGGAAAAATTGAGACCGAAAAAGCAACGATGATTGAAGACATAGAAAGAATGGAGAAGGAAATGGAAGAATTTAAGTAAGGAACTGTTATTCATGTGGTCTTAATCAAAAATTCACATTTTATTCGAGATTGCGAACATGCTGGCCTAAATTTTTCCGTTTTTGAATTATCGGTAAAGATTTGTAATTTCTGAATTTACTAAAAACTTGAATGAAGCCTGTATCTAGAAAAGAATTGTTGACTTCACCAAGTTATAAAATGCTTGATTAATTCTGATTTGCTGAAATAAATGTAATTAGATGAGCGAGAACTACACAAAAACAGGATATAAGCTTGCTGTCATGCACTGGATGAATACTAACAGTTGAAGCAATAATAGTTCGGAAAATGCATAAACGGCAAGCTTTTATAATTTACATAACATTGATATATGCCTTTTTGCAAATATTTTACCTGAAGAATACGGAATGTAAACTACGGAGATAGATATTTTACTAAAAATTTTTTAAAGAAATTGGAGAATACGATTCTGAACATCAATCAAATCTTTCATTATACTCGCTGTATAACACCGAAGCGTGTAACGAGTATGTGGTGCCCATCTCTTCGTTATTGCGTTCTGGCAACACAGCTCGGAGAAATGTTGCAGCAGTGGCGAGCTGTTTGCAACACTGTGTTTGATTTGATCTGCCTGAGATTTGAACGTCAGACCTCCCGCTCCAGAGACGAACGCTCGACTAACTACCCGGTGTATTCTAAACATTTTGGGATAAAAATAAAGCACGTTCAGGTTTGTATTCTTTTTCTTGCTGCTACTAGACTTGTTTTCAGAAAAACGGACGAATTAAAGACAGATGGTGAAAAGATAAAGAAAGAATTGCGCAAAGAAAAAGAGATGTTGGAAAAGAGTAAGGCTGGGCAAAAGCAACGGCAGCAAGAAATGGCGGAGAAATACAACGCACTGGTCAAGAGTCTGGAAGAGAATGAAACCCATGCGCAACTCGCTAATCTAGAAAAAAAGTGGAAAAATTTGGAGCAAAATAACTTCGCTATGAAAGTAAGTGTTATTTTATTGTGCCACTGCAAACGAGATGCATTTTAACGAAGTGAACTCTGTAGCTACAATCTATCGTTTTTCTCTTTTGACTTGAATGCGACATTAGACGAATCGACAGCGTCGTCATTGTGACGTAATAAATAGGGTGCGTGTCAGACAAGTTTCGAGTTCAATTCTCGTTGCATTATTCTTCTATAGAATTCTGCGTTAGACCGGCCAGATGGTCTAGCGGTAACGCGTTCGCCTCTGGAGCGGGAAGTCTGAGGTTCAAATCTCGGGCCAGTCAAGTCTAGCAAGCCTCCATTGATCAATAATGCAAAAGGTTTTTTTGACACAATGAGCTAAAGTGTTCCTATTTTCTTTTAACAACTCAAAAGAGCGTCTTTTTTTCAGGAATTCATTTCTTCGAAATCTGTCGATTGTGATGCAGTTAAGGAGAAAGTGCTCAAGACGATTACAGACACGAATAGATTGCTTCAGGATCTTTATACGAAATCCTCACTTCTCACTTGATAGACTTTAAAACTGTTTCAAGTAACTTTTTGTATATACCTCCATCGTTTCAGTGCAACCACACTGGCAAAAGTCTCTTTGATTTCGATTACGACTTGATATTTTAACTTATTTTTATTTTAGTTATTTTCAGTACCACAATTGGAGACGTCACATCTCCCACTCCCATATAAACCACGAAGTCCCCGAAGTCTCTTCGGAGGAACTTCTCCTTTCTCGCCCTATTCGCTGTGAGCTTTCCCGTCTTCGCTGCCATGGCCACAGTCTTCTTTTATCTTCATATCTTCACAGGATCAGTCGGAAGGAGAATTCTGCTTGTAGTGCCTGTGGACACCCTATACAGGACCTCAATCATCTCCTCCTCGACTGTCCTGCCTCTGAACCCCTTCGTAAGTCTATCTTTGGCTCTTCTCTCTCTATTCTTGATCTATGGTCCAGACCTAGGGGTGTGGCCCGACTATTGGGTCTCCGCGGAGTTCCTTCGCGCCCCCATCCCTGGGAAGGGGTTGGGTAGTACCACCACCACCACTTGATATTTTTGTGGCGTGTGTTTAAATTTTAGCGTCTTCTAAGTTTAAAATTAGTTTGGAGGGATTCTGAAGAACTAGGGATAATGGAATACTGGGAAAGGTCTATTTTGTTCCATTTTTTGTTTTAATGCTTATGTTTTAGCTTTTTAGCCTTGCAGTTTCAATATAGAATATTTTTGTCAAAAATGCTTAATCTTGGTTGTGTTTCAAAGTTGATTTCTACGTTGCGATTTCCTGCGTTGTCTACATTAAGGCTTACAAATTTGTCAGCAGTCAAGAGAAATTATCAAGCAAAAGTTGGAATGCATTGCTGAAGATACTTTGGATTGCAAACTCTTTCATAAACGCTGTTAAAAATGAGGTTTTGCCACAACAAACATTTACAATAGTAAAACTGCACTTAATTGGTTGAATAAATAAGCAGTAATAAAGAATTTCCACTGTTGTTCGAAGTGAAAATACACTTTTCAATAGTGGCGTCGCTAGGGGGGGAGGGGCGGCCCGCCCAGGGTGTCACCATTTTGGGGTGACACCATATTATGATGTGAAGCCATAATTCCATCAATTTGTGGTGAATACCTTTCTTTTCTCTCTTTGTTTGGTCCCTATCCTCATTTGGACCGAAAATCCCCTGATTTTGCGGCGAAGACCTTTTTTTGTCTTCACCTATTTTTGGACCGAAAAAGGGTGCCACCTTGAAATCCCGCCCCGGGTGCCACCATCCTTAGCAACGCCACTGCTTTTCAAGGTAAAGGATGCTAATTACTGGCAATATTAATAAGTTATAGATGTTAAAAATCAAACAAAATAATTGAAAAGTGGCACGAATATAGGCGACAAATAAACTATACACCCTAAAAATAATATGCTGTCGTAACTAAGATTAAGGTGTTACATCTTGTAAAACACTAATTTACAAAATGATACTGCTGCTAATTGTAAATCTCAAAAATGTCCCAAAGGTGTTTTTATACTACGAATCCCTTGTATCAGCAACAATATTGATATAAGTGAATCATGTTGATAAACTGGCAGATAGTTCTGTTAATTCGAAATAGAGCTACTGTTCTGCAATAGAAAAAGTGCCTAGTTTTCAAATACTGTGTCCAATGGCTCGAATATCGTCATTTGATGTATCGCTAGGTATTTGCTTTAGCTGACTTGCCACAAAAATGGGAAGACTTGTCTTCTATATGAAGAAGCTGCTTCCGTAAAAACAACCGAATATAGGCTATATCGCGAAAATTTCATCTCTATCTTCCTTTCACGGGAAAGCGACTGTGGCGCTATCATGCTGCTTGTTCAAAGCCATCAAACTGAGATAATCATCGTAAAGCGCCTTGTCAAAGGACACATCAACGTAACCAGGGTGCGACTTGAATCCAGATCCTGCAATCAGGGTCGTCAAAAAACGACGCTGTAGCTCTTTAGGCCACGCTGCCGAAATGTGGACTGCTGCGTTGTTTAAATTCCAATCTCATCGCGATACGTGATTGCCAAAGGAATGACGTACGGATTGTCATGATCAGCTTCCTCCGCTTCAAGCTTATCTCGGCCTGTAAGCTGAAACAAACTTTAAGTTTAAGCAAGATTGTAATGTTAGCTCAAAAACATTTCCTGAAATTGCATGATAAATCATAAACGCAATAGACTTTTATCACTTTTGTAGTAACTTATTTATAGATTTACAACGTTTTAAAGGCCTTATTCTTGTCATTAGGTAAGGAATAATTTTTTTTTTCTCTTAAAACTTTGACTTAAATTCCTTTTATATGCTGATTGAGAGCCCATTTTATTAGCTGATCAAATTTTTAGTGAACGTGGCATAAGTTCGATTAATAAATTTCACTTCTGTATCGTGGCCCTATACCTGTAGATGACGGATGAGGATAAAGTTATTTTGCAATTCTACAGTTGAACAAAAGCATGCGACCCACATCAAGTTTTCGAAAAAAAAAATTCTACGTCACCCAACCAGAGTTTTAAACAGGCAGACAAGTTCAAGCCCGAACCCGGAAAGCGATTTGAAACCAAAATCAGGCCCCAAAAAGCCCAAAAGTTAAGCTAGGTGTAAAAAATGTGTACGGTAATTACTCAAATGCAGTTAAAATAAAACTACTTAGTATTGATCAATTGTGACGCAATAATAAAAATTGTGTAATAATAATCGTATGAAGCTTAAACTAAGCCGTCATTCAGAGTTGCCAAGTTACGTTTTTGTAGCACCTAAGAGGCTAAAACACTAGGCAAGAACGTGAATTAGCTCGACATTTTGTCAAGCTCGGACCCGACCGGAAAAGCCTGGGCAGACTTACAACTCTGCGCCCCACAGAGGCACGTTTTCCATTTTGTCGACATAGATCTGCTGTACTATAAGATCACCATTATTAAAATCTCTCAGCAATTAGCATTTACAAAGGTAAAGCTCGTTTACCACAAAGAATTTATTGAGATTTTCGTAATCTATGCAGCTGCCCAGTTAGCAACTGATGATTCACAGAAGGAAATCTATTAAATTGCTTCTGCCAAATAGAATTTAAAACCAATGAAGTTACGGATTTATTTGGTAAATCAGTAGCAAGTCTACAATTATTTTTTAGTAATTGTAGGCTATAATGCTTACCTTTCTGCAATTTAGTCTGTGCTTTACGCTCGCATACACAGCGTATCCAGGGAGCATAATGATCGCTGCGATAGACACTAGGTTGGCAACCCCCTGAGCCCATGCGGGGTAAACATAACCTTCGTACGAAAGCGGCGATATCGCAGTAAAATAGTAAAGTGTAACAGCCTAAAAATTTTTTTTATAAAAGTCTTGCAGAATAAAAATGATAAACTATTTGAATTGTAAGAGACGCGAAGTACAAGTCAAAAAACACGAGACAGCTGGATATTCGAGAGATTTAATCAGCCCAATGACTAACTTTGCAACCAGCGCTAAATACACTAATCAGTGACAGACCTATGAAAAATCGTTGTGGAAAACTGATTTTATTCGATATTAACCAAACAAAAAACTTTGATCAAAATATATTAAACGTATTAGCGGGTCTCATTTCCGCTTTTCAGCCGTCCAGTTGTTATCAGCAGAGGACAAAGATGTATCTTTTAATCGATCACATCCTACTCACCAGCGTAACAAGTGGCCCGATGTACTTCCAAACCAGAACAATAAACGGTTTTGCTCTGGTGTACCCGATCATTTTGTAAATATCGTTGAAGATTCTTTCGGTTCCATAGCACCATCCAATGGCAATAAACTGACAACAGGAAGTGAAAAAGACGCTCCATCCAACCGACCCGTACTGATTGAAAATTTCAAAGATGTAAACACCTCCCTGAAATAAAATTCTCTGTAATATTGTAATTATATATTTATTCAGCAAGCTGCCTTTGCCAAGAGACAGCAAAGAGACCCTTTGGTCTTTGAGTGAAGCTGCCACCTGCCCACCTGTCTACGACAAACGGTGAAGGCCTCGCACTTTCTTTTTTAATCCTGCCGTTAAGCAGAGAAGCTGTCAATACAGATCGACGTATCAAATACCAGGCCGGGAATTGAAGCAATGCGTAAAAAGTACGCTAAAGCTGTAGCCTATTGTTATTGAAGCATTTTAATGAGCTAATATTAACAAATTTCACTTGACTCGAAGGCGAATCAAACCCACAAAAATGATTCAGTAACCGGTTTTTCGGAATTCTCTCACTTACCTCAGTTACCAGTGGGAGTCCAAGAATCCAAAACAATACGCATACGAAAGCACTGAAGCAAACTTTTCCGTACTTTTTCTTTTGAACTTGGGGAAAAATATCGAGGAAAAAAGTTTGCATGCTTTCCACGTAAACATACTGCAATGTGAAGATATAAAAACTTCGTTATTTGTGGAGCAACTTGAATTAGAACATCATCAAACGGTTGGTGGGTCGAGCGGTAATGCGTTCGTCTCTGGAACAGGAGGCCAGGAGTTCAAATCTTGGGCAGGTCAAATTAGACACAGCGTTGCCAACTTCACGCTATTAGCAACATTTTTTCGAAAGGAGCAACGTTGCCCTGGACCAACAAAGCGGAGACACGTCTAGCTAATGGTTACGCGTGAGTGTAATAAAAGATGGATTTAAATTTAAAATTTTTACAAGAAATGCACATAATTTCAAGATTTTCAAACAGATCGGATTCAGTAATGCAGCTTTATCAAAATTAAATACAATACTTAATTTAATGTTTTTTTTGTGTGAAAAGCAAAGCAACCATTATGAGTGCTTGAATACGTCATGTTGTGGCAAATATACTAAACTTAACAAATGCAATAATAAACAACAAACGGACATCATCATAACATTTCGACTTCACTCACGCAAGCAGACTATGAATATTTTTAGGAATTTTTTGATGAACAAATGTTCGATTTCTATTTCGGATTTATAGGAATTAGAAGCTCTCAAGCGCCCATTAAATTTTGCTAAATAACAATTTATTTTTCATTCCAAATATTTTTGCAGAAACTGAGCAACTAACAAAAAACAATACTAGTACCATACTACTGTATAGTATAGGTGCTGTGTGAACAACCTTTTGGCGTCCAAATCCAAAACAAAGTAAATCTCAAAAGCAGCTTTGCAGCATTAGAATGTCTTAACCTACTATAGAATCAAAGCCAAGAAGTAAGAGCATTATGAAGAACAACGCACACCACAGATTGGGAAGAGGAAGAAGGGAGAGCGCTTCTGGATACGTAACGAATACCAAACCGGGACCAGATTGCACGACACTGTCAACCGTTGTGTTCTACAGAAATAAATTCAAGGCACTTGATCTTTCAATCAAAACAATTTAACCCATCTACGTTGAAAAATCGCACGACCGCTGCAACGCAGCTAGTTGCGTAAGCCCGGTTTACGCTAAGCGTAAAATCGTGGGCGTACGAGCGTACCCTTTGTTTGTTTTAATCAACTGGCAGCTTGTACGCTGGTAAGGAGGTGTGCCAGGCGTACCTAATTTCTGCTTAAAGTAAACTGAAAATACTTTCGTACGGTCACGATTTTACGCTCGATGTAGACAGGGCCTTAAAAACAAATAGCGGTTGAACTTGTTGTTGTTTTTCATTTTTAGTATCTTTTTCATATCGTTCCATTCCAATTGACGACAACAAAATGAAACGTTTAATCTTCTTTCACAAAACATTCGGCCTTGTTTTAGAAACTGAACCTGCCCTAAACTCCAACACTACTAAAATATAACCAGCCATTAAAGTTTTTGCAGAATAAACGTGCGTTTACACTGAACGCAAAGCAACGCGAAGGTCAGCAACCTACGCGAGTGGTCGCTTACGTCACTTGCTCAAAATAAGCTAACCATTCTAAAACAATTTTGGCAAAGTGAAGTTAAGCAATCGCTCACGAAGTTTGCGACAGGTTGAAACCTTTCGCAAGTTGTCGATGACGACAAATTTTGGTTGCTTAGCGTCCAGTGTAAACGCAACTCAAAGAGGTACAATAACCAACATTATTTAGAGTATCAGGAAGCGTGTTCATTCAAGGCAGTGCCTAAGTAAGCAATTTTCTGTTTAACTATACTTTCCACCGGGAACAAAATTATAGTTGGGTCCCCCCCTTGATGGTACCCATATAATCACCTGCTGTTTAGCCATAAATCCAAGCACAGAAAACACTGCGAAGCCGCTGAGAAAGCTGGTTAAGGCGTTGCATATCACAATGATGATGCTGTCTCTGTAAAAATTGTGCGTAAACGTGAAAGATCTTGCAAAAATGTCTCAATTTCTGCCTCAATACATTTTTTTAGCTTATTGGCTCTATGTATTTCACAAAAATATACTCGGTTTCAAACAAATTTTGGTTGTGGGCATATTGCTGAATTGCATACGTGGGCACAAGTCCGTTAATCGTTAATCCGTTAATAACGAAGCTAACTTTTTCATTAACGCGTTAATCCGTTAAAAAGTTTTTTCATGTTAACTGACTAAATTAACTTCCGTTAAGTTCTGTTAACGGACTAAAGTAACTTCCGTTAAGTTCTGTTAACTTCCGTTAAGGTTTTTATCGTTAATATCTTGCACCATTCATTCATCGTACCGGTACAAACCAGTTTACTCTGGTAACACTTGTAGCGTATTAGCACGAGTTTTATAGAAGCGAAGAAAGGAGGCTCTTCTTTGTGACAAATAATAAGCTGCAGCCTCATAGGTCTATTAATTATCGCAGTTCACAATTTCCAAAGATTTTCCGATCGCAGCTTCGTTAGTGCATTTGAACTTATTTTTTTCTTAAAATTAGATAGGCTGTAAACAGTAACATCCAAACCACAAAAAGAACACCATAGCAATAAATATTTCCTTACAATCAGCTCAACGTGTTCTAGAAGTCAAAGTCAAAACGTGTTCTAGAAGCGAGTGAATAAAAAGAAATGTAAGTTGCACGAAAAATCTTAACGAATTAACGGACTTTATTAACTTCCGTTAATTAATGCTAAAAATAACGGATTAACGTTAACGGAGGTGTGAAGTTTGTTAACGGACTAGTGGTTGACGAAGCTAACGTTTTGCATTAACTTGCCCACCAATGCTGAATTGTATAGCAAAACGTTTCAAAGTTGGTAACTTATGATCTTATTTTCAAAATCTTTTAACCTTTATTGATGTCGCTGGATCATACAGAGCATACCAATTGTATTTTGATATGCTGGACTGCTATGGTGAATGTTTTTTCCTCGATTTAAAATTCAAACTTTTGAGTTTAAACTTCTCCCAATACTTTGCATGTTTGAATATTTTGCAAGCGAATATTAGTCAACCTTTTAGAGTCACGCACTGAGAAAAATCTCTGTTACCTTTGAAAATTATATCGGTACTTGTTGAAGCTTCCCATTGACAAGAGAGCTCCAGTGGCTAATGCATTTGAATAAAATACTTGAGTGCATGCTTTAACCCAAACCTAAAATATATTGTCGTTAGAGGCAGTGGCGTCGCTAAGGATGGTGACACCCGGGGCGGAGTTTCGTGGTGTCACCCTTCATAGATTATATTTTAAAGAATGTATAGTAGGTAATGTATATTAATGTATAGTAGGCCGCAAAAGGTTATATTTTAAAGATGGCGGTGCTAATTCATTACTGTAAATAGCGGTTGTTATTTGGCTAGCTCAATAACTTCTCATTGTAAGATTCTACAACTTGGAAGTATGCGCGTTTAATATCACATCACACGTTTAATATCTGGCGAGTAACCAGAAATTTGCAGTTGGGAGGGACTCTTTCGGGGTCTGGAAGCTCCGCCCTATCCGCCGGATACCATTGGGGTCTGGGTGCGGAGCCCCTGCGCTCAAAAAAAATTTTTTTTTTTTGCAAAAGTAACTTAATTTTAGCCTTATTTTGATAAAAGTTAATGCTTTTAAAATCTGGTTTCAGGGAAAACTCTGGAGACATAAAAATTAGCAGTGCAAAAACATGATTAAACTCAGGCGCGTAGCCAGAAATCTGCAATGGAGGGGGGCTTTTTCGGGGGTCTGGAGGCGGAGCCCCCAGCGCTCGAAAATTGTGTCTATTTTTGACAAAAACTAACTTAATTTTAGGCCTATTTTGATAAAACTTAATGCTATTGAAACGTGGCATACAAATTAGAAGTGCAAAAACATGATAATACTAGTTGCAAAAATGAGCTATGTGGGTGGTAACTATTGCCAGAATTTCAGTTCTCTTATTTACAAGCTGATAAATCGTGAAATCCTATACTAGAGTTCAATAAAACTTCAAAGGAGTACTTTTTTCGTCTATATTTAATAGAAAAAGATATAATTTGGGGGCTAATGGAAGGAAGTTTGAAAGAAGTTATTGGTAATTGACTAATACTGAGTAGCTCCTCTCCCCTATTTCTCATCTTATGTTTCATTTTTTGATAAAACCTATGATCAGAGATAAATAGAAACAACAGCATTTTTCGATAAGCGATCAAAAGACAATTTTTGGCCATTTTTAAAGTTTTTTTTCTGTTTTATGAGTTTTGTTTTTGATAAATTAGCTCTTCCTCGGAAATAAATGTTTCAAAACAAGCTTAAAATCATTTTTTGAGTCTATTCCAATGCAAAAGATGGTCTCAAAAGTGCTAAAAACGTAATATTTTCTTTATTCTGCATATTGGCCGGCTGGCCAATGGGGGCGAGGGAAAGGTTGTATTCCCGCCTAGCAAAGCTACAGGTTCAATAAAACTCACAAGGAGTAATCCATATCGTCTATATTTAATAGAGAAAAATAATTGGGGAGGGGAGCTAATCAGGGGCGTATTTAGGGGGGCCATTGGGCCATGGCCCCCCTTTGGGTCGCCAGGATAGTACAATTAGCATAGAATAGTATGCAAAATTCCGGCATGCCCCCTCCCCCCCTTGTAACTTGGGCAGAGGGCTTGAGCACAGAAACGGTGGGCGAAGACCTTTCTTTTTGGCCTTCACCTAATTTTGGGCCAAAAACCGGACTAAATTTGAGTGAAGACCTTTTTCTTTTTTTTTTGGTCTTCACCTAATTTTGGGCAGGGAAAAGGACTTGGTTTATGGCAGGAAAATTTTTATTCTGGTCTTCATTATTTTCAAATTTTCTGAATTTTCTGCCCCCCCCCCCCCCCCCCCCCTTTCGAAAATCCTGCTTTCGCTACTAGAGCTAATGGAACGATATTTAATACTGAATAGTCACCCCCTCCCATATTCCTGAGCTTATATACTGTATTTTTTCATGAAACCTACATTCAGCATGTTTCAACAAGCGATCGAATGTAATTGCTTATTTGGCAATTTTTAAAGGTTTTTACTAATTTGTGAGTTATATTTCTACAAATTAGCTCTCGCCCCTCTGAATAATTTTTTCAAAAGGGGCTTTAAATCATTTTTTAGTTAATTTTAGAGTGATAAGCATTTCCAATGATAATAAACATATTGTTGATTTCTTTTCTGTTTGACTGGTATTACAAAATGGTGTCACCCCAAAATAGTGACACCCGGGGCGGGCCGCCCCCCCCGCCCCCCTAGCAACGCCACTGGTTAGAGGTCTTCGAATTTTTTTGGGGGGGGTAGGGAAGACCAAAATTTCTCAAAAAATTCATGAAAGTTTTTTTTACAATAACAAGTATATTAATGCGTTTGTGTCTGGAGCGGGAGGTCTGAGGTTTAAATCTTGCACGGGTCAAATCGGATACAGTGTTGCCAACGGCTCGCCACCGTTGCAACATTTCTTCGAAAGGAGCTGTGTTGCCCGCAGGCGCAATAATGACGCGGAGATGGGCCCGCAAACTCGTTGCAAACTTCGGGGTAATACAGGGAGTACGGTGAAAGATTTGGTCTAAAATTTCTAATTCTATGATACAAACAAATGAGCTTGGTGTAATAGAATGAAGGGATGTTTTTGTTTCGATTTTTTCGTATTTTATTTTTGACCAACGAGTGTCGAGTATACTGCATATATTCTATAAGCTATTAGCAGAATTGCTAAGAAATCTAAAAACCGAAATAAGCGTCACACTTCTTATCCTCCTAAAACAACAACAAAAACTTAAAATATTTAACAAAGCACACACTTCCGCGTCTTGTAATTTGGTCATATTTGGATACAGGTAATATTTGATTCCAGTTGAGGCACCATCAAGGGTAACTCCTCTCACAAGAACCACCAAAATCAGCAGCACGGGAACTGTTGCGGTAAAATAAACAATCTAAAACAAAAATAAACGTAGTAAAACGTTAGAAGCTAATCTGCTCTGTAAAGCAACTTATTTTTCATTTACTGTAAACAAAGAAAGTTTAAAAATATAAAACTTTCCGACAGTGTTTTACACTGTAGAGAAAACTAAAAATGACAGTATTTTGCCGTTTTTTTGAGTTCGGATAGGCTACACACTACTCACACTCAGTCGAATGGATAGTTGGATACTTTTACAAACACAATGGTGTTCAACTCAATGCCCCTTTCATAATTTGTCGTAAAATCAATCCGTATTTTATTGAACTTTACAACACTAAACGTCGGTTTGAAAGGAACCGAAAACTAAACATTTTCTAGGACCAGATCTTCGTTTTTTTGTTTTAGTTCGCATATTGACTTACCTTGGCGGACCACCCAAGGCCACGAAAAATTGCTAAAAACGTTAAGAGCCAAATCAATCCCAAATATAATGCCAAGTCCGTTCTGATGCTCCCGACTGTTTCAATTCCATCCGACAGCCCCCAAACCGAAATTCTAAAACGCAAGGCTTGTGTTAGGGGTGCATTTACACTGGACACGAAGCGAAGATTGGCAACCTTCGCGACTCGCTAGTGGTCGCTTACGTCACTTGCTCAAAATAGGCCAACCATTCAAAAACAATTTTGTCGAGGCGAAGTTAAGCAACTGCTCGCGAAGTTTGCAACCGGATGAAACCTCTCGTAAATCGTCGATGACGTCAAATTTTGGTTGCTTCGCGCCAGTGCAAACGCACCTTGAAGTTTACGTTTACTGCATACTGCCAGTCGCGTAGCCAGGGTTTCGCGAAAGGGTGGGGGCTTTTTCGGAAGTTTGATTCAACCGCAAACGAACTTGACCCAAAGTTTCAATAGCCTTGAATCAGATCGAGGCGGTTTTTCTGTGAAAATAAGGAGATCTCCAAAAAAAAAAGGTTTTCACCGACTTTTGGTGGGCTCCAGAACCAAAGACCTACACTACTCTGGCCGAAATAACGGCAAGCCCTTCACAACTTCTGCTCCCAAATCCCGTTGGGGGAACTATTTTCAATTCTGGAGCAAAAATCGGCCACTAAAGCACAAAAAACGTGCTATTTTGCATACTTTGCAGGCCAATGGAGGGGGGCATGAGCCCCCTCCCTGGCTACGCTACTGCATACTGACTGCTCAGTTATTGTACAGTAGTATAGCTTCAACGTAAGCAAAAATGCTACAAAAAAGAAACGCGTTAAGATAATCTGGAAAAATTAAAGCTGCTATAGTGTTTGATTTTGGAAGCAGCAGAGGAATTAAACAACGAGCCATTGATACAAAATATGATGCAGTGAAATTTTAGCAGTCATAGGGTCTCATCTAGTCTTCTATTCTTTCTGCTCGTCTTTCAAAACATCAACTATTGTATCCCGATTTCCGAGCGATTATGCTGTGAGAGCGCTAATTGGAACGACCGACGCTCTCGTCGCGTGTTCCTTTGTTTTTACTCGGCCATTTTCTAACTAACGAGTGCGAAATTTCAAACTTTTGCTGATAACTCGAGAACGGTTTGATCGAGCTACATGAAATTTTGACAGTAGTTTGAGATTAATGAGTTGTATGTTTGTACCAAATTTCGAAGCAATAAGTCTCGTGACTTTAGTTTTAGAACCCCAAAACCGCCCCGCAAGTTTGGCGTAAAAAGTGGTCTCAGTCAAAAACGGCTTAAGCACGGCAAAAAATATTTCATATGGTTGTATGTCTTAAGATACCCTTTCATCCCAACCAACCCACTTTTGGCCGCGATAAGGTTCATTTCTTTTTTTTTTCCTTTTGTTTCCTTTTTTTTCTTCCTAATTTTTGTACGCTTTTCTTCTCCTAAACCACAAAACATCGAAATCTAATTTTTGTGTAAAGTTGTTAAGCTGCAAACGCAATTTTTTTTCCCGAAATTGTTTGGGGCAACTCCACCAGAAACCCCCCAAAATGGGGCCCCAAAAAATCAATTTTTTTAACGGCTCAAGCTAGAGTGCTACTTTTTTTTGAAATCAGTAGATATTTAACAGACAAATTTTTTGACATAGTTTGGGGGTGCCACCCCCCCTCCGGAGACTCCCCCAAAAATCAATTTTTGAACAGCTCAACTTAAGGTGCCAGTTTGCGCTGATATCAGCAGATATTTAAGAGACAAATATTTGATATAGTTTGGGGGTGCTACCCCCCGGGGACCCCCCAAAATTAATTTTTTGAATGGCTTGACTTAGAGTGCCAGTGTTTTATGGTATCAGCAGATATTTAACAGACAAATATTTTGACATAGTTTGGGAGTGCCATCTTCCTCGGGGACCCCCCAAAAAATCAATTTTTTGAATGGCTTAACTTAGGGTGCCAGAGTTTTATGGTATCAGTAGATATTTTACAGACAAATATTTTGACATAGTTTGGGGGTGCCACCCCCCCCCCCCCCCCCCCGGGGACGCCCCCCAAATGGACCCCCCAAAAATCAATTTTTTGAACGGCTCAAACTAGAGTTCTACTTTTTTTTGATATCAGGAGATATTTAACAGACAAATATTTTGACATAGTTTGGGGGTGCCACCCCCACTGGGGACCCCCTCAAATGGATCCCCCAATATTAATTTTTTGAATGGCTTAACTTAGAGTGCCAGAGTTTTATGATATCAGTAGATATTTAAGAAACAAATATTTTGACAGAGTTTGGGGATGCCACCTCCCCAGGGCCCCCCCCAAATGGACTCCCCAAAAATCAATTTCTTGAATGGCTCAACTTAGGTTGCCAGTCTGTTTTGATATCAGCAGATATTTACCAGACAAATATTTTGACATAGTTTGAGGGTGCAACCCCCCCCCCCCCGAAGACCCCCCCAAATGGACCCCAAAAATCAATTTTTTCTACAGCTTAACTTAGGGTGCTAGTGTTTTATGATATCAGAAGATATTTAACAGACAAATATTTTGGCGTAGTTTGGGGGTGCCACCCCCTTGTGGACCCCCCAAAATCAATTTTTTGAACCGCCCAAGCTAGGGTGCCCGTGTTTTATGATATCAGGAGATATTTCACTGACAAATGTTTTGACTCTACGTTTCTGGAGGTTCCATAATCAGATATTTTTGAATAATTGCTGATTTTACGGTAGACAAAAAGTACTTTTGAGCGTCACAGCATTAGCTATGCGTCGGTCGTTCACTGGGTTTGCTGGCAAACTCCCATCTGTAGTTATATCATCCTAATGATAGTTAAGTGGGGCGACAAATTTAGCCAATCGCACGGTCGCAAAGTGGCGTTGCGCATCGTAATCAATATTTTTTTCGCGCTTTCACAACCAATAAAAAGCGCTTGTTGTGAGGCGGTTGAGATCAGTTCCTTTGTTGCAGTAAGTTTCGTAATAGCATAAAATTACAGGTGTCAAAAGTTTTTTTCTTATCTTTATTCTTAAATAAAACCTAAAAAAGTAACTATATATCGCTGTTGAAAAATTATCTCACTTTAGAAACTCTTCACTGGCTGGGACAAGCCTTTTAACTGTGTCAATACTACCATTGAGATTCATTCCAGCGCCTGACATCTCAATGTTAGGCTCAAAAGTTAAGTTAAATTGAGTGAAATTGTCTTGAAATTGCGTGAAGTTATTGTTTTGCAAGGTTTTTGAGTCCACACAGTTCTCTGTATTCCAGGTATGGTTGCAAGATGTCCATGGCAACACTGGGGAAAAGCTCTTGACAATGTACTTGCTAATCCAAGTGAATATAACAGTGTAATGGATGTTGCCGTATATCATGATCATCATATTGCAAAAAGCGATACCTAAAAAACGAAGAGAATTATATCATATTTAACGTACTGCGCTTGGTTAAACTTTTTTATTGTTTTACCTTTTCGGTTTTCTGGCACTTTTTGAATTTTTTAATTTAGTTTTTTTTCATATGGGTCTTTTTCTTTTCGAAAAATGAACCAAACATATTTTTTGAAAATAAACTATCAAATCATTAGAAGGTAAATACAAATCATGTTTGTTGGTATTGTTACTTCAGTTTTTGTTAACATTTTCTAAAATTTTATCGCCAAAAGAAACTCAAAATTTACCCCTTAGTTATACAGTATAATGAGCTACAAGAGGCTAATATAAAAAATAAAAGCACTCAAACTTTTGAGAGAAAAATATCTTCAAAAACCAAGCTACTAAAAGTTGACAAACTATATGATTGCTCTGCGTAAATACCTTTGAATAAAGGAATAGCGGACCATGACTTCAGAATACCTTTTCTCATTGACTGCCCAAAAGATATTTCAAGGTAAATCATGGGCCAAGCCAAGAATGCAGCAGACAACAGATAGGGCAGCAAAAAAGCGCCTGGAAAATAATATCACGCTTCTAAATTATTCTGCTCTACAGTACAGTGCAATTAGATAGCCTGGAAGTAAAAGGAAAGGTTTGGGTTCGATTCCAGGTAGGGCCAAACCAAAGGCTTTAAAATTTGTATATCTCAGCTTCCTTGGTTAATGTTCGGTGCAAACAAATGGAAAACGTGAAAATTCCACCGTTAGTGGTATACAGGAGGTCAAATAGCAGATCCCGACTACTCTCTGCCTTTGTCACGCATCGTACTTTGCCGATTTCATGAAATGAAGGCGTTTCCCATTCACCAAATCATGTATTTGAGCTTAACACGCAATTCGCAACTACGAGTCTTGCCTCGGTAAAAACACGACCGGAAATAAAATCGCTTGAAAATTTACGTAATGTTTTTATTTACAAAACAAATCTTTTCCTTTCGGCTACACTCAAACTAGCCTCTTTCACGGCAAAATGTATTTTATCCTTCAATTCATAATAGCCTTAAAATCGGTAACTCAATACAAGACTTTTTACATCACTGAGTATGAAAAGATTATTATCGCCAGGCAGACTGATCAACTAAAGAGAGAACCGAACCTTCAACCTTGGCAGTCTGAACCCGACTTTTTATTGGTAAGTATTCTTTTGGATATTATTCCCATGTTACAGTTGCATTTCATGTCATAAAGGCCAACCTCATGTTAGATTGGATTAAGGTTGGGATTGGAGTTATTTAGGGTTAGAGTTAGGTGTTAAGTTTAGGTTAGGATTAATCTTGTCTCTAAATTTAACCCAAACCTGACTTTAACCAGCCTTAAAGTTCGATCTGTGACGTCAGATGTGACTATGACCGGGAATAATATGCAAAAGAATACTTACTCTACAGCTGCGTCATCTTCAAGTTCAGTCTCGCGTTCCGAATAGCGACTTCTAACTACGACTCCGTCAGAATAGCTAACGCTAACTCCACTCAATACTTAATTTATTAATTTATTATACTTCCATATTTAATTTACTATGCCTGCGTAAAAGCGTAATAAATTAAGTAATGAACGTTCAAAACAAGAAATTGTTTTTTAAATTAATTACTTTTGCCAAAACATTTTATACCACAGCTATCAGTGGCGTACTAAGGGGGGGCAATTGTTTTATGCCAGTAATACATAAATACATAGGTGGGCAAGTTAATGCAAAACGTTAGCTTCGTTAACCACTAGTCCGTTAACAAACTTCACACCTCCGTTAACGTTAATCCGTTATTTTCAGCTTTAAAGGCGGTGAATCATCCAGCCAATTCCGGTGGTTTACAATAGCTAAAATTGAACTATAATTGGAACGACCGACGCTCGCGTCGCGTGTTCCTTTGTTTTTACTCGGCCATTTTCTAACTAATGAGTGCGAGATTTCAGACTTTTGCTTATAACTCGAGAACCGTTTGGTCTAACTACATGAAATTTTGACAGCAGTTTGAGATTAATGAGTTTTATGTTTGTACCAAATTTCGAGGCAATCGGTCACGTGACTTCGGGTTTATGACCCGAAAACCGCCCCGAAAGTTTGGCGTAAAAAGCGGTCTAAGTAAAAAACGGCTTAAGTACGGCAAAAAATATTTCTCATGGTTATATGTCTTAAGATATCCTTTCATCCCTACCAACCCACTTTCGGCCGCGATGAGGTTTTTTTCTTATTTTTTTCCTTTTTTTTTTCCTTTTTTTTTCCTTTTTTTTCCTTTTTTTTCCTTTTTTTTCCTTTTTTTTTCCTTTTTTTTCTTCCTAAATCTTGTACGCTCGAGTTCTCCTAAACCACAAAACATAGAAATCTAATTTTTGTGTGAAGTTGTTGAGGTACATACGCAATTGTGTCTCCTGAAATTTTTTTGGGGCAACTCCCCCAAGAACCCCCCCAAAATGGGGACCCAAAAAATCAATTTTTTGAACGGCTCAAGCTAGGGTGCCAGTTTTTTTTGTTGTCAGTAGATATTTGAGAGACAAATATTTTGACATAATTTGGGGGTACCACCCCTTCGGGGACCCCCCAAATGGACCCCCCAAAAATAAATTTTTTTAACGATTTAACCTAGGGTGCCATTTTTCTTTGATATCAGTAGATATTTGAGAGACAAACATTTTGACATAATTTGGGGTACCACCCCCCCGGGGACCCCCCCAAATGGACCCCCCCAAAAACAAATTTTTTAACCATTTAACCTAGGGTGCCATTTTTTTTGATATCAGTAGATATTTAAGAGAGAAATATTTTGACATGGTTTGGGGGTACCACCCCCCCGGGGACCCCCCCAAAATGGGGCCCCAAAAAATCAAATTTTTGAACGGCTCAAGTTAGGGTGCCAGTTTTTTTTTGATATCAGTAGATATTTAAGAGAGAAATATTTTAACATAATTGGGGGTACCACCCCTTCGGGGACCCCCCAAAAATAATTTTTTTTAACGATTTAACCTAGGGCGCCAGTTTTTTTTTTAACCTAGAGGTTCCATAATCAGATATTTTTGAATAATTGCTGATTTTACGTCAGACAAAAAGTACTTTTGAGCGTCACAGCATTAGCTATGCGTCGGTCGTTCACTGGGTTTGCTGGCAAACTCCCATCTAGTTTTTGATATTTTTTGTTTTGATTTTGGAGCTGCGTTTGCGAAGATATTCAACAAATACAAAAAGATGTCCCCCCGAAAAAAGTTCTTGGAAACTCTGAGTTTTGTTCTTCCCGCCAAAACCACAGTTCTCTAAACTATTAGGCCTACTAATCTTATTAAACTATTAGGCCTAACTATGTCTAAACTATTAGGCCTAATAGTTTAAGAGATAGTTAGGCCTAAACTATTTAGCAATAAACTATCTCTAAACTATTAGGCCTACCACAGTTCTCTAAACCATTAGGCCTACTGTGGTTTTGGCGGGAAGAACAAAACTTAGAGTTTCCAAGAACTTTTTTCGGGGGGACATCTTTTTGTATTTGTTGAATATCTTTGCAACCGCAGTCCCAAAATTAAAACAAAAAATATCAAAAAATATAGTTCAATTTTAGCTATTGTAAACCACTGGAATTGGCTGGATGATTCACCGCCTTTAATTAACGGAAGTTAGTAAAGTCCGTTAATCCGTTAACATTTTGCCTGTAATTTACATTTCGTTTTATTCACTCGCTTCTAGAACACGTTTTGACCCTGTTGAGCTGATTGTAAGGAAATATTTATTGCTATGGTGGTCTTTTTGTGTTTTGAAAGATACATTTTACAGTCTAATCTAATTTCAAGATAAAAACAAGTTCAAATGCACAACGAAGCTGCAAGATATTAACGATAAAAACCTTAACGGAAGTTAACAGAACTTAACGGAAGTTACTTTAGTCCGTTAACAGCACTTAACGGAAGTTAATTTAGTCCGTTAACATGAAAAAGCTTTTTAACGGATTAACGAGTTACTGAAAAAGTTAGCTTCGTTATTAAGGGATTAACGATTAACGGACTTGTGCCCACCTATGCATAAATATATAAGAATAGTGCGTAAAATTGAGTCATGCCCCCCACACCCCTTTGGAATTTGGGCAGAAAACCGGGCTTGAGCTGAATGAAGACCTTTTTTTTTGGTCTTCACCTAAAACCGGGCAGAAAAACGGGCTAAATTTGAGTGAAAACCCTTTTATTGGTCTTCATTATTCTCAAATTTCCTGCCCTCCTCCCCCCCCCCCCCCCTTTCGAAAATCCTACGTACGCCACTGACAGCTATCTGGGTCTTTGTTCGCTCGTCACAGACACCTGTGACTCGATGACCCTTGGTTTTTGCGGGCGTTTGGTCGTGCTTGCTTTAGTGCTGTTCCATTCTCCTACCTTTATAAATATTTTGATTTTTTTGTGCTACCTTAATTACTGATTGCTGAACGATACGAGTGCTTATTGCTTTGTACGACTCAAATAAAATACACTTGACTTGACTCCTAGCCCAAGCTCCAGTCTTAGAAGTCGTTCTTTTCACAATCGTTATTCAGACCGCAAATGTCAAGTTCAAGACTGTGCCCAGTAAAGCACTAACTTCCACCGCAGTGTTGACCCCGACACTGCGATTGATGGAAAACTCTGTACTCTCTAGGTTTAGAGTTCGAACCTCATTGTTGTCAATGATTTACAAAAGCTATGAAAATTGTCAACACATAAGTTAAAATGACATGATATCTTAAAGTTGTTTTGTGCTGCGCCGGATTTATATACTGTATTTTATTCTCTTTGAAAAACAAGTTTTTTTGTAATACGTAAAACTGATTGCAAGTCCTTTATTTACTACGTTGTCTTATTGAAAGATGTTACCGGTACATAAAATTGAAAAAAGGGAAAGAAATTTTTTCTATTTTGATTATCCAAACCACACGCTCTACGTCGTATTATTACCAAAAAAATATTAGGTCCGGCGCCACGAGGGGACATTCTGAGACTGTGCCCCCCAAATGACTGCTTGTGCCCCCCAAGCAAGGACTGTGCCAGAAAGAAATTAGCAGGCTCGGGGCTATTGGAGTGCAAATCGAGTAGACTCCCAAAATAGTGCTTATCGCCCAAGAATTTGTGAGCAAGAACTGTTTTTTGGTAATTTTTGTGGACTCACACCGGATTTCATGAAACTTCGCGTATATTTTGGGACGAAGACTTTCTTTTTCATTCCTTTTCTTTGTTGGTCTTCGCTTTAGAATTCGTTGAAAATTGCAAGATTTTGGAGATGAAAACCAGATTGTGAAAATTTTTGAACTGAAGATCTTTTTTTTTTGTTTGGTCTTCGCTTTAGAATTCGTTGAAAATCGAACGATTTTGGAGGTGAGAACCAGAATATGTGGGAACTGTTGAATTGAAAACCTTTTTTTTATCTTCACCTTTTTCGTTTGATCCACAAACTCCAGTTCACATAAATAAGGCTCTCGTACCCCCCAAAATCTATTTACGCCCCCCCCCCAGTCACGCTATCCTGGCGCCGGGCCTGAAAAATACTTTCATAAATTACGTTTTATTTTACCTCCTCCGTTTTGATAACAAAGATAAGGAAATCTCCACACATTTCCGAGACCAACGGTCATTCCAGCACAAGAAAATATAAAATCCCACGCTTTGTTCCATGTTGCCCTTTCAGTTGCCGGTTGATTAGCAGAGCCATTATCAGAGGAATCTTTAGACTTACCCATTTTGGACTCAAAAAGTAAACCAGCTATCCCTATAAGCAATAAATTTGTTAATAAATAAAACTTGTTCGCCTCTTCGTCGAGCGGTAAAAACGCGTTGGTCTCTGAAACGAGAGATCTGAAGTTCGAATCTCGGGTATTAAAAAAAAACTACGAACGAGTATTTCGCTTTTATTATGCAATGTTTTCACAATTAAACAATGTCGCAAATATAGTATATTGCACTATTCCGCTTTAATTATTGCATTAGCATATCCATTTAATTTCTATAATCATCCTTTTTTAGCTGTAGATTTTATGCCAGATCTAAACTGAGCGTAAAATTGTAAACGTACTAGCGTATCCTAAGTTTATTTTAGCCAAATGGAGCTTGCACGCTGGTAAATTATTTCTGTTTAAAATATTAATTTCAATTTTGAGTTCTGTCTTTTTAAAATTTTTTTAACACAAACTTCTATGTGAAATAAATGAAAATACGCTAGTACGTTCACGATTTTACGCGCAGTGTAGATCAGCCGGCTTGCTACTTCGTATTGCTGATACGTGTAATGTTGAAAGGTCATTTATATGCTAAACGTTCAGCGAAACCACACTGTTCAAAGGAAACAGGAAAATAGCCAGTGACTGTTTAAAATCTGCCTTGACTATACTGTACACTGGCTCATAAATCAAAACTGACTTAGCACTCAAATTACTACGTCTTTCTCGTGGATATACAGTTTTTCAAAGAAACGTAACAGTTAAAAATTTTTATCGCTTTGATAAAATCTTTCTATGGAACCGATTAGTGGTCGAGTGGATAGAGCTTTTGCTACTGAAACAGTAAACCTGTGTTTGATTCGATTCGCAGCTTCCTTGCTTTACGTTCAGACATGCGGCAGCTTGACTCGAAGACCGAAAGGTCCCGTTGCTGTCTTCTGGCCATGGCAACTTTGTAAATAAACATGTAATTATAATTAATTACAATTACAATTTGTGTTCTTTTTTAAAACTGCAGAAGGTGCTATTGTGATATTTTTTAACAAACTAATAATTAATTTGATAAATTTTGTTTTTTGTTGAAAATGTTCTCCAACTTTAGCGGATTAAGTTAGTCATCGGAAGCCAGGAGACTTTAGATTTAGGTTACCGAAAGTCTGTTGATTTTTGGGCCGCTTTTACGGGAAAGAGTTGCTGGTGTAGATTTATAAGATACAATAGGAGACTGTTGTAAGTTGATAAAGTTATCAAAGAAATTGTGCAACTGAAAGTTGAATTTATTGATTAATATCCTACTTACGTTCTCAACCGTTTTCATTTTTAACTCCTGAGCTTGCATCTTCAGTGAGATAGTGAAAATAATATTCACAACGTTGTATGATTTTCTGTAACTGTCATGCTCAAAAACTTTCTATATTTGGTTGAGAATCGCGATAACCTCAAAACTAACATATTTTTTGATTAATCGTTTGCGAGCTTTTTCTTTTTTTTTTTTTTTTTGCTTTTTTTCTTGCTAATTTTTTTAAACTTTTTTCCTTGCTGCAGTATTTCTAACACCTTCACCTTTTTTATTTCCGAATTCGCCAACATTTTGCACAAGTTTTCTTTGCTAGTGCGACATTATGAATGCAAAATACTGACGTCGGAAATATTAGTTACCGGTACAATTCAAAACAAACAATTTCCGGAAACGATTTCTTCGATAGTAAGCCCAAACAAAGCTATTGCATTATGTAGGAATAATGTTTATAATTGTGATATTGCGCTTAAATATAATAGCATAGGCCTACCGATACAGCCCGGGCTGCGAACTCGATCTTGAACTTGAACTCGAAAAAATTCAGTTATTTTGCCGAACTTGAACTCGAAAAAATAATTTTTCTGAATTCGAACTCGAATAAAATTGTTCGAGTTCACTAAAAAGAAATTTTAAGATTAAAAATTTGTCGGAAAATATTTGTTGTTGATCAAGCCGTGTAAATTGAGATTGCGTTTTTCATGCAGCTGCATAAGTGCATATCCTTCACTGTTTTGTTTAATCGTGGCCAGGGGCGCCGAGAGGGGGGGCAGGGTGGTACAATGACCCCGGGGCCCATAGACTTTAGGGGGACCATGGGCTTCAGGAAGGCCGTTGGCCCTCTACTGGGCCCATGAGCTCGAGAGGGGGCTCATCGAAATGACACTGAGAAATCAGCATGTGAGGCCTGAAGACCTCTTTTTTTTTGGAGATCACCTAATTTCGACCGGAAAAACCGTTAAAATTTGGAGATCACATTATTTTTCGGTCCAAACTACAGCATTTTCTCCGTCTATTTTGGACTTCACAAAACCGGAAATCCGTCATATTTGAGCTGGCCCCGGGCCCACTTTTGATCCCCGGCGCCACTGGTCGTGACGACCTAGAAAAACAGCGCAAGACGTATACAGTACAAAATCAGAGCGATTAAAGAGTATTAGAGGAAAAGCGATGCAACGTTCTCTCAAGTGACAAAAAATTAAGGTATCCTCGTAGCGAAAACTTTTAACAGTACACACAAGAAGAGAGCAATTGCAATGTTCTTTTCTCTCGACTAGATAAGTGACAAAGAAGTTGGCCTCGTAGCGAAAACTACGCAATTACTGTAATGCGTTAACAGACTGTAAGTTAATTGTCTCTACTTCAGACCCGGCGCCACGGGGGGGCATACCGGAGCCGTGCCCCCCCAAATGACTGCTTGTGCCTCCCCAAACGACTGCTTGTGCCCCCCAAGCGAGGACTGTGCCCCGAAGAAATTAACAGGCTCGGGGCTACTGGAGTGCCAACCAAGGCCGAAATTGGTGTTTGCCACCGTTATTTTCGTGCTTGTTGTGAACTGGCACCAGACTTCATGACATTTTTGGGATGAAGACCTTTTTTTTTTTGGAGATCACCAGTTTTCGGCCGGAAAAACCGCTTGAATTCGCGATTTTGGCCGGAAAATCCCTTTAAATCTTTGGTCTTCACCTTGTTCATTTGATCCAGACTGGGATAAATTTCTCGTGCCCCCCCCCAGTCACGCTATCCTGGCGCCGGGCCTGCTCTACTTTCCAGTTTGTAAAAAGTCACTTGATTTGTTAGAATAAATTAGCGAGTTTTGTTTTTGTCAAAAACAAAACTTTTTGACAAAAAAGTTAGCAATTGAGAAATGAGTTTGTGGTTAAAAAGATTCACGACGTAAGAAATAAGTTATGGAGAATTTCTTTCTTGTAGTTTGCATATTAGTCAAGTAGCTATTTATACTACTAACAAAAATAATTTTAAGTTGCACAGCATTCAAATTGAAATCTTCATGCAAAATTTTGAGTTGTTTATGTTAGCACAAAGCAGGGATATCTAGGAAAACTAGTGCATACTGCATACAGACTAATCGAGTAATCGACTAATCGTGTCAGCAAAATAAAGTTGTTTATTGCAGTTGGTAAATTCATTACCTATACGTTACTTTTAACAGAATATTCAACATTAATTTTGCATTTATTTATCTATCATTAATTGTGTAATGCCAAATAATCAGTCAAATTGTGCATACGATTGAATGTTTCCCACATGGCAAAAAAAACTACAACCTATATATCAGGGCTGTGAACTCGAACTTGAGAACTCGAACTCGAAAAAACTCGGTTATTTTTCCGAACTCGTAAAAATTAAATCACAGAACTCGAACTTGAACTCGAATAAAAATCGATTGAGTTCGCAGCCCTGTTACAGCATTTTCTAATTCACTTTAAATAACTGAAAGTTTGAAGATTTAAATCTAACGCAATATGTAATTTTAAATTGGTTGGCTTTGCAGTGAGTTTTCTTTTTCTTTTTGTTGCTTAAAGGCGGTAAATCATCCAGCCAATTCCGGTGGTTTACAATAGCTAAAATTGAACTATAATTTTTGATATTTTTTGTTTTGATTTTGGGGCTGCGTTTGCAAAGATATTCAACAAATACAAAAAGATGTCCCCCCGAAAAAAGCTTTTGGAAACTCTGAGTTTTGTTCTTCCCGCCAAAACCACAGTTCTCTAAACCATTAGGCCTACTGTGGTTTTGGCGGGAAGATCAAAACTCAGAGTTTCCAAAAACTTTTTTCGGGGGGACATCTTTTTGTATTTGTTGAATATCTTTGCAAACGCAGTCCCAAAATTAAAACAAAAAATATCACAAATTATAGTTCAATTTTAGCTATTGTAAACCACCGGAATTGGCTGGATGATTCACCACCTTTAATATACTAAAGATCTTTAACCAGTTGGGTACAGCAATTTAGTATTTCAGGCAATCTGCTTAAAAACATAATCTTGTGCGAATGCTTATTTTAAATTTGAGATCTGTTTGATTTATAACATGAATCCTCATAAATTTTTTTATGTAAAGTTTTTCAGCATTTCCAATAAAAAACTTGTTTGCACCCATAAAGATGCTACAGTATAGGCCTACTGACAAACAAAAATTTATCCAAACGAAGCAATTTCGCTCTGCTTGTTACCCTGCTCATGTAGCCTACTGCACCATGTTTACTTGGATCGTCAAATGTTATTAAAAAGATCAGGCCTAAATAGCAACAAAATTACAAAGTAGCAAATTTTTTCGTCTCTGACAGTTTTGTATTTTTCAGAGAGTTTAACCCTTTTTGTACAACGCCCAGGGCCGTTAAAAAATTTCCGAGTTGGGAACAGATCCAAAACGAATAGGAATACTTCATGATCAAACAGGCAACAGCTAATTTACTCTTTGAATTACTGTAAAGATCAAGAACAAAAAGATTTTCACTCAAAATGGGCCTGATTTTCTCTCGAAATTAAGGTGAAAGTCAAAAAAACTCTTCACTGCTGGCCCTCAAAAAAAAATGTAGACCTGAATATCGGTACCGCCCACCTTGCACCCCCGCTCAACGGCCCTGCATAGGCTTTTGTGCACATATTTTCCCAAAGCGTAGCCTACCGTATCTCCGTATCATAACATGAGCAAAACAAAATATGGCTCTATCCGCTTTTTAAGCAAAAGTCTAGTGCTGTGAAAAATCCGAAAGTGGGTTTGTACGTATAATATTGTTTGAGAAAGTTAGCGCGGCGTTTTCCGGTTGCAACGCTAAGCTTTGGCGTGAGCATCTAAAATATTACCAATTTCTTCGTGTGTAATGAGGAATTTTTTGAAGTTCAATCATAGCGAGAAAGATTGCTGGAAATTCTAGGCGGTTTATTTATCTATAAATTTTATTAATCCTGATCGGCATGGCGCAAGAGTGTTGAAAATGTATTGGCACAATTAGAGATGGCGCGGACAACAAAAAATGCATCCGCATGCTGCGCTGCATCCGCAAACCTTGTCCGCATGCTGCACCGCACTGCATCCAAACACAGCTAAGTTCACGCTGCACAGCGCCGCACCGAAAGTTAAATATTCTTTAAATTTCCACTAGCATCAGAAAAAAATTAGCTCTCTACCTTACGACGTATAAAAAAATTGATTTTAGGGGTATTATTTTGGATAGTTTTCAAAAGGGTCGCTCTCTCAAACCATGTCAAAATATTTGTTTTTAAACATCTGCCAATATAAAAAAAAAAGTAATGCCCTAGCTTGAGCCGTTCAAAAAACTAATTTTTGGGGAGTCCATTTGGGGGCACCTGGGGGGGGGTGGTACCTCCATACTATGTCAAACTATTTGTTGCTTAAATATCTACCAATATAAACAAAAAACTATCACCCTAGCTCAGTACTTAAATTGTAGGGGGGACGCATCCCCACATCGAGAGTTAGCATCCCCCCATCGAGATTCAGCGTCCTCCCATCGAGATTTAGGTGTTCCCATCGAGATTTGAGCGCTGGATGATCAGACGAAAAAACCTAATTCTTCACCTAATTTTGGCGAAATACCACTTCAATTTCCGGCGAAGACCTTTTTTTTGGTCTTCACCTAATTTTGGCAAAAAAAAACACTTCAATTTCCGGCCAAGACCTTTTTTTTTGGTGTTCATTCAATTTCGGCGACGGAATTAATTAATCTTTACTAAAGTCTTTTCGCATGCCAAATGCGTTTGGTCAAGGCTGCAAAAGCGTCCCCCAATGCAAATTTTACAATTTAAGTACTGCCCTAGCTTGGGCAATTAAAAAAATTAGTTTTTTAGGACCCCATTTTGGGGGGCTTCTGAGCAGAAGCTTCAAAAAATTTCAGGAGAAAAAATTGCATTTGCAGCTCAACAAATTTACACCAAAATTAGATATCGATGTTGCGTGGTTTAGGAGAAGAAGAGTGCACAAAATTTTGAAAGCAAAAAATGAAAAAAAAACAAACTCAATGTGGCTAAAAGTGTAGGTAGGGATGAAAGAGTATCTTATGACATATAACCACGTGAACTATTTTTTGCCGTACTTAAGCCGTTTTTGAATAAGACCGCTTTTTCATTGCCTTGAAATTTGGCGCACTCAAATAACTTATGAATCTCAAACTGCTGTCAAAATTTCATGTAGCTAGACCAAACTGTTCTCGAGTTATAAGTAAAAGTCTGAAACTTCGCACTCGTTAACTTTGAAAATGGCCGAGTAAAAACCAAAAAACATGCGACGTAAGATCAGTCATTTGAATTATAGACCTTCAGGTTTAATTTGCCTTGTGTGTGCTTTCTATCAGGTTTTCTGCACCATGTTTTGGCAATCAAAAGCAATCTACCAGTCTACCTGATGATTCTATGCAACTACTGTACTAATCCTGAACCAGTAGCTCAAATAATCAAATATAAGGTATCACGTGCTCTGCAAGCTGTCACAAGCTACTAGGCCTACGCTTGTATGAAACTACTCTATGTGTTATACTTTTGCCGTTTGCATGTGTGTTTGATTGTGGAATAAATTTTGCTTCTACGTAGGCTATTCTGTCATTGGAAATTTGTGTAGCCTAGTCTTCGTACTCTACTACATAGTTCTACCAGATCTGAGATAGGCTACAGACATAGGACCGAAAGCCTACTTCTTGATGCCATGACCTGTTGACGAATAGGCTACACTGAACTAACTCTGTCACTCTGAAATGCAAGCGCATGTGTAGTAGAAACTGTTGTCTAGCCTTGGCTTGTACCAATACCATAGGCCTACTGCATACAGGGTGGATGTGTCGCTAGACTTTGTTTTGTGCCTCTACTCTGATGATTGTTTCCCACAAACTTGTTTCTTCTACATTTGTCTGCCTTTGTTTCATCTTCTCACCGAACGTCCTAAACCTTTCCTAGTCTAGCCTACCAAAACCAAAATCTTTTTGCTGGTGTCAAAAAACACGTTCAGCCGATCAAAACTAAGTTTCTTGTAGCCAAAATAGCCGATTCTGGGATGCTCCGAATTCTGAAAAAATAAACTTGAACCGAAGGCACCTTTTACTGCTTTAGTAGAATGCATTGTCTTCAATTTATATAATCGTTACATCCAGACTAATTATTGTTGTTCATAAAGAGAAAATCACTAGCAATAATTGTAAAAAAAATGTAAAAAAATTATTGTACGCGGCGTTGCGCTGACGCTGTGACGTAATGCAGATTTTAGTTGCCACGCTGCGCGGCGCGGTGCACCAACAACAGCGCGCGGCCGCGTACGCTGCGCTGTTGCCATCTCTAGGCGCAATTATCCAGCGCCATATTGTGCCCGCGCTATAATTTTGGTCTTAGAGATCCAATCATAGGGATTCAATCACGATAAACTTGACGTTACAAACTCATTTATTGATTCTTTTATTTTTTCGATAATGCGCAATCAACAGTTACAGAATGTAGTTTTTTGCATTGGTTGGAGCATAGCCAGAATGTATCCTAGAGTTTATTAACGAACAACAAAAGCTAGAAGAGTGCTGGTTACTACTGCTACTAGCGTAAGGCAAGTGAAGGAGCCTACCAAAGACGGGTGTCATTAAGCATGAGCAATGGCTTTGTTTTCGACTCGTGTATGAGCGCGCGTGCGCTCTCTCCTCTCCGATCTAAGCTATTCCCCAAATCTAGCCCTAACACAATGAGTGCATGCATGAGATGAGCAAGAGCTCGCACGCGCTTATACACAAGTTGCAGAGATTCCGAAAAAAAGCTGACAGCTTATACTTGACGACGTCCCCAAACTCATGGACTGCACTGGTTACATATGGTATTGGTGCAGTATAAATGGGTCTGCTACAGCAGACAAGTGCTCTAGCTACACTAGCACAAAACCAAAGACTGACACTGACAGTTACCGGTACACTTACAGAGCACCAGAGCACATGTCTTATTGAAATTGTCGGCAGCGTGGCCGAATGGGTAAAGGCAGCACTTAAATTGTAGGGGGGATGCGGGGGGATGCGTCCCCCCATCGAGAGATAGCATCCCCCATCGAGATTTAGCATCCCCCAATCGAGATTTGAGCGCTAGATGATCAGACGAAAAAGACATAATTCTTCACCTAATTTTGGCGAAAATCCACTTCAATTTCCGCCGAAGACCTTTTTTCTTTTTGGTCTTCACCTAATTTCTGCAAAAAAAACACTTCAATTTCTGGCGAAGACCTTTTTTTTTGGCCCTCACCTAATTTCGGCAAAAAAAAACACTTTAATTTCCGGCCAAGACCTTTTTTTTTGGTGTTTATTCAATTTCAGCGACGGAATTAGGTACCGTACTCTTCACTAAAGTACTTTCGCATGCCAAATGCGTTTGGTGAAGGCTGCAAAAGCGTCCCCCCATGCAAAATTTTACAATTTAAGTACTGGGTCAAGGCGTTGTTTTTACGACGACCCTGATCGAATGGTCTGGGTTCAACCCGCAACCTAGTCACGTTGTTGCGTCCTTGGATAAGACGCTTTACGATGATTATTTCTGCTTGGTGGCTTCGAACAAGCAGCAAATTCAGTGGACAAGAATTTGAAGAAATCCACAGGAATATTGGATCATCGGAAACTCCTAAGCAGGTGCGGATTCCTCCAACCACGAAGTAGTCGTTGTAATGAAGAGTGTGCGGATCATAGCCGTAGGAGGCGGGGGGGCAGGGGGGGCGGTCGCCCCCCCATTCGGTTCAAAACGACGAAAATCGTCGAAAATTTGGGCAAATGGTCTATTTATTTGGGCAAATAGTCTGGATATTTGGGCACTCCATTGGCAAAATAGCGTCCCAGTTTCGGTGAAGACCTTTTTTTTTTTTTTTTTTTTGGAGAACACCTCAATTTGGACAGAAAAACCGTTCAAATTTCAGGAAAGACCTTTTTTTTTTTTTTTTTTTTTTTTTTTTGGAGAACACCCCAATTTGGACAGAAAAACCGTTCAAATTTCAGGAAAGACCTTTTTTTTTTTTTTTTTTTTTGGAGAACACCTCAATTTGGGCAGAAAAAAACGTCTCAATTTTGACAGAGAAACGCAATGCATCAAGTCATTTTTCGGGCAAAAGTTTGCTGCCCCCCCAAATCATTTTGAGCTCCTACGGCCATGGTGCGGATAGTCCAATAAATTAGCGTCTGACGCTGTCCGGTGACAGGAGGATAAATATGCGCTACAACGGTTAGTGATGGTAGCCGCGCAGCGTACGCGGTTAGACCAACCGCGCCGCGCAGCGTGGTAAATTCCGGCAGTTTTGCAGTGCAGTGCAGTGCCGCGCAGCGTGAACGAGGATGAGACCACTTCTTTGCATTAGGATTAGGTTAGCAATCAGCCACTCTGAAATAGGTTTACCTTAGTTGTTAAATTCAGTCTCCAATATAACCAGCCCAGGTCTGTTAGGTACCGTGGTTTACCGGTAAGCTAGGTTTATCTTTCAAATCGTTGGCTTACCGTGCTGTCGTGCATAGGCTATGTAAAGGTACCGTTATGCTGAGCTGGATACTTGTACTGAGTGGTCTGGTGGTAGTTGGTAGTTCTGTGCCAGTGGTAATACCGTAGTTACCCCAGGCTATTGCATAGGCCTAGCTTACTGCATAGGCTTAACACCAGACACAACAGATAAGGTGATGATATCCTGTCATTTTTATAACTCAGATAGGTTTAGTCAAACTGTTAGCAGATTCTTGTGAGTTGAGGTAAACCAAATACTGTAGCCTGATACCGGTAGGTGATACCAGTAATGATAGGCCTATCAGCCTATCGTCTGCTGCTAACCTATATGCTGACTGGTGTGGTAGGCTTATATACGTTATCTTTTTGTGTGTAGTTAAGTCAACAGTCAAGGCATTTGTGGAGTTTGTTGCATATCAGTCACTGATCAGTAGGCTAGTGGCTATTGCAGTATTAGTATTACTAAGAACTGAATGATCCATTATGCACAACAAAAATTAAAGTTTATTATTATAGCATGAGAGTATGACAAAATTTTGCTGAATGCTCGAGTCTACAGTAGGCCTACCAGAGTACTGTAATCTGAGCTGTGAGTTAAGAATTTCACATTCAAAATTTGAAAATCTCTCTTATGTAATTGTAGTTAGTATCACTGTAACTCAACCCCACATGCCAACCTATTCCTGTACAGTGTAAAGTAGCTTCAGAGTTCTACTGTTTTATTAAGAGGACCCATATTTTTTTCTCTTTTAACCATAGTTGTGTAGTACCACATGCTTGCAATGCTACGCTTCTGGCCTGCCTATTTTTATCATGTGTTATTTGCTTGCTGAAATTTCTGTTCTGCCTTGTGTTATTTGCTTGCTTCAATTTGTGTTTCTTGGTGTTAAATGACTTTGAACATTAGGTACACTGCAAAGAGTTGATGCTGTTCATTTTCAAGTAATATCTTAAAACAGTAAGATAGAAACAAAGTAATGGTATAATATTCCGGTTCTCTATGGTTGGTTTTTATGTGTTGCATCTTGGCTTTTATCTGTGCATGCTCTTGGTCACATACTTTTTTTTGTTATATACATAATATACATATCTCTCCGTTCCTAATCAATACCGGTATAAGATGCTGTAGTTGGTAGTATTTGCTTCTAACATTGCTTCAAATTCAACATGTCAATACTCATTGACTGAAGGTGCAAAAGTACTAAGTGCTTAAACCACCTTTTTCATTTAGATTTATTATCTAGTATTTCAATATTATACATGATACCAGTAACAAAAACTAAGATGTACAGGTAATGGTTAAAACTGCTTTTGTATAACAATTCTTCACTTTAAACTTCAGAAACTTTGAGCTAAAGTTGTTTATTATGCGAAGCAAGTTATAGAATTTTAGAGTCAATTGATATGAAACTTAAAATGTATTTATAGCCTACTTGTGTTGTATAATATTACAATTAAAGGACAGATTTGTATACACTGTAGCTTATCAAGCATGATGATGACTTACTCAGGACTGGCAAGACTGGTAATGATATGAGTATGCTTTTAATGCTAGCTACTGTTTGCATGAATGCATTAATGCAGCCAGCAAACTTTGGCAGTTAAAAGTGGTGATATTTTCCAAACATATTGGTAATGTCCCTGGTTAGATTCATGATTGGGATACTTTTGTTTTGAACAAGCTTGACGTCTGGGTTAATGGACTTGTTTATTTAAGCAACAATTTAGACTAAGTCATTATTTAAACTTAAAGCTATTGTTTGAGTAGCATCAGGTGAACCATGGGTGCCAACCTGTTTGGTTTGTAATTTTGCATGCTGTAAGCTACAGTATTAGTGTTAAGCAATATCGTTAACCATTATATTTTGACTTGCGGTAGAATTTGCGGTGCCGTGCAACAAGTTTACAATTTTTTTGTGGTGCAGTGCGGTATGTGGACAGAATTGAGCGGTGCGTTGCAGTTGGTGAACAAAACTTTTGTGGACCGCACCGTCTCTAACAGTGGGTGCCACCGAAGTCGTTTCAAAATACCGCCGTAGTGAGCTTATATCCGAAATTAGAGTTAGGGTTACCACCTTGCCCAAGGGGTTTAGTTAAGATTGGGGTTAGGGTTAGCGCCATTTAGGGTTAGGGCAATCGTCCTAAGTTAGATCTGAGTTAGGATTAGCACTACCATGGGGTTAGGATTAGGTGGGTCGACTTGTTCGAGGGGCAACTTCGGTGGCTTCTGAGTAGTACTGATACGGTAGCCCATTTCATTGACTTAGTCATAATCCAGATGTAATGTAAAGTACCTGTACCTACTGGTTACCTTATGATTTTTTTAAGGCAGTATTCTGGTATCACCCCTTAAAAAAATCATAAGGTAAGCAGTAGGCACCGGTACTTTACATTACACCTGGATTATGACTAAGTCTATGAAATGAGCTACCTTATCAGTACTACTCTGTACCAGTGTCCCCACCAACCCGATTTTTTTCAGCGAATCGGCGATTTGTTGGAGCAAAGGCAAATAGTTTTGGCAATACAGTAAACGTAGCTTTAGAAAACTTGACAAATTTGTGGAAATATGACATTTGGTATACATTAATACTGGATTGGTCTGAAATTTAGGGCACATAAACGTCTTTTTAGGGCTTTGGGCACAATTGTTTAAAGAAAATTTGGGCACTCGCCGATTAGCCATAAAGTTAGAGGGAACACAGCTCTGTACTACTAGATTAGATAGCCATACTACATAACGGTATGGGTAAGGGGTAGCCTACATACTTTCCAATAGATACTAGCCCAGAGCTTAGGCCTACCGGTAGTTGACCAGCCTACTGGTATAACAATTTGCGTACAGTACCAGTACTACAAATTCAGTATTGTACTGGTAGGCTACCATACTGATACTATAACACTGAAGAGATACTGGGTACAGTTTCATTGTTTAATCATCAGTTCTTATGGACAAGCAATGAATGAAGAAGAGGAGATAAAATTGATTGAGCAAGCGCTTCAGAATAAAGGCATTTTAAAAGGTACAATGCTGGTACCAATATATATATATTAGTAATGCTAAGCAAATTATTGTATTTACTGTTTTTGAAATTTTTTTTTTGCTGTAAATGATAGTGTGATACTGGTTGGCTACTAACTTCACAATTATTGATATTTTGTAAGCCAGAATGCTTCAACTTAGCTAGATCATAACAAAAGATAAATTATATACTGTAGCAGTAATTTTATCAGTATCGTGTTGTAGGCTACTGTGTGTTCGTGGTATTATTACTCATTTTTCTAAGAGAAAAACATATCAAAAAAACCTCTGACTTAAGTGTTCTTTTATCTTAAATACAGCATTGGCATGGCGCAATCCGGTTCAGGGTTATGTGATGGAAATTTTGGAACATGCACCTGGAATACTGCTGATTTCTGTGCTCTTGCTGATTGAGGACTTTTAGAAGTTCAATCACAGATTTACCTGATTTTATTATCTCATTTTCTAATTCAGCAGATGATTAATATCAAATATGCATATTTAGCACTGGGACCTCTAAATCCAAACTGGTTTGATGACCTCAATGATGAATGTGCTCAAGAAATGTTTAATGAAAAGGGATCCTGCAATTTAGCTAGGTAGCAGTACAGTATGTAAATTGCAGTTTATCATTGGTTGTTTTATCATTTATGTTATATGCAATTCTATCTGTGATGTATCACATGCATAATCTGTAATTGCTGGGTAGAAACATCCCTAGTGTATTTTCTTGAATAGAAATTGTAGCTACTATTTTTTTTAGTTTTGAACATTTTTTAGGGCTTCTATCCAAGGGCAGCTTCTATTTTTTTACATAAACGTTTTCATCTTGAAATTGATGCCCAGTGGGCATTCAAATTTATCTACTGTTATGACAAATCGAAACAGTAAGTCAACTGCAATTATATTGTCTCTTTTGTAAAACACTCATAAACAAGGTTTTCATGTGCTACCCTATCGCTAATTCACGTTTTTGTCATTGTCCAGTTATAAAGAAGTGGTTTTATTTTTGTCTGTTGCGGCTTTATTCAAGGGCGCCTTCTAGTGTTTTTTTTTTTTATCAATTCGTGAGGTTTCTATTTGTGGGCAGCTTCTTTTCAAGGGCGGATTTTATTCAAGAAAATACAGTAATTGTTTTTTGTTACTGAATTGTAATCAATGTAACACAAAGCTTTTTTGTTGTTTTATGTAGTACAGCATTCAATCAAAGCTAAATAAACAATTGTCAAACTTAATGCCAGCAAATTGTAAAGATAATCAAATTTTTTTGGCTTAAAATTTCTTAAGAGGTTGCTAAATGCTGGGCACTTAGTTTTATGCATGTACTCTGTTAGCAAATCAAAATAATGCATCAGTATTACCAGAATTAGAATTTAATTCGTTTGGTGTTAGTTGGTTAAAATTAAGCTTGGATATTGCATTGACTTTAAACTAAGATTCAAGCTGGAAATTGAAGAAAAAACCTGGTATCAAAAGTCTCAGATCTAATCATGTAGGATTACACTTTTTGAAAACTTTCTATTTGTAAACTGTGCCAAGTTGACTTATTGTATATGATTTGCCAGCTGTATGCTGATGCTTTCTTTAGCTATCTCTCACGTATTCCAGTGGAGTGTGCCAGTTCTGATAATATTAAATATCCTCACTACTTTTTGAGGTGATTTCTTATTTCACGTCGACATCATAATCATTTTCTTTTAACCTTTTTTGTTTTAGTAAAAATGATGAAAATTTGGATGTGCTGGAAGAACATTCGCCCATCAATTTTGAAACTATTCCTGCTAATTCAAGTAATATTATTTTATCTTCAAAAAATGTTGAGCCTCAGTCAGAAGATCGCAGAAGAATTTCTGAATTACCAGTGCAACATTTGGACACATCGTGTGGTATTGAAAGTGACATGCTCAAAATTGCTGATCAGTTTGAGCAGGAATTTTATGCAGACTCATGTGTCAAAAAAGCAGAAAAATCAACAACTCTACAACTACAAGGCATGCATTCAGAAGCTGATGAAAAATCTTACAAAGAAAATCCATGTCCTCCATACAAAGAAAAGCATCCTAATCAAAGCTATGATGATATCCAAGTTGAGTCAAAGCATGACACAGGTTTTTCTTCCAAAAAAGACCAATTTAATTCTCTTGTTCAAGAATCCATTACTTCAACTGGTTTTACTACTGCCAGTAAAAAGCCTTTAAAGTGCTCTTCAAATGCATTGAAAAAAGCAAAAATTCTCTTTGACAAACTTGATGATAAAGAATTAATGCCTACAACTTCAAGTGAAAAAAGTATTCATTTTAAGCAATTATGTGAATATCCTGCTGATAAGCAATGCGATGTTGAGAAGATCCACTTTAAAACAAACAACACTGAGTTGGGAGAGTTTTCTGGATTTAAAACTGCAAGTAACAAAACATTATCAGTTTCTGCTCAAGGTATGCAAAAAGCAAATTTGATTTTTGCCAGTTTGCCAAATGAAGAGGATGTTAATCAGTGCACCTCGAAGAGACAAAAAGAAATCGATCAAGGTATATCCAAAGAAGTTTCAAGTCATAGTTTAACTGTTGGTTTCAAAACAGCTAGTAACAAATCTGTTACAATTTCCTCTGCTGCATGGAAAAGAGGTGAAGAGTTTATGAAAACAGCTGTCGATGAAAGCACAACAGAAGATCAAGTTTTGCACAAAAATATCGTTGCTCATCACGCAACCACTATTTCAAATCAAAACTTGCAAACTAATTTAGGAAGCTTTAATATTGGTACCAATAATTATAACAGTGTTCCCAGAAACAAGCGGTTATCATTGCCTGCTACCTCTAATATCAATTCTCCATTGTTTAAACCTGTTAAAGGCAAGAGAAGAAACAGTTTTTACAAACCTCCTCGCAAAAAGCCTTTGCAGGAAGTTCTAATTAATGTACCAGTAAACTCTCATTCAAATGTCACACCTGCTAATGTAAATTCAGATTCTACAGAAAAAATTTCAAACAAAAAACAACTTGGTGTGCGACATGATCAAGAAAATCAGATTTATGTGTCTGATGAAAGTTTATTGAAAGCTATGGCTTTATTTGAACAAGTTTAAATTAGTAGATGCTTTAATTTGTTCTGCTCTTGTGGTGCTAATTGCGATTTTGCTACTGTTTTATTTCACTAACCTGTTTGTATTATTGGTGTTTCAGTTCTGCAGCTCAATTTAGTCTAAGGTCCATTCCAAAAAATCTTTGTAAAATTCATGCACATCAAGGTAATTGATGAAGTGCAGAAAAATCAACCAGAAACCTTTGAAAATAGTCAACTTTGCATAGCAGAAGTTTCTTTGATCCGCTTGTGATATTATGATTAAAGATAAGACATAATTTACAGTCTATGTAAATGCTTTGTAATTTATTTACACCAATTGTGATCAAGCCACCAAATTCTGATGTTTGTGTTGACAAGTAGCCACAGTATCACCGCTACAAAACTTTTATAAATTTACCAAGATTTATAAAATTTTTATAGTAGTTAAGAGTGGCTGCTTTGTATTATTAATTCATGTGCTTGGACAATAGTGAGACATCTTGACCAACCAAAATTCCAATCATTGTGATGTAAAACGCTTTTGAGGTTCATCACTGCGTACAGCCTGCTTTGAGCTTGATCTTACTTCCCACAATTCTATACTGCTGCTTGGAGCAAAATCACATGTTCATGAAATTTTTTCGCAATTTTTGTAACTTATGCTGCAGTATTTTTGTGTTTATATTGTTTTATTTGCTTACCAGTTTGTGTTTAATTATCAATAATTGAATAAATGCGAAGATATGGTGTCCTCATAAAAAAAAATCAAAATAAATGACCAATTTTAAACTCTAAATTTGCGGTATGATTAATGCGATTTTTAATTGTTTGTTTGTTTTGGAAACTTTTTGTGTAGAGACATCCTACTTTTGAGTGATTGCAATGTCTTTACCCTAAAACTCACTAGTTCTTGTTGATATTTTAAACTCATAATCGTAGCTTTTCTTTTTAGATCGTGAAGCAAAAGTTACTAACTAGGTAGGTTTTTCAAACCAATTGTAATCATAGGCCAATTTGTACTCTGATTAGTGTTATTATATTGCTGTATATTTTATCAACCTTTTGACCATGCCAGAACCATCATATTTTGGAGGAATTGAAGGGTAAGTAACAAACAAAAATGTTCATAATTTTTACACCAATATGATCAAGCCAATTTTTTAAACTGTGATGTGTAGCAAACTATGCACTCATATACTGGAATTACTAAGTCAGTTTTTAATTGTAAAAAAAAGTGGTTTAAAGCATTAGCAGTTTTTTTATAGAAATTTTCCTTCTAATATTTTGTATCTTATGCGCTAGGCATTTCAATTCTTGGCTTTCTGCTTGTTTTGGAAACAAAAAATTTTTAATTGACGTAATTTGTTTGAGACCTTTTCAGTGTTCCCTTTAATTTTTTGGCTAACCAGCAGGGCCCTGATTTTCTCAAAAAAATGTGCCCAAAACTGAAAAAAATATGTTTATGTTACGATTGTTACCATATTTTCACAAGTTTGTGGACTTTCCTAAAGCTGTGTTTATCATATTGCCAAAAATTATATGCATGCGATCCAACAAATTGCTGATTTGCTGACAAAAATCGGCTTTGTGGGAACACTGGAACTATTTAGATTTTTTTAATTTTGATGTTTCAATCATGTGGGCTCAACATGCACTCTGTTGAATAAGGCACTATGGTGCAGTTATCTTGGCATAAGAGTTTGAAGAAGTCATGAATTAGGATATACACATTTCAAAACAAGTGTGGATTTACTTAAAAGATCGAGCTACCATTTCATACTCATTATAGGAAGAACAAATGCATCTATCAGTTCGTGTTCCATTTAAGAACTATGCAACCATGTAATCTATTTCAGTGTTGAGTTTTACAGTTACCAGTAATATTGTTCTCTTTCGGTTTAGTGGGGGAACACATTCAAGTATGATCATTTTGGATGAAACTGGAAATGTTTTGGGAACAAGTGAAGGACCTTCTACAAATGTCTGGGTAAATGCAACAATTTAATGTAGTACCAGTATATCAATGTAAATAAATGATATGTGAAGTGCTGATATACTGTTTGGAATATTTGAATGAAGTATTGCTGTTATAGTACTGTACTTTTAATTTTTAACATGACATTCTCATGACTTTTTACCTTGTTAACGTCAAATTTATAGTATTGTAATTATTGTCATGCTAATGTACAGGTTGTAGTATTTCAGGGAAATATCGGAATTTTTTTGATATATCATATCATCCTTTTTCATTGCCCGTTTTTTCGTGAGGTTTGCTGAGGCAGCAACGTGAGATTAAGCTGCCACATTTCATGGTCTTCCATCACCTCCATTATTACGCTTGGGTAAAGTCACGAGCGATTCCATCCAAGATCTTCAATGTAATTGGTCCATGTAGTTCTAGGTTGTCCAAGTGGTCTTTTTCCTTTTGCTTTGGCAAGTAAAGCTTGTTTGGAAAGTCTTTCTTGAGGCATTCTGCTTAAATGGCCAAACCTTCTTAGCTAAGATCTTTTAATTTGAAAACGTTATTTCGGACACTTGCTCTATACTTTTTAATAAAATTTACAGCTAATGAACGTGTTAACTTGCAATAATTTCTGTATGTTAATTAATATCATGAACTCTAAAATTGTCTTAGGTTATTTTTAATAAGTGTGCTCGAGAAATTAGTTTCTCAAATCTCAATTACTGTAAATTACAACATTCTAAGTACATTTATTTAATGTGTGGTACGGCAATTTAATGTAGTTTTGTTTCAGCAAATTGGAGTGGAGGAAGTTTGCAAAAGGCTGAATGACATGATAATAGAAGCTAAGCTGAAAGCAGGTATACCTCAAACTACGAAGCTAAATTCTCTGGTAAGTTTTTGAGCATGGTCAAGGTGTGTTTATCGTAGAACAGAAACTTTTTTGCAAGCCCTTAGTTGGATTGACTCCTTTTATCTTTAAACTATTTTGTTCCATTTGAAAATAACCTCTAGTTCTTGTTTCTACAACACTTTGATAGATAGAGTAAAACTGACATCTTTTTTGTATGAACTAATTGTCATTTAGCTTCGTTTGAAAAGTGCATATCCAGCAGAATTTTCATTAATTTGTTCGAGTTACTCACTCTTTTCCGCTACAGTTGTTGATTATTATGCCCTAAACTTTTTCGGTGTTAAGTTCAGTGTTTTGATTAGATAAACAAATTGTGGTGCTTTAAACATACGGTAATTAGCATTTCAACTCTTCCAATTAGTTTTTTCTGTTTAAAAAGTTACAAGTTTTAGCAAAAAAATAAGAATAAAAAAATTAGGTCTTAATTAAATGCTTTTTTATTGCTTCTACGTCCTTCGAATTTCTTGACGTGATTGGCTCTTGAGCACGTAAAGTGCAGTTGCAGAATGCTACAAGTCGGGTTTTAATCCAAGCAGTTAATGGGCATGGTTTGACGTCCAGCAATTAAACGGGACAGTGTGAAGTTTCCACCGTGTGAGGTAGACGACTATCAGCTTAAGTGAAAGACCGAAAGGTCCCTTTGCTGTCTCCTGGCCAAGAAAACTTGGCGAATGAAGATGCAATGACGATGACAATAAAGTTGATTTAATGATTTGGATTTTGTTAGGGTATGTGCTTAAGTGGAGGTGAGCAGGAAAGTGCTAATAAAAAGATGATCAGTTATATGTTCCAACATTATCCCAACACCAGCAAAAGTATGATCATAAAAACAGACACTTTTGGATCAATTGCAACTGCCTGCGAGCACGGTTGGTTTGATTTTATGTTGCCTTTTTGAACAATGTGCTAAGGTTCAGGAATTTTCAAATGATACCATATCCTAATTCCTCATTGAACTTGCTTGTTGTTGCTTATTTGGCCTCCTGTCACAGGACATCCCAAACGCTATCTGGTGGATGATGTACACATTTTTCATTGCATTAAGTATTAAGTGGTTGGACGAATCTTTTTTATTATGTGTTAATAGATCTGGTCAATTGGATCACTGAAAACTTCTAAGCAGGTGCGGATTCTTCCAAACACGAAGTGCTCATCGCAATGAAAAATGTGCGGGTCATTTAATAGTTAATGTCTGACGCTGTCCGGTGACAGAAGAATTATGCAATTACAAACAAAACAAGCAATAAATTTAAAGCGCCGTGCAAAACTAATGCTGATATTTGTATTTTGTAGCACTTCTCCTTTAGGATTACGACATTGTAGTTTTTTTTTATTGTGTTTTTTTATATTTTTTGCCACTGCTCAGTCAAAATGCAAAAACTTTACTGAATGAATAGCTGTGGATGAGACTGACATGACTTAAACTATTGGTAAAAATGTCATTGCAACTTAAATAAAATTGTTGCTTTAGGCTCCGTTTTTGTTTTTTTTAATTTGTAGCATGAGTTTGGTGGATCTCATGCGACTTATTATCGATATCTGATTATTTAAAACTTTATTTTTTTGCAAAGGAGGGATGGTTTTAATCACCGGAACTGGATCCAACTGCCAGTTAGTCAATGAGGATGGATCCACGTATCGATGCGGAGGATGGGGCCACATGCTTGGAGATGAAGGGAGTGCATACTGGATCAGCAGACGCGCCATTAAATACGTGTTTGACCATGACGACAATATGAAACCAGCTCCACACAACCCGGATTTCGTACGAAAAGCTATGTACGGATATTTTGAAGTGAGTTTTGAAACTTTTTTTTCTTTGCAAAAGTTTTGGATTTCGCAATTTCGGCAACTAATGGAATAATATTAATGGGGAGTAAAAATACCAGAACTGTCTTTATTGTTTATATACGAGTTTAAACTTTTCAAAACAAAGTTTAAAAACCAACACCACTTCAAAAATTATTTTTCTGCCTTTTCCTAATATGTATTCGGTGAATTTTTAAACTCTTCATTGGGCAAGATAAATTTTGTTTATCGTTTCAAACTTGCACGATAAACAAAACTCAAATTGCCAGCAGTCGCGATAGAGTATCTTGTGGATCTTTTGAAATGTTTAAGGTTTGAACTTCTGCTTTAATTGCGAGATTTTTACAGATATCAGACCGCATGGATTTGCTGGATAGTTTATACACAAATTTTAAGAAGTCGAAATTTGCTGGATTTTGCAAGATTCTTGCCGTTGAAGGTATTGTGATTTGCTTGTTTAAAGTGTTGTTGTTTAGTCTTTTTCCAATTTTAAGAGTTGCCACATTATACTTTCCAGTGTGAATTGGGAAGCGGTAAATTCTTGGTAAGTTTTGTGTAAATCTTTAAAATTGTTTGAATAGATGGCTGATTTTATTGGTAATTAAGCAGCAGTTGGCAGTGTTTACGGATACGTATGTTTAGAACATTTAGTTAAAAATTAAAGGAAGTTTTAAAAGGTTGTGGTAGTAATGTTGGATCAAAAGCTGGGTTTGGATTGTAGCGGCAACATTAATTTAAGAACAACTATTAGTGACTATAAGGCAGTGGTTCTTAGAGTATGGGTCGCGAAGACTTAAAAAATGGGTCGCCTGACTCAAATCGGTCAAAGCGGTTTTTGCAAGATCAGAATTTTTTAAATCTGCAGAATTTTTTTCTTTCCGTTAATTAAGTCTTTCAAAATTATTGCATCATACACATTTAGTTAGCTTCATTTCAATAAAATAAGATAATTCATCATAAGTAGTTTTCTAAAAGTTTTGGTGGTAGACCAGCTGTTGCAGAACTAGCGAAAATTACTTTTTATAGTAGTGGAACAGTTTAAAACAATTTCCTATCGTAGCACATTAAATTGCTGGTATTATTGTAAAAAATTAGCATTATACTGTAATTAGCGTTTAAGAATGAGTAAGTATTCCTACAAGCAAGAATTTTCGGACTTGCGATTCACTTCTATCAAAGATCATGGAGCTGAAAAGCGCAGCAATGTGTACTGTGTTAAAAAGTGCTATCCAACGAATATTTGAAGAAAAATAAATTGAGACATTTGGAAACGAAGCACCCGCAACATATGAAAAAGAATCGCATCTTTTTTCAGCTCCGAGAAACGGAACTGATACGAAGCAGAATTAGTTTAGAAACGAATCCAGTGCTTTTAGCCTCCAAGCAACCCACGCTGGCATCGTATGTTGTCTCGCTACGCATAAGTAGGGAAATGAATCCGCATACGATTGGAGAAAGGCTCGTAAAGTCTGCAGCCATTGACATGGCCAGACTCATGTGGGGCGACAACGTGGCCTTGAAACTGCAGTCTTTCTCCCTATCGAACGACACAGTCAGAAGTCGCATTGCAGACCTTTCATTGAACATAAAAAACCAAGTGGTTGCGCAAATGAAGAAGGCGGGAAAGTGGAGCAATGAACTTGATGAGTCAAGCGACTCTGGAAAAAACGTGCAGCTGATGGTTTATGTGAGGTACGAGGGTGACATGGACCTCGAAGAAGAATTTCTATTTTGCACGCCGCTAACAACAATCGCAACTGGCCCCGACATCTTTAACGTTGTTGACAACTTCCAACAACAAGAAGGCATTAGATGGAAAAACTGTGTCAGCTTATGCACTGACGGCGCTCCCGCAATGCTTGGTGCTCGACACGGGTTTACTGCACGAGTCAGGAAAATCAATCCTAGTATCCAAGTCGTCCACTGTCTTCTGCATCGTGAAAACCTTGCTGCGCAACATTTGTCTCTGGATCTTTCGGCAATGATGAAGGAGGTTGTAGGTGTAGTCAGCTTTATCAAAGCCAGTGCTGTTAACTCTCGTCTTTTCGAGCAGTTTGTTTGTTGACCACGGGTCTCAATTCCAACATCTCCTATTTTTCTCTAATGTTAGGTGGCTTTCTCGTGGTAAGCTCTTGCGCCGTCTTTTAGATCTATGAACAGAAGTGCAGGTCTTTCTCAATAACAAAAAGCATCGACATGCCATTTGGTTTCAAGATAAAGAGTGGATGCTCAAAGTATGTTACCTAAACGACAACTTTACCTCACTGAACGAGCTTAACTTATCAGTGCAAGACAGAAACCAAAGCATCATCACTCTCTCCGAGAAACTTTCTGCCTTCAGAGAAAAGCTGCAACTCTGGAAGAATAAACTGGAGCATGGACGAACATTATCGTTTCCATCTATGAACGAGTATCTGGAGGAATGGAATCAGACTGATAGTAGCAGATTTGATGTCACAAACTCTTTCTAGTGGAGCATTTGGAAAACCTAATCACTGAGTTCGATCGCAACCTTCCCGAAATAAATTTGGAAGCTCAGCTGTGGGTCGGAAATCCATTTGTGGCAAAGGTTGACAACTTATCAGAAGATGTTGCAGGGCTGCAGGAAGAACTTATTGACTTGCATCATGACCAGTTCCATCATCAATGTTTATCCACGGCGTCTGGACTTCTGGACCTCAGTTAAGAAGGAAAAACCATTAATTGGTAACGAAGCAATGAGTTTTCTGCTCCCATTTTCGACCACATATCTCTGCGAACAAGGATTTTCGGCACTAACAGTTGTTAAAACCAAGGCTCGCAATCGCCTCAGTCCAGCGCGTTGCGCTCCGTAAAATAGGGCCATGCATTAAAGAAGTTATGAAAGGGAAATATCAGTTTCATCAATTACACTGAACCAATGATCTGTTCTTTGTGTCAAAATACTGTAAACTATAACTGGTTGTTTTACAGCAGACTGGCAGAGTGCTAAGATTAAAAAAACATTTTTTCTACTTTTAAGGTTTGGGTCGCGAGATAATCATAAAACTCAGATTTGGGTCGCGCTCAAAAAAGTTTAAGAACCACTGCTATAAGGAAAGATTACTGACAAAGGCAGCAGACTTTTTTGAATTATGGAATCTGAACTTGGCTTCTCTGCGAGCAAGGTTTTAGAACTTTTTTCTTTTCTGTTGTTTAATGAGCAATACCACTAAATAGCCCGTAGACTAGTCATGTAAGTTCATTTGTGTTTGTTTGTTTGTTTGTTTTTTGAGGTTGTATAATAATGTATACCCTGGAATATGAACGCTGTGAACTGAATTTAGTTGTAGCTCAAATTAATTCAAACTTTTGAGCTTTCAGCGAAACGTCGTATTACGTAAAATATTGGACTGGGCTTTCAGTTTCAAATGTATCTATTTTGGACGTACATACCATAGCTGACACATTGCATTCAGATTTATTGTTTTGCAGGTAAAGATGATCCCCTTTCAAAGCAGGTCTTTGCCGATGCCGGTGATGTTTTAGCCCAACACATCATTGCTCTTTTGCCGAAATGTGACAAGGTGATGCAAGCCTTTGATTTAGTGTACACAAAACCACAAAATTGAAATAGGATTTGAGTTGCACTTTGGCTATTCAAAGTAACCTACAACAGCAGATAAACTTGGGAGTTTTGAGCTAATGCAAAAGTCTTGCTTTTGCCAATTTTGCTGAGTAAATATATATAAACTTTTGCTTTTTTTTAGAAAATGCTAGAACAAAAAGGCGGCCTCCAAGTAGTTTGTGTTGGCTCTGTTTGGAAAAGCTGGGATCTTTTCAAAGAAGGTACGATGATATTGTTAGACTAAGCCGGTATAGCGTTTCTGCTGCAATGTCTAGTAGAGTCTATGATACCGATGATCGGACAACAAGCGAGAAAGCAAAAAGTTGTGAATTAAATTTTGTTGAAACGTATTCTTGCTGTGCATGCGTCTAAGCATTTTAAATATACTAAATTTTGTTAGCATAGCTTGGGCCAAAGAATGATAAAAACCTTATAGTCAAAAATCTGTTGTATAATATTTTCTTGTTAGCTGATGCTTTTTCTCATTTTTTGCAGCATAATATTGTCCTCCTTCGACTGATTTGCAGAAGTAATTGGGGTTTGTTGTCCGCTCAGAATTTTTGGCCAACTTTCCGGATTCGTAAATAGTTTTTTGGTCATTTAAAAATCAGTCATTTTTGCGATTAAAAGCAAAATATTTTTGGGCTAGTATGCGAAATTCGGTGAAACTTTGACCGAAATTCTGATTGTTTTTTTCGTTTTTTTTTTTTTTTCACTACAAACTTAGGTCAGTGACCGTTAAGCCGCATTTACACTGGCGACTTTTTTGCGTGCGATTTTTTGATACAAATGGATGTGGCAAAGTTGCATATGTTCAATAATGGCTCTCATTGTGATAAAAGTTACCTTACTGCTGAAAATGACTGTCTCAAGTTGTTTCCATTCCGATCAGAATCAGAATTTATTTGTTTAGTCGACATTTCGAGAAAAAAAAATACATGAAGTGAAACAAATTTCACCATTACCGAAGAGCAAAAGAGAACAAAAATTTTACAATGCGACAAGGAATCGTGAAGGGACGCGAAGTCTTCAAGTCAAACGATTCCCGAAAAAAAAATTCAGACGAGAAAATACGCTCGAAGTCAATGGTGCTTTCCAGCTATTGGTACATATTTAGGTAAAATAAATACAAGACTTATTCCTCTTAGTAGAGACCACAATGCCCAATCCGTAAGTTCTGGTAATCTAATAAACTACTGAAGTATATTGTAATTTTGAAATGTCCATCGTTTGTGTTCTTTAATGAATTTACGATACGATAGTTGTTTCATTGAATTAGGCAAAGAATTCCATAGTTTAGCCCCTTGAAATTTGATCGATTTTTGGGCTCTATTTGTTGAGTAGTAAGGTAACATTAAACGTTGGGAAGATGATCTTTTATTGTGTGTGTTGGAAAATCTGAACTCAGTATAGAAAGTTTCAAAGTATTTTGGGAGAGCTTTTTTGAAAAACCTGTGCATGAATTTGCTTAATTCCAATTTATATAAATCATCTATCTTGAGAATTTCGAATCGGTGATACAGATGTTTGGGTGATTTACGCCAATTAAGACGTCCAATAGCTTTTAGGGTTTTGTTTTGTAATGATTTTAGTTTTGCCGAAACTGTTTTGTTGCAGGATCCCCATATAATTATTCCATAGGAGAAAAAAGGATGTATGAGTGCGTAATATAAAGTTTTCAGAGCAGAAGTAGGCAAATATTTATTTAGTTTGAACAAGATTCCGACATTACGAGCTACTTTGGTTTCTAACATTTTTATATGTGATGAAAAACTGAGTTTTTCATCAATTAAAACTCCGAGGTATCGCAATTCTTTAGTGTTTTGAATATGATCAGAGTTAAATTTTAATGAAATATCACTTTTTGAGGATCGTAATTTGTGGTTAATAACGATAGCCTGTGATTTACTAGGGTTTATTTTTAGTTTGTTAGCGTCCATCCATTGTTTCACTAGCAACAGTTCATTATTACAAAGAGTTTCCAGTTGTTTCAAATCTTTTGAAGAGTACAGTAATAAAGTATCATCAGCGAATAAACGAGGGTTACATAATAATACATTGTGTAGGTCGTTAATATACAAAAGAAAAAGTATAGGGCCCAGTACAGATCCCTGCGGAACACCTGTTTTGATTTCTTGCAATGAGGAGATGGTATTGTTCACATAGACATATTGTTGTCGATTAGTCAAATAACTTTCAAATAATTTATAACAAACTCCTCCTATACCATAATGAGATAGCTTTTTTAATAAGATTGTGTGATTTACCGAGTCAAATGCTTTTTTAATATCTAATGCAATCGCACAAGTGTACAATCTGTTATTAATATTTTCAAAACATTGTGTAACAACGTCAATTAAAGGGAACATGGTAGTATGTTTTTTACGAAAACCGCTTTGTCTTTCGTACAATGTTTCATTTTTGTTTAAAAAACTTACTAATCTTGTTTTTATTATTTTTACAACGATTTTTGAAAAGGGCGAAAGCAGTGAAATTGGTCTGTAATTTTCAACTGCCTGTTTCGAACCTGATTTATGTATAGGAATCACTTTTGCAATTTTAAGTGCGTTTGGGAAAATGCTTTTAGTAAACATGAAATCCACAAGATATGTGAAATAAGGTGATATAACATCAGCAGCAATGACAATAAATTTTGTTGGTATTTGGTCATCGCTACTAGATTTATTTACTTTTAATCTCTTTAATTCAGATGCCACTTCACTAGAAGTAGGCGGAAATAAAATCATTGAGGATGTGACGCAGTTTTTTAGGTAAAAAGTGTGAGATACAGATGGCTGTATGTCCTGGGAAAGTTTCTGCCCAATATTTGCAAAAAGTTCATTAAAGTTTTCTGCAATTTTTTCTTTATTAGAAACAATAGTGGAATTAACTTCTAAGGTAGGTGCTACTGAAGTATGTTGTTTATGGGGTAGAAGCTCTCGCAAAATTCGCCAAGTTTCTTTAGGATTTGAAGATGCAGATTTTAGTTGGTTTTCAAAGTAATATTTTTTTGACGTTGTTTTTAATTTAGTTAATAAGTTGGAATATCTTTTATAAAATTTTTTTTCATTAATCGACCCTTTCAAATAATGACTTTTGTAAAGTTTTTGTTTATTTCGTATAGAAACATATAGGCCTTTAGATATCCAAGGTTTACATTGTAGCTTTTTTTGCCTTCTTGTACATCGCTTTATAGGTGCATGTGCATTTATTTCGATGTGCAGCGTATTTAAGAAAAGTTGAAAAGCGTCATTAAAATTCAACAAGTTTAGTTCAGGCATGTCATTCACAAAATTTTCCAATGATATTTGCAGATCTTGGCAGAATTTTGTTGAATCGAATTGTTTCATACATCGATAAAATTTCACGGAAAATGATGATGGTTTTTTGATATTTTTTAAAGCAATGAAGGTTGGTAAATGATCAGTTATTTGATAATTCATGATGCCTGGTGTTACGTGGCATTTAATGTTGTTGGTGATTACGTGGTCAATTAAAGAGGCCGAAGAATCAGTTATACGCGTAGGTTTATTCAAAAGCGAAAAAAATCCATTGGAATTTAGCATATTAATGTAAGATAATGATATTCTAAACCTTTTTAAAGCAAAATCGGAGCTGATCTCACTGCGATTTTTTATCGCAACACCGATTCTCTTCTAAAGTTTTCAATTGTAACAGTATTGGTATGAAACTAACTTAAGACAATTATTTCCATCAGTAAGGTCCTAATTATCATGATCAAAGCCGCCGTTGAGTAAATGCAACTTTGCCAGATTCATTTTTATCAAAAAATCGCACGCAAAAAAGTCGCCCATGTAAATGCGGCTTTAGGTAGCTTTTACCGATCACACGTATCCAGTGGCGCATCCAGGGGGGGGGGGGGGGGTTCGGGGGTCGAACCTTTTCTTCATTCCAGCGTAGACTCATAAAGAAACCTGGACGAAAACCTTTAATCTAAAACAGTCTCTTTCAAGGCTACTCATTTCTCAGAGTGGAAATAATAGCTCCGACGCTATTAAAAGCTATTTTGAAATTCTGTACCACGAACAAATTTTTGAATTTAAAAATGTATTCACTTTAAAAGATTTAAGCCAAACACGCGATCTTTCAGCGTTTAAACGTATTTTGGACTTGACCAGTAAGTATGCAGGGGCTGAATGGACTGAGCAACAACAACTTTATTCTTTAAAACTCTTTCAAATCTTAGTATTTTAGCATAATTTCTAATTGCTCTAAAAACGTTCAAAATGTCTTCCAAATGGCATTAAAATGGCTGTTGTTTCTAAAAAAATTGCAAGAATTGCGTGGCGGCTGGGGGCTTCGGCTTCGCCCCCAGGTCCCCATGCATGTCATCGTGTTCAAAATGTCAAAAACGTTCAAAATGTCATCTGAATGGCGTTAAAACGACTGCTTTTTTTTCCTAAAAAAAATTGCTAGAATTGCCCAGGCCCCCCCATACACGTCATTTTGTTCAAAATGTCAAAACGTTCAAAGTGTCGTCCAAATGGCGTTAAAATTGCTGTTTTTTTCCGAAAAGAATTTCATCGTGGTAACCCATGGTGGTAACTTATTCTTTCGTACACAATCTTCACAACCAACAACTTTCGAAATCGTTATTACAGGATTTTTGAATAAAGAAATGCAATAAAATGCAGTTATTACCGCGAAATCCTGTTTCGCTATAATACCGTGCAGTTTCATCAATGTTCAAAATAAATTAACTAAAATTGGGTCTGGTTGCTTTTTGAAAAATTTTAACCCCCCCTTTAAAAATTTCTGGGTGCGCCCCTGCACGTATCTGCGCGCGGAAATACGCATGACATTTAACTGCATGCATTTTGCATTTACATTGATAAAGATATCACTCGTATTTCCGCTCGTAAATACGCGTGATCGGTAAAAACCGCGATAAAGAGATACCGCTCAAAATCGGTTTTATTGAAGAAATGAGAACTACTTGAGATTATAAAGAGGTGCCCCAAATACTTCCCCCTAATTTCCCCTTTTGGCGAAAATACGTTCTGATCCGTTTGACTCAGTACCAATTTGTGACATCGCAACAGGCATGAGTTTGCAAAAAATTCTCGCTGACTAAGGAACGCGATGTTCGATGTATATACTGAGTGCAGTCTAATCTCGGATTGTAATCAGAAACTAACGCAATTATACAGTGGGTTTTAGCTGCAGACCTAGGCTACCAGTACTGATCTGTATGATCTTTTTTCGCTACAAATCTTGTATCATTAATAGGCTAAAAACATCCCCACAGCTGGTCTAACTTTGATACAAAAGATTATATCCCTCGTATAATGCTGCCAATGAATTTAGTTTGAATTAGAATTACTGGTTAAGCAGAATTCTATTACCTTTTTCATCGAGCATTGCTTTTCTTAGGGAGAAATTTTAGCTCACTCATTCGTGTTGTGATGTCACAAATAGGCACGGAGTCAAACGGATTAAATTGTATTTTCGCGAATAAGGGGAATTGGGGAGAAACATTAGGGGCACCTCTTTATCACCTCAAGTAGTTCTCGTTTCTTCAATAAAACCGATTTTGAGCAGTATTTCTTTAAATGGCTGAAACAATAAAAAACAGATGGTTGTGCAAATAAGTCTTGAGTTCTGTAAACTGGGGGGCTAGACGTGGTTTATCGTGGCGAAGGTTTACTTGTTCTGTGATTCAAAATATCGGCGATACTGTGAATTTCTAACTGGAAATGACTTGCCGATTATCGAATCCACACTAATTATCAACAGTTTCTTGTATTTTTTCTATCTTTTAGCTTTTCTCAAACGGTTACGTTCAGGAGTAAATGAGGACTTCAAGTCGATCACACTAGTGGAATTGACTAAGAGTAGCGCTGTTGGTGCCACTTTGATTGGCGCTAAGCAAGCCAAAGAAACCATTTCAGTCGATTATTCCAAGAACTATAAAGTGTTGTATCAGTCTGAGCTCTAATTTTAAAAAAAAATATTTAATCATTAACAATGCAGTAAAGCGAAAATATCTACTGGCTCGTGAAAGCAGAAATATCCATTGTCGAAACACACTTTTAATACCAAGTTACTGTTGAAGAACATATGCTTATAAATGTGCTATTCTTTAACTTGAAATTACTTTTCGTTTCGATTGTTGCAATATGTTCTTGAAAACTTCTTAGTGACAAGTTATGAAGCGACTCAATCGAGCAAAAATGCATCCCTTTTATGTGAGTGAAATTAAGTATATTAGCGTTTGACGTAATTACATTCAGAACTGCTGCGCACAATTGCTGTATTCATAATTTAACTGTCTTTAGATTATGGTTTCAATTATAAATATGTAATTTTTGCAGCCATTTTTCTTGCGTTTGGACGTAATGACTAGTGGTGCCTTCCCTTTTCACTGTACTAGTGTACTGTCTTGTATGTCATGATTGGCTTGAATACCTAAACGTCGACCACAACTTAGTTGTGTTTCCGGATTGCTGCTTTATTTTACATGTAGCTTTTTTTGTGCTAAATATTCTTGGTTGATTCCTCATCTTGTTTGCCTGTTTTAATACCGTATAGGTTTTATTTCGTTCAGTCAGAGGTGGGCAGTACCGTGTTACTGTAACCCGGTACTTTTTTAGTACCGTTATCGGTATCGTTGTTACTTTTTTAGCACGTTTAACGCGTTGTACGGTACTTTTGTGTGGAATGGAATTTAAATCATTCAAAAGAAGTTAAAATTACGGAGAAGCACTTTCAAACCTTGCCCACGTAATAAGGAGTGGTTACTGGATGATTGTGGATGACTGACAGCTCACCGTCGCTGCACTAAGTTGCTTTATAGACCAAACCATAAAAGTTATCTTGATTGCGTTATGTTCTTCGCTCTTTTGTCTGTCCTGAAAAGTAAAGAGCACCCTGTCCACCGTAGAAAGTTATTTTAGAGTGATATTCTTGTCCAAAGAACATTTTTTGTGGCATATAATTTTATAAGGGGCTGTCCATAAAAGATGTCCGCAAAAAATCGCGAAAAATTGACCCCCTGCTCCCTGTTTGCGCGGACACAATAGAGAACTTCTGAAAGGTAGAAATGGCCAAGGCAAATCCATTGCAAAAATTATCAAGTCACCAAAAACATGTTTTAAGACCATAAGCGTAGACAAAAGGGCCCAGGGAGCCTGCCCCCCCAATTTAAATGCCACCAGTGGCTTCTAATCTTCCATTTTTATTGATCTTCCATTTTTTGTTTATCTTTCACAGGCCAAGGCTTCTGATCTTCCATTCTACGATATCTTTGTCTCGCAAAAGTTCCTCTGTCGAAAATTTCTGATCGCGTCATTCCATTCGATTTGTAGTTTGCCCCCCTCCCCAATCGAAAATCCTGGCTACGTCTATGTTTGAGACCCTTTTAACATTCATTTTTATTGGCGACACAACTGATTACTGAGTCCAGATTACCAGAATATAAATAAAAATTGATCTTTGGTTGGTATTGAAACGCTTTGAAAACACGTTTTCAGTATGTTGAAGTATCATAGGTCATAAACCCAAGCGTATGGGTTGATATAAATAAACTAAAAATGTGTTAAAAAGCAACGAAATTGAAATTTCAGAGCAGTAAAGGTGACTGAATTTTCATGCTTTCTGATTAAGTAATGCAGACGTCCACAATGCAGGAAGCCCCCTGCCCGCAAAATGTCCGCATTGAACAACCCCCTGTGACTACGAAGTACGTCTTTTATGGACAACCTCAAATACTATCTGTTGAGTAATTCTTCCACCGGCCAGATTGCCTATGTGGTAAGTTGCTCGACTCTGGTGCTGGAGATCAGTGGTTCAAATCCTGGACCGGTCAGATCGAACACAGAGTTGCCGACCGCTCGTCACCGTTGCGACATTTCTTCGAAAGGAGCTATGTGGCCCATGCGCAACGTCGCGGCGAAGGGCTTCGAAAACTCGTTACTCGTTTGGACGTTATACATGGAGTAAAATGAAGATTTAATTATTCTTTTTTGAAGTAATTGTTTACGTAGATTCATTCACTGAGCATGGTATACCATTTACCACTACGCAAATCAGAGGCTCAATATCATTGTTCAACGCATAAAATCACCAAAAATATTGTTTCCAAAATGAGCAAAATTTTCCGTTTGAAAAATACCTATTAACGGTACCAAGTACCGTCGGTACTTTTTCAAAAATGTAACGAATAAAGAATCGTCCGTACTAGTACCGAGTGCCCACCTCTGCCTTCAGTTGTATTGAGCCGATCGTAAGTCTGCGCTTTCTTTGTCATAGAATTAGTAGTTGTATGATCAAAAGCTAATGATTGTCAACAAGCTACTGATTTTTAGGGTATACAATGTATTTAGTTTATGATTTTGAGGGGCATGTTTACCGAGTACCGGCCAGTACAAGCTGTGTTGCCCCGGCGCAATGACACGGAGATGGGCCCCGCCAACTCGTTACGCGCTTCGGCGTATTGCAGCGAGTATAATGAAAGAATTGATTTGATCTTTTCCGAATAAGTTCGATGTAAATTTTGTTGCCAAAGTTGTTTGAAGCACTGCTGCTTTGGGGAAAGTAGGCCTACTTTACCATAATTTGTTGGCAAAAGTGAATGCCAATGTGATAAATTAACTTTCGGCTCAATTTTCTATTCGTGTTGATTTGGTACAGTTGCAATATGAACCCAATGCTCAAAATAAGTTAAGTGCTAAATTTTTGTTTTGTAATTTTCGTTTTCCGCGCAATAAATGTCAACTCTAATTGCGACTTCTTTGTCTTGAAAGAATTTCTGCAAACCTTTTCCTTGTTCTGTGCCGCACTTGTGTAGTGACCTGGGGCCACATACTATGGTCTTTGGAAAAAGACGAATGTTTGTGTTTCGGAAGTCATTCGGGTTTCAAATTTTTATTCGGAATAGATTTTAACGAACATTTTTTAAAAGTTTAAAATAATTTTTCTTCCCAAAAGTATAGTCTTATTTTTTTCGTCATCAACATTTCGTTGAAAAAAATGTTAACAACTAAAAAATCTTTGTATTCGGATATTTATTTAGTTTTCGAAACAAAGTTGTATAGCTTCAAAAACTTTCCTAAAACTTTTCAATGAATTTCGAACAAAAAATCATCGCTTTCGTGAAAACAGTTTGCTTTATTTTGCGTTTAAACACGAGTAAAAACAATGAATATGTAGCAATCATTAAATAATTCACTGTTATTGACAATAAAGAACGTATAATTGTTACCTCTTTCGCTTTGTGCACGTGTTACGTTTTGGTTAAAATGATTAACTTAAATTTATCTGTTTCAAATTTTTTATCTCGTTTATTTATGCATATTGAATTAAAAATGAGTCGTAGATTTAACTCTAGAAGTGAATCTTATGAGCTTAAGGCGGAATTATACAGTATTCGTTTTTGCTTCTTGAAAAAGTATGCGCTTTTCGTCCACATTTTTATAAGTCCGTTTCCACACTAAATAAATCGTTACATATTGATAAAAATTTTGTTCAAAAAGCGATATTTCAAAACGGAGCTGTGCTGTAGCACGTCATAAAAAAATGTTTGTGGAAAACTTTTGTCCAGTATGTGGCAGTCTGGTCAGTGCGGATATGAACATACAGAAATGCGAACAAAAAAATATAATTTTCATGCGGAAGAAAAAACGGATACTGCGTAAATCCACCTTTAGATAGTCAGAGTTATGACTAGCTACCATCTTCGCTTTCCGCCTGCAAGGCGAAAGGCATGGTGGATCAAAAATGGAAGTGGATCGCTGATTCCACCGATTGTACAGATGACAATTCATTTTCAGTAAAGAAAAATTAAACTGAATTGGTTCAATTTGAAAATCAATGGCAAAAAAGACCGTGACTTTTACGATACAGAGCTATCAAAGACTGGCGGTGGACCAAGCAAAGTGGTGAATTCTGCAAACTCTAGATTAGTTTCGCCCTCTAATCAATTGGGTCTTTTTCGTCTCAAAATTTCCATTCTCATTCATAAGTTCATACAACAAAATCATCTTGAAGCAAGCAATAATGTGTAAGCACGCTGTTTTTTCTCTATTAATAATAATAAATTGTTTATTAATAATAAAAAGTTTTGTAATGTTAATAATAATAATAAAAAGTTTTGGAATGTGTTCTTTTCCAATTCCACCTATTTTTGAAAAATATTTAAGTTTTCTATATTTCAAAGTTTTGGGGATATGTTTACTTTTTGGTTGTTTAGCAACGTATTTTATAATTAAAAAAAAAATTTTTTTTTGTAGGGGTTTATTAAACTTTTTTGTATAGTTTTTCTCTGATGTTGTGGTGGTGTAGATAAAACAAGATTTTCAATATATTTGCTCAGCAAAAGAGGTTTTACTACATACAGTATTATATTTTCTTTAATTTCGCTGTTTTTGGAGTCCAGTTTATGTTCTTTTCATTTTGATTGATGTAATAGTCTATTTAGGTTTTATGATGATTTTGGTTTTAAACAGTGACGTGCGGTGAGGCTTCTAGTTGGTGAGGCACAATTTTTTTTCACACACATGTCAGTGCCGCAACTTGAACGTTGTTCTAAAGGGGGAAAAATTTGTTTCTGGAGGGGCCAAAATTTTGGGATTGGTCTAGTTTTCACCAAGTTCTGTGTTGATCTCAGAAAAAAAAAGGTCATCGCGCCAATTTGGTCTACTTTTCTCCGAGGTCTCTATTGGTTTCCAAAAAAAAAGCCACCATCTTGAAACTGCTGCAAGGGTAAGGGAAGTTTGGGTGGGCATGCTGGGCAGTGTAGGAGGAGGATTTTTGTTTTGGGGGCGCCGCCCCCTTTTTCCCCCCTAATTGCGGCCCTGACACATGTTTGCAAAAAAATTATTTAAGCCAATGAACGAAAAGCAAATAACTGTTTTCATAGCTATTAAAGAAGACAAAATTTTTCAATAATTAATTATTCCTTTTATATCTGCTGTTCACTTAAAGCCAAATCAATTCTTCAAGTTTCGATAATCGATAAAGGTAGCCTATTATTTGACTTTAATCAGGACATGACTGAAGTTTTGGTTTTTGCTAAGTCACAAAAACCAGGTTTCAGTCCCAACATTATTATTTGCTAAAAATATCCAAGCAGAAATGACGATTTTTATGGTGCAACCACTCTTTTCTTGAGTAAGGTTCTACTCTTTCTGAAATGAGGGATTCATTCGTATTGATGTCTCGAGCAAATCTTTTAAACCGGTTTTGTTCGAGCTAAAACTTCAAGTTTAGATCAAAAACTTAGTTTGGAAAAATCTCTCAGCTTTGAGACTAAATTTTCTTCCATTTTAGTTCCTTTCCTCGTAATAAATTGTTTTTATTTCGCTAGAAAAATAATTCGTTCGATTTCGCAATGAACGAAAGACTACAAAAAACTGCTTTGACTTTTTCTCTTTCTATGACGTCATATTTGAGGCGTGCCTCAAAATCACATTTTAAAGCAGAGGTCGGCAACCTTTTAATGCTGCCGGGCCAAAAACAACCTCAATAATGGGCCGCGGGCCATAAACAAGGTTTCCATTAAATCTGGACGAAAAAATACGCAAAAATGTTTATGTTGTCACGTCAAGTCAACGAAACTGTTGATGTTGTATTTGTTAATGAAAGTTTAGCTAAGGTAAGAAGTCAAACACATAACTTAACTACTCGTGAAGAAATGAAAATGCACAAGGACATTCATTTATTGTTACTGTCATAACTTTAATAAAGTGTTGATCTGAAAGTTTATTAAGGTCACGGACGTCAAAAACATAAAAACAAACTCGTAAAGAAATTAAAAAGCACTCTTTATTGAGAGCAATAGATTCAGTAGCGTAGCCAGGGAGGCGGGGGGGCTGTAGCCCCCATTGGCCTGTCAACCAAAATGCAGAATAAGAAAAATACCACGTTTTTAGCTCTTCTGAGACTGTTTTTCGTCCTGGAATGGACTAAAAAGTGATTCAAAGCATCTTTTGAAACATATTTTCAGGGGGGGGGGGCTAATTTGTCAAATATAAAAGTCACAAATCAATAAAAGCTTTCCAAAATGCCCAAAAATAAGCAATCAAATGTGATCGCTAATGTAAAAATGCCAAACATAGGTTTTATCAACAAACATTAGGTTATTACAAACTGAGGAATAAGGGAAGAGGGGGGCTGTTCAGTATTAGTTAATTACCCAGCACTTCTCTCAAATATCTTTCTATTAGCCCCCCTCGATTACTTTTATTTATAAAATATAGTCGAAAGAGATTACTCCGTGCGAGTTTTATTGAAAAACAAGATTTTGTGATTTACAGGCATGTAAACAATAAAGCTACAATGGTATTACTAGCCATATCCCACACATTAATACAACCAGTTAAATTATGTTGCGCTGCCAATTTCTATGCCACGTTTTAAAAACATTATTTTTCATTAAAATAGCCCTAAAATTAAGCTATTTTTGCAAAAAAAATGCAAAATTTTCATGCGCTGGAGGCGAAGTCCCCAGACTCCCTTGCCTCTGGCGGCTGGGTCTCCGCCCCCAGACCCAAAATCAGTCCCCCCATTGCGAATTTCTGGCTACGCGCCTGAATAGATTTCGTGAAAATCAAACAAGTAGGTCTTCCAAGGTGATTTACAAAAACGAAATTGTTTTCCCATTCTGCTTTAAAAGCTCTGAATTCCTCATCAACTCTTCTACGTTTTGACAACATTTTAAGATTGCCAAAATAAATTACAAAGGCTATGTTTTCTAGCTATTAACTAAAAACAAAACTGTAATTCAGTTATTATTAAAGTAAACTGTTCTGTGGCAAGCAAATGCATTAGAAATCATGTACTAACTGCAATTCCTGCAAAAACGCTCGCTCTCCGTGTTTTCGTTGGTCAAGGTGCGAAATATTTGATGCGTGACTAAAATTCTTTTTTCGCCAGTCTTCAACAGAATAAAACACGGAAATGCTTCCAGTCAGTAGCGTAGCCAGGGGGGGGGCGGGGGGGCTCGAGCCCCCCCATTGACTTGTGAAGGATGCAAAATCGCATGTTTTTTGTGCTTTTGAGGCCGATTTTCTGTGAAAAATGGAAAATAGCCCCCCCCATACGAAAAGAGCCCCCCCTCATACGTTTGAACTTGCGAAATTAAGAGAAAAATCGCCCTGAATATTGGCGAAGACCTTTTTTTTTTTTTTGAGATCACCTGATTTTGGGCGGAAAAAACGTTTGAATTTTGGATTTCGGCCGAAAAATCACTCTGAATTTTGGCGAAGACCTTTTTTTTTTTTTTTTTTTTTTTTGGAGATCACCTAATTTTGGGCGGAAAAAACGTTTGAATTTTGGATTTCGGCCGAAAAATCACTCTGAATTTTGGCGAAGACCTGTTTTTTTTTTTTTTGGAGATCACCTAATTTTGGGCGGAAAAAACCTTTGAAATTCCAATCTTTCCGAGACATTTCGTCTCAAATTTCGGACAAACCGTCTGAAACTGATTCAAGGTCAATGAAAATTCGAGTCAAGGTCGTTTGCACACTTCTCACTCTTTCAAAATAGCCCCCCCTTTTCCAAATCCTGGCTACGCGCCTGCTTCCAGTCAAATCTATTGCGTCATGCAAGTGTTTAGAAGTGTGGTTTCAGTTCAATTAAATAGTGATCACCAAACGTCTGTTTGCTACACTATTTGTCATAATTATGTAAAGAGTTCGCTGGCCGGATAAATACACAATTTCGAAAAGAGGCCGCGGGCCGGATAAAATGTGTCGGCGGGCCGGATTTGGCCCGCGGGCCGCAGGTTGCCGACCCTTGTTTTAAAGCATTATGCGTTGTTCGTGATTTGTCCGAGAGAAAAAGGCATACTTTTAGTTCGTTTATTAAAATTTGCTTGGCTGAAGTGAGGCACAATCGACAACGCCTCACTTCGCATGTTTGAAGCGATGCTCGCTGGCGCGCCGCAGAGATAACGATTACACCGAATAGTTTGGGCGTTTTAATGCGAAGAGCAAGGGCGTACGCAGGGGGGGGTTTGGGGGTTCAAACCCCCCCCATTGGTCCGTCGACTAAAATGCACAATAAAGAAAACATTACGTTTTTAGCACTTCTGAGGCTGTTTTTTTTGCAATGACATGGACTTCAACACAATTTAAAGCCACTTTTGAAACATTTAAGAGTTTCTTCGGGAAGGGAGGGGTTAATTTGTCAAAGATAGAACTTACAAATCAGTAACAACGTCAAAAAATTGCCAAAATTAGTAAATTTAACCGCTAAAAATGCTTAACATTGACTTCGTCAAAAATATGGAGATGGGGTTTTAGTATTTGTTAATTAATCAGTATTAGTTAATTATTAATCCACTCAAATCTTGTTCCATTAACCCCCCCTCTATCCCCAACTGTCTCACTCTATAAACTGCAGAATGTAAATGCTTGTGAGTTTTTTCAACGTATGATTTTGTGATTTACCGGCTTGTAAATTAGAGGACTGAAATATTACCATTAGCCACCGCCCACATAGCCTATTTATGCAAACAGTGTGATCAGATTTGCACTACCAATTTCTATGCCACGTTTTGAAAGCATTATTTTTTATCAAAATAGCCTTAAAATTAAGTAATTTTTTTAAAAAAATGCAAAATTTTCAGGCGCTGGGGGCTCTGCCCCCAGACCCCCGTGCCTCCGGCGGCTGGGGGCTCCGCCCCCAGAACCCCACACACAGCCCCCCAAAGCGGATTTCTGCCTACGCACCCGGCAAACTTTATACTGTTTATAATTATAAGCATTTTCGTAGCTTTTGCCTTGAGCAACTTTTTTCGATCGTTCAGATGCAAACCTTATGATGTTAAATATAGATGTACGCCTAGCGCTTAATTGTTTTTTGTTTGAAAAGTTTTATTTGCATTGCGCTCTGTGTGACTTTGATTCCATTTTGTAACACTGCACTAAGTTATTTATTTGCCAAAGTATAGATTGCGAACAAATTTTTGATGTCACTTTTGAAAACCCCCCCCATTGAAAAATCCTGCGTACGCCACTGGCGAAGAGCATAACATAATAGCAGTGAATACCCAAAAAAAGTAAATATGATAAAAATTAACAAATTTTTTGGTATATATTTCGATTTGTGTGTAAACATTTCATTTAAATTATATACTTTATTTTTGTTTTTCTTTGCACAATTCTTCAGGTGAGGCACGGCCTCACCTGCCTCCCCTGACCGCACGTGTCTGGTTTTAAAGTATACGCTGATTGTTTTTAGATCTAACTGATGATGCCCCGCTGGGGTGAAATCGACTTTAATAAATAAAATAGTAGTATATAATTTACGACTGACGTATATGCCCGATAAGCTTGTGGCTATATTATTTTACCGATCCCTAAATGCGAAGTCGTCGGAATTTCTTCTTTCTTCTCTTCTGTGTGATTTTCATCCAAAACATGGCCTCAAACAATTTTCCTCTATTACCTATACCGGCGAAACAAGCTTAATTGCCGACAAAAAATCTTCGGAAAATCTTACGAGTGGTCTGGAGGATTCGTGAATTTATCCGAAGATTCCGGCTAATTCGTAAACTTTTTGAGCCATTTTTGTTTGTTTTTTTTCCAAAGAAAAAAAATGTTGCTACGCACAAAAAATGTTAGTGACAAATTAAAAAATCTTTGGCCAAACAAAAAATTTTGGGAAAAAAATTCAAAATCTTAAAAATTTCCGAATAAAAAGTTTTTCGGCCGAGCAAAAAAATTTCGGCCGAACATTTTTTTGTTCGTGAAGTATTTACGAATATTTTTAACAGGAAAATCTTTGAAACGAAGTTTCGGAAATGTAATTCGTAACGAAGACCATAGTATGCCTATTTCACGAAACACAAACGTTCGTGTTTTTCCGAAATCCATAGTATGAGGCCTCTGGTCACTGGTGTGGGACATTTGAAGCTTTTCCACTTAAGGCAGTTAAATTCTTTCAGATTACTTGACTGGCCCTAAAAATTGGTGCATTTTAAATGAGGGTTGTAAGACGGGGCCGAGCTTAAAGGGGGTGAAGCATTCAGACAATGTTGGTAGTTAACAAAACCTAAAATTGAAATAGAATTTTTTATATCTTTTGTTCTCATTTTGGGGCTGTGGTTGCAAAGATATTCAACAAATACCAAGAGATATTTCCCCTTTTTTTGGTTTTTGGAAACCCTGAATCTGTTCTCCCAGCCTGAACTTCCGGGAAATAAGAATATCCTTCCAGTAACATCCGTGACTAATACAAGTTTGGTAAACGTCCTCATATCTCTGGAAATTCAGGCTGGGAGAACAAACTTCAGGGTTTCCAAAATTTTTTTGGGAGGAAATCTTTTTGAATTTTTTGGATATCTGCAACAGCAGCCCCAAAATAAAAACAAAACGTTTCAAAAACTATATTCTTTTGAATCATATTTCGATTTTAGCTATTGCAAGCTACTAGAATTGGCTAGATGCTTTACCACCTTCTGAGATTGACAAAATGTCGGTCTTGATGTGTGTATTTTTTGTGTTTTCCTTATTGCTATAAAGCGTAATTTAAATAACTGCTACAATAATTGACGACTTTGTTTAAACTTCTAAACATAGATGCAATTATTATTGCACAATTATTATTATTGCAGATTTTACGTCACTATTTAAAAGGAATGAATGGTTTTATTTTTACCGTATTGTCCGTATACGAATAATAATCTTAAACATTTTTTTATACCTAACCTAATTTTCGGGCCTGGCTTTAGCTTTAAATCAATTTTCGGGTTTGGGCCTGTATTTGTCGCCTGTTGGCCCATTTACAACTCTGTTTGAAATCGCCTACGCACAGTGGCGGCTCGTGACCATTTTGAAAGGGTAAGCTGCAAATCATATAAAAACATTTGGGCCTTAAAAAGTCAAATTCGTAGGTAATTCATCTACGACGAAAAAGTGTAACTGAACCTATTACCAAAAATGAGCTTTTTAACTCAACAGAAGTTTACTTCGCAGTCATCTTTGCAGTATTCAAAATTTATGCCTCATCTATTAAAATGTCTAATGCAAAAGCGGCACGCCGGGCATGGACAAGATAAACTGCTTTCGATTGGTATCACCAGACATGGGCACGATCTTGATATTCGAGATCACATTATTTTGATGATCTGATCTTGATCTTAAAAATCACATTTTTTTTGTGTGATCTTGATCTTTAAGATCAAGATCACTTTCATTTTTAAATATCGCGCAGGGTAAGCATCGCCGAGGCCAGGTTATGTGATATTCTGAAGTTATTTCATGGCTCCGACACGGAATGTAGTCTAAACTGGAGAAAGTAATCCGCATTTGCCGAGGTCAGGGGTGCCGTAATGTCGGAAAAGGAGGGGGGTACGGCTTTTTCAAAGAGCACTTTTAATACTATACGTACCGTACAGACATTATCACCAACATTGCTTTCTAATATGCTGTCAAGCAATTAAACACTTCAACAAAGCCAGAGAACAGAATACATAAATTAAACGCTAAAAAATAGCAACAAAGGAATTACCAATTAAGTAAGGGCAGATTCAGCCGCCGGAGGCAATAGGCTTAGCCAGGATTTTGAATTTGTAGGGGGCAAACCACAAATTTTATGCACTGACCGGTTTGCGGAAGTGCCCAGCTCTGCTTTTCTGCATGGGCAAAGACATTTTGAAACCCAAACGCTCTGGTCTCAGCGATAAGCACTTTGAGATGCTTGCTTTCTTGAAATGCAATTAGATAAAGTGCATCAATGTGTTACGTTGTGTATTTTTGTTATAACAACAGCAACACTGGCTATAAGCTGCTTGTGCAGAAGCACCACATGAAAATTAGAAAATGAATAGAGAAAGAAATCAGTTAATGCCGGTACCAAAGTACAAAATCAACATTTGTGATCAAGCAACTGTAACTCTAACTAGTTACTTTTTCAAAATGGTAACTGTAACTTAGTTACTTTTTTTGCCTTGTAACTGTAACTGCTACTCAGTTACTTTTCAAAGTAACTCGCTCACCACTGTCCTTGGCATAGGCGTTGCCAGGATTTTTGATTGGGAGGGGGCAAACCGCAAATCACATGCAATGACGTCATCAGAAACTTCGAAAGAGGAATTTTTTGTGGGAGCAAAGATATCGTAGAATGGAAGATCAAAAGCCGTGGCCTGGTGTTGGCATGTAACTAGGAACTCGTTCTAAGAGGAGGGCTTAAACCAATAGTTAAAATGTGAAAATGTTTAAATTGGCAGACGTGTTGCGAGAAAAAGTGTACTGTAATTCGTATGTATCATTGACGGGGGTCTGGGGGCGACGCCCCCAGCCGCTGGGCGATTTTTTGGTTTTTTTTGAAAAAAAAAAGCTGTTTTAATGCCATTCGATTACATTTCGCACGTATTCAGAGCCATTTGAAGGTACTTGATTTTTTACATTAGAAAGCCAATTGAAAAAATTGGGTTGTTCAGTCCTTCTTGAGTTGTGCTATTTAAGTCCAAAACAAGTTTAAAATCTTGCATTTTGGGGTTAAATTTTGTAAGTGATTTGGCCCACGTAGGGGAAAGTAAAGTACATTGCCTCCTGCAATATTTTAGCAGTAAATAACAATCCACTCGAAAATTTTCCTTAGAGATTATTGTTTTGTCATGAAAACAACCAGTTATAGGAGTACATATACGGCCAGGGAGCCCAAGCCCTCTCAGTTCAAAATTTTGTTCAATGAGCATTCCCATTGCTGTCGATAATTTTTTTCAAAACTATTTTTGTTGCATAAAAACTGGTGAGGTGGAGGTCAATTGTTGCTGAAAAATGTACAATAGGTGGTTACGCCTGCAAATCATGTTATTGCCCGGGCCGGATTTACATTGTGTTGGGCCCCTGGTACTTCGGGATTTTCGCAATATTTTCCTGCCAAATACAAGTGAAGACCAAAAAAATTCTAATGTGAGCGCGGGGCCCCTGGCACAGTGCCATATGTTAAATCCGTTTCTGGTTATTGCATTACGTTTATAAAAAAGGTAGATGAGGGCCTCGGTTAGCAACTTTTAGAATAAAAAACCCTTAATTTCACTCAGGTTACATACGATTAAAATGGTTGGCAAACATTACATCGTGGGGTCTCCAGCTCCCTGAATCAATATTATTGTTAGGGGGGCATTTAAATTGGGGACCATTAAATAGTATTGTAGGGGGCCCATTGAAATTGGTAGGCAAAAATTAAATTGAGGGGCCCAGGCCCCCTGGATCAATATTATTGTAGGGGGCCCATTTAAATATTCTTGTAGGGGCCCATTTGAGTTGGTTGGCAAAAATTAAATTGAAAGGGCCCGGGCCCCCTGGATCAATATTATTGTTAATTACTGTTGTACGCTTGTACTGTTGTACGCAAAAGATGCTAAAAGAGACTGAAACTGAAGAAACAAGAGTCTATTTTGTGACACTTTTTTCATTGGTAGTGTTTCAATTGGGGGGGGGACCCGGGCCCCCTGGGCCCCCCTGGTTACGCCTATGGTCCTTGGTCTCGAGCCTTGTGTTCTTGGCTCCACCTATGCCGATTGATGACTAGAACGCCGCTTTGTGTCGCCACAGAGACCAATAGTAGATTTCAGATTATTGCTACGCTTGAATGCTTCGATTGTAATGTACGACCTCGTGCAAGGGGGTGTGTTACTATTTGTTGATAAACATGAGTGCGAGTGAAATCTTAAGAGTACGCTGAAATATTCCACTGAATTGCTGTACGTTAGTGGAACCCGAAGCAGAGACCAAAACAGTTGAAAAGCAGTGTTTCATTACAACATGTGAGAGTCTGATTTGTTATTGGGTACATATAGACCTGAGATTCGGTTGCATACCGTAATTCATCAAATGAAATCTTTATTTATACTCGCTGTTTTACGTCGTAGCGTGTAACGAATTTGCGGGGCCCATCTCTGCATCATTACGCCCAGGCAACACAGCTTCTTTCACAGCAGTGTCGCAGCGGTGGCGAGCCGTTGGCAACACCGTGTCTGATTTGACCGGCTCGAGGTTTGAACCTCCGACACTCCGACCTTCCTCTACCTGTCTACAGAGACAAAAGCATTACCGCTCGACCAACTGGCCTGTATTTTATTCCAGATTCATTAGTACTGGTAGCCTTAGCCAGCAATTTACCTGTACTCTGTTCTATAAGCATACTAACCTACCGTAGCCTAGTAATTCCAGTTAATCGTTATTTTTTCTTTAGCAGTTTAGTAGGCCTATAGCTTCAGTCCAACACAGTAAGCTTTTGGATTTTACCCAATGGTGCAACCAAGGAGGACTAAGGCGGCTGAAGTTTCCTAACTTGAAAAATATACTGTAGGCTGTATCAAATACCGGTAGGCCTACTCAGCTTTCAAACATGGTTTTAGACAGTAGATTTGACCAGACCACCGACCAGTTAAGTAGCATAAACTAATAACTGGTGAAAGGCTAAGCAATTTAGTTGTTTAATACTATAGGCTAGGCTTCCAAAACTTAGTTTACTACATATTTTTTTAGCCGCTCTAAAAGGTGTGAAATTGCACCCAAATATACCTAGTTCGAAGGGCAATTTTTTTCAAAAATCTCTAAAATTGCCCTGCAGCTGGGGGTTTTATCCCCCCAGGCCCCCATGGTTTCTGGTAGCTGGTAGATCTGTCCCAAAACATCACCACTGATGCATTTAAGTAGTAGATCTACTCAATGCGATAAGTTTTTCGTTTATCTCGGACATTCTCAAGTCTGAAGTGGCACTAAAACGATGTCGATCTAGTAGTTCTTGTGTAAGTGTGTCGTTAGAAAATAAATTAATGGTACCAGTATTAATGCAAAATAAGCAAGTGCTTAATTTTTACTCTTAATCTGATCCTAAGGTAGCAGTATAAGGTATCAGGTATAGGCTTAATAGTTATTTATGATCTCAAAATTATTGAAAAAATTATTGATACAGTAGTCTGCTTAGACTAGGGACTGTTGGAAGTTTACAAAATATACTAGTAGATAAGGTACTAAGTCACTAAATCTATTAATTGACAGAAAAACCCAAAACTATTCTTCTTAAACTGGGAAAAACTATTCTTCTTAAACTGGGATGTTTTCAGGTGTTTTGTGTTGTCAATATCATTGTTTTGTCAAAAATAAAATTGCAAATATAAAAAAAGGTGTGTATTGCTGTAGTCTACTTTCCCATCTGACTTATTTTGATTCAAGTGCTTTTGTCTTGTCAATATTTATATGGTTTTGAAGAATAACACCACTAGCATCAGTAAGTAACCCACTAGGATTATTTTTACTGGTATACTACTGTAATACCCTGAAATGTTTATAAAATGGTACCATTTGAATGATAATAATTTAAACGAACATTAACTGATGTTTTTTTTTTTTTTAGCTATGCGACTATCAGACTATGGGCTCTGGGCTATTTTTGTGGACTATGGGCTATTTTTATCAACTATTGTATCAGCTAGGCTATTGTGTTTTGTTTGTATTTCGCTATTGATTGATTGATGCATCTATTTCCTCCTTTCATGAGAAATCGACGGTGGCACTATCCTTTGGACGAATCCGCACCTGCTTAGGAGTTGACCATTTTCCAAGTTTTTTGGTTGACCTTTGACTTCTTCCCACATAAATTTGCTGCTTGTTCAAAGCTACCAAGCAGAGATTATCATTGTAAAGCGTCTTATCCAAGGACGCAACAACGTAACCAGGGTGCGGGTTGAACCCATGATCATGTGATCAGGGTCGTCGTAAAAACGACGCCTTTACCCTCTTCGCCACGCTGCCGACTACCCTCTTGGCCACGCTGCCAACTGTGTAGCAAATGCAGCTGTTTATAGTGCTTAAAAAACTTGCAGTTATCATTATTTAATTGGGCCTACCAAGATGCTAGAAATATCCTAGTACTTTGGAAATTATTTTTTGAAATTATACATTTGAATTGAAGTAACAGTAAACTTTGGCATCGGTACTAGTAATGCTAAAGTAATCATATACCCTTAACCTTACTGCATTTCTATTTTTTAGGAAGTGGCTAGTGGTACGTTTCATAAAGCCTATCAAGAGAGTAAGAGAGCTAAAAGTGAGTGCTCATTTGCTCATTTAGGCTACTCTTCTATAATTTTTTAAATGATTGTTAGAGTTTGAGTTTCATTTTGAGCTTGGTTTAGGATTAATGTATAACGAATAAAGGTTAGAGCAAGGGTTGGAGTTTGGGTTAGGTTTGAGGTTGGGGTTAAAACTAGGAAAACGATTTTTTTATTTTTACGTAATGTAACATCAGCCTCTGCCATTTTTTTTATTCTGTATTTGTGAAGTGTTTGTAAGAATTTCATTGATAAAATTGAAATTTTAAATTAGATTGTAATAATTTCATAATTATAGACCAATCATTTTCATTGTAACTTCCATGGGGAAAGTTGAAATTTGGTAATTGGCTATCGCATTTCTATAAATGTTGCAAATTTCTGTAATTGTCATTGTTACTCTGTTATTATTAGTGTTGTTGCCTAATGATCATATAAATTATTTTACCTTGGCTGAACATTTTGAAATTAATTATTGCCAAAGGCATTTTCAAACTTAACTAGAATGAATTAAAAGGGTAATTATATTTAAATTGTTAGGGTTAAATTTAAAACTATAATTTTGTATCAAGTGTCATTTTGAAAAGCATCACAGCAACCGTTTATTAGCTAATCAGCAATGAAGTTATTGCAAAATGAGATACTGCTTTAACAAGCTGTTGTGCTACAAAAATCTATTTTGTTTAAATTAAGTTTTGAGAAGCTCTTTATAAAGAGATAGAAAGCAACTCTGTTCATTAAGCTAAATTATTTAATTAAACAGAAGGTGTACAACTGCTATATAGTCTAATTGGTGCAGTAAAATTTGATATTGATAAGATCTCTGCTTCCATCTTAATACTTGAGGTGTTTCGTAGTTTTGAAAAAAATTTGCAGTTAAAGTGCTTTTTAATATCACTTGCAAAGCCATAATGTTTTCAATTTACAATACTTGAAAAACATGGCCTGCATATTCTATTTAGGTCAGTTAGTGGAAATCAAGTATTTTTGGCATCAGTTTGGTACTTGCCATACCATTAAAAATAATCTGTCACTTTTTTATGATGTGTTTTGGCAACTTAAATTGATTGACATCTGCCATGTATGTACATAACCGCCTAGTAGGAAGTTCGTGTTCAATTTGCTGTGTTAGTTGCCTGAAAATAAATTTAAACCTATTTGCTTTATGTCTCTATTTAGTATTTGTTTGAATAGGGTGCTTATGTGATGTATAATATGTCTCAGTTGAAATTTCACTTGGCTGTCTAGGACAGTTTTGAACTTTTTCATTGCTGAACCAGTAACACAACCTTTTGTTGTCGCAGGTTAGAGTCTTGGAATATATTCTGTGTAGCGAAAGTCAGTAACTAAAACTTTTGGAATGCACAGTGAGCCTTATGCATTTAAGCCTGTCTCCTCAGTCATGAGGAAAAGCTCGGACACAAATGGAGTAGGAGTGCCAATACCAGGAAAGGTAAGCGGAAATGTTGTTGGCCAAAACTAGTTTTTGTCCTAGTTAAGCCGTACCGGTGCACAATTACAATTTTTAAAGAAATTTTTTGAAAGAGTAACCCTTACATTTCTTGTATGTGCAATCGTGCATTCACTATTTGCAATCAAATTTAGCTGCAGGTTTGGTAACAATTATCTTAACTGATAGTGCAGCACAATTTAGGTGTTTGTTTTCAAGTAGGATCATAGTTACTATGATAAACTACATAATAACTATTATTACCGTACCTATTAATACTGTATGTGTTTATTAAGCTTTCAAAAATATGGATTTCTTTAGTTGATATGCTGCAGAGTTATCAAATTGCATGTGTTTAAAAGATAAAAGTTTTGTTTTGCCTTGAAAATGTAAAATCAAACTTAAGATTGTGTGAACGATTATCCAAATGACCACTACTTGGAAATGCTGTATATTTTGTCGAAAATGCCGGTTAGAATGCTGGCCACATATTAGATATACGAATAAGGTTACTGGTGGGATCATTGTAGTATGTTGATGAGCTGCGTGGAATCCTCATTTAATGAGGTGAGGTGTGTCAGTCATGATTATGTTTTAACATTGTTGTGATTACAGCTACCCGTACTGTTTGTAATCCCTAACAGTATGAACTTATTTTAAATTTTGGTATTTGTTGTTTACGTTATCAATATAAAATCGAAAAAATGTTGCTTTTTGCTTGTGTTACTATGTGTTAGCTCATTGTTTGAAGTAATGTTTTATGAGAAGGAAGATTATCAGTAAAATTCCTAATTTGCAGAAAATAAATTTTGCAAATGCAAGTTGGCTTGCTATTTGTGGAAAATGAAGGCGTATTGCACAAAAAATGCCTTAAGTGTATCAGGCTGTTTCGTGCTTGTTTGAGGTTAATTTTAAAAAGTTTTTGCCATGTTTGGGTAGCATTTGCAAAACGTGGGCGATGGGCGTAATAAAACCATTGAACTGAGCTTTGACGTTCAAAATGAGCTAATTGTTCAGAAAATTAAAAGTTTTGTCTCACCATACTGGAAGCAATGTTGTAATAACTGCTATTTTGTTTTTGCCCTTTGACCTTTTTTTTAACTTCCTTGTAGCATCATTTTTGGTCGAGAGTAATGAACTTGAGTCTTTGCAAGAATAAATTGTATTTTAATTAAAAGTTTACTACTAGCTTGACTCAATCCCTACTTGTGTGGATTCTAAAAACTTATTAAAGATTTAGTTAGAAAGAATTAGGTGAGAAAGCTTAACAATTCTAAGCAGTACACCACATATAACAAATCATGTCAACTGACCGCGAAACAATTGACCGCCAGCATTAGATTTAGTTGGTGGTCAGTTTGTTCTCGGTCAGTTTGTCCATGGTCAATTTGCGGCGGTCGGTTGTCATGGACCCACATTTAGTAGATATAGTATGTTCAGAGCTGATTACGTTACATGGGTTACACATATTGTCACTATTAAGAAAGAAAGAAACTGGCATTTCATAATACGTGAAATGTTGGTAATTGCCGGTGGTATGTTTCCAGCTTTTTAGGTTTGAAGTTGTTTTTAGGCAACTGAAGTTCAACTTCAAAAGTTTACGTTGGATATAACTAAAGTATAAATTTTAAGTTGCATTTGAAGTGAAACTTGGGTTCAGGTTCGCTTTTGTGTTACATCGTTTTAATTTGAATTGTTTTCTGTTTTCACTGTTGTGTTATGTGTAGAAGAAAGTTCGGCATCAGTCCGCCTGTGAACCATACTGTTCCACTGATTCATTCAACAATGAAGAGGAAAATGATGTGGTTAACCGATCTCCTGTAACAGGTGTGTTACACATGTAGTAGTAGGTGCACTGAATTCCATTTTCATCCAGCCCTAAATCTCTCAACAAAGGTGGCCGTTCTTACAAAAGTCATAGTTTTGTTGTGACGCATAATTTGCTTTACGTGCATGAAGATCGCAATAATACGAAACAATCAGAATCGCAAACTTTCGGAAAATTGATTTGTTTAGAAACAAACCCGATAAATAGAATTCCAGAAAGCTGTGAATCCAAGCTTTTTTATAAAAATAATGGAAGTGACTCGCGTACCGCCTAAAAAATTTTTGCGTACCACAGGTTGAGAACCACTGACCTAAAGTATTTAAAAAAATTTGAATGCCTCTCATTTTTTAGTTATGAATACCGTATCTTCTTTTTTACCACTCCAATCTTTTTAAGTCGTACTAATTCAAAGGTGCAACGCAGCATCCAAGCAGTTCCTTCTTTTATCCAATTAAGGTGCATATTGAGAATTATCTAGAAACTCTTAGCTTTTCGAAGGATCCTATGCGCTTGGCTTCCAGGTAGATAATATACTCCGTGTATTCGATGTTATGCCTGCTTCTATGCACAATTGCACATTTGTGTACCACATTGATACCTCGCATATTTTGTAAAATTTTATCAAATATTATTGAGCATAATGGCTTTTAAATGCTGCTTCACTGCACCGTAATGTTCATGTTGAAGTTAAATGATATTGTTGTAATTATGCAGTATATTACGATTGTTAGAAAACGTCAATTAATTCACCGTTTCCTAGGTTATACGATCGATTGATCATGATAGGTGTTGCCTAGAGAGGAAGCTTCTTTTAGCATTTATCGATTTTCTAATACGTCTTAAAATGGCTTCTATGTTTTATTTACAGCCTTTTCAAGATCCTTGAGCGCTTCTCATGGTGGCCATTCTTTTAACGTTTATAGCATGTCACCTCGAAGTACATCTTTCATGTACCAATATTACAGCACCCCCAAAGGATTTTATCAAAATCAAATTCCTTTATCCACGTAAGTTTTTTGGAAATTATTTTTACGAGTCATCTGTCAATCAAATGATTGTTCTGCTTTTACTTTGCAATGTTTTTGGCTTTGGATTACTTCGAGTATCTTTGAGTTGTATGATTGTTTCGTTGGTGAACAATAAAAAAATATTCTGTTTCCGAAGTAAAAGCTTGACATGTTATCCAAGTACTTTTGGGGCCAACACTTGTAAAGTCATTGCGATTGTACTGTACACTAAGTTAGCGTTTATGCCTATTTCATCAAAAAGGTTGTAACTCTTCAACATCTTGGATACTAAATAAATCAGTACCCAATTTAATTTGCACATGTGACTATTTTTATGCCGATTTTTGTTGTAATTTGACTCGCCTTTGAAATATTGTTACAGATCTAAATCCAACGGTTTTCATTGCCGGGACGAGCATGCAAGCAGTAGACTGCGATATCGAAACCTGAACCGCACAATTAGTGAATGTTGCGATGTTCCAACATCACCACAACCCAAAGCAAACGGTAAGACGTGGATATTTTAGCCTTCAAAAAGGCATTCAAGGCAAGTGTTTCACTGTTGACCAAAATGTTAGGAAAAACCTAAAATGCATTCTCGTCTAATTTGAACTTTCTACGTTTTGCTGTTTTCAAAACATTGAATTTCAAAGTTAACAATTTTCCTCTTACTTCAGTGTTGCCATACTGCCAGTATTGTGACATAAGATTAAGTTTTGGAAAATTGGCATGAATTTACTTGAAAAGCAGCTAATTTGCAATTCTGACCCTTTAGTTTGTTTTGACAACAACACTATCGAACACTTGTTGAGAATTACAAACATGCAGTAACTTTTTGAAATTATGTTTGCATTTGGCAACCTTGGCAAAATTCGTAAGAGGAAATCTAAATTGTCATATTTTGGGAACGAAAGGTCGTAGAAAGCTCAAATTTGGTGAAGCAAGTCTTCAGAGCTGTGAAAAAATTTTGTGAGAAAATCGAGCAAAAAAGTTTTCAACCTGAATGCCCTTTTAAGATGGGCGAGCTTGGGCAAAATTTAGACAACTTTAGAAATTAAGGGAGAAATAATTGCGCAAAAAATGGTGTAGACAATGCTCAATTCTTGAGATGGACCCGAGAAAGATCTCACTATCTCATAATGCTCTAAGCATGATATAAACAGTAGTTTGCGAACTATGGTTGGTGAAAATGTTTTAATTTTTCAATTTGACTTAAAATTGCAAGTCAGATTATCTTCATCCTTCACGGTGGATCGTGAAAATGACGTTACGTTTCGGTTGATCTAGTTACAAGTGATTTGCAGTGTGTGTACTCAGTAAATTTACAACTACAATACAGTGACAGACGATCGTTATTGCTACTAATATTACTCAGACTGACAACAACTTGTTGTTGTCTTTTCTTCCAGTTAATTGAGGTCACTTTGTCAATTGGTCATTCATTAAAACAAAGTCTATTTACTGTGTGACCAGACTCACAATAACTGTGTGACCAGACTCACAATAACAATGAAACAATCTCCGAACCAGGGGTGAACTGGAAAGTGGGGTCCGAAATTTCAATTCCAGAGATTGTATCCCGAATATTAAATGCGCAATAATTTTTCTATCTACTCAAAGTTTATAAGCGTACGTCATCAATTGGTCATGGCTTGAAGTTTTTATTACGTATCATATGTGTATAAATGAAACCCCAATGGAATGTTCTGGTTTGATGTGCAGTAGTTAGTTGCGCGCATGTTAAGGCCAATAAAAATTTTTTTCATTTCATTTGCCCGTAATTATTATATATTAATGTATGTAAGTGCCGTACTTGTACCGGTCGCATTATTAATTAAGGTGATTTTTAGCGGCTATTTATTGATGTTTGTTATTCGGCCAAAGTTTTGCACACGCTGCGTTCAAATAGCCTCAAGGTTCTTCCGTCCTTATTCCAATTTTTCTAAATGTAGCGAAATTGTCTGCTGACTGCGTCAAAGAATAACATCAATTAAACTTTCATTTTGTCAATAACAATCATTTATAAATACCGAAAACATGTCATCACCTATGTTCATTCTCTTTTTAATTACACAAGATGTAGCAAAAGGACAAATTGATGTGCTTGTAAATGTTGATAAGGTTTCTACCATCAATTTTGATAAATTTATGACAAGTTACAACAGATACAAATCTGCGCTACTTGCATTTGTACAACGTGTACTGTACATCATCTTTGCAAGTTTTACTGCTACTAACCAAGTCCAGTGTGCTGTCTTGTGCCCATGTTCTTAAATAGCTTTTTTTTAGTTAATTCCTTTTTTTTAAAAGTGTGTTTTATGTTTTACGCTTCCAAAATGACAGGCTATACTTAATTCAGTTCGCAAAATAGTAAATAAATGTCACAAATTGTTGAAAAACTCGCAAGATATTGAAGAATGCTTATTACCATTTTACCGAAAAAAGCTTCATATGCATTATGCAGTATGTTAAAACTTGTTCAAAAAAATTTCATTGCAGAAATGCAAGTTGCAGTGCAGGGTTTGCGGTTTTGACGCTGTCATCAAAAATTTATCGTTTCAAACTTCAAGTATTTTTGTACGCGCGCTTGTTTTGCTCATAGATCGTGGGCGTCTACTGCGTGTTTGCTTTCTGATTGGTTAATCATTACCACTTTCGTGTACAAGAATGTTTGCCCGACTCTGGCCGCAACGAGGGTTTTATGCTGTTGACTAGGCTTTTAATGCACTTGAACACTGGTCATACGTGGTTAAAATATGTGTCTGGGGGTATTGTGTTGAAAAGGTATTATTCCATTGTTATTTTAGTGCGAAATAAATTTACCTACCTTCTTTTATGATTTGTTGTTTACGCTACGCTTAAACTCAAAAAATCAACCGTGACTGATTTCGACTCTAGATAGTTAACTTTTTCAACAGTTGCTTCAATGATTGTATCAATCACGAAAAAACCATTTGAATTGATAGTTTAAGTCTAAATAAGGCACTCTGGCTTTAATTTTCAAGTTTGTTATGATGTCTTGTTTTGCGATCTAGAACAAAGTAAGGTAGTAAATAAACTACAGTACAATAAATACACCTGTTACTATTAATTTTTTAAAACAAAATGGGTAAAATTCGAATGCATTATTCTTGAAACTTTTTTGCCATGGTTTATAACCTTAAGTTTTAGAATCATATTAAAATGTGAATCTTTCAAAAACTAAATAAGTGGTTGGCATTTCTTAAGGTAATATGCAAATTATTAATCAGCAAACTGGGTGGCTGCTTGACTCGAGCACCCTGAAGGTCCCTTCGCTGCCTCAAAAATTAAAAAAATTTGTAGCAACTGCTTTTAGCCGTGTGTATTAAGCGCAGACCTATGTACGCCTATATTTAGCGGTTTTGAGTTAGAGATTAAAAGTTCCATCAATCATGGTTCTCCGTTCCAATGCGTTTCCCACGTGGCTGATTGATTGCACAAGTGGAGCACCATTTGTTTGTAGTGTCCGTCTTTCTAGAAGTAACGGTCTTGCTTCTAACTTTTTAACTAAAATAGTGATAATAGGATTTGACCCAATACGTTATCCTTAGTTTGAAACTGAGTGTGAAATCCAATTTTTTTAAGTTTTTGCAATCCCAACAGTATCATCTAGGTTTAACCAACAAATTTTTTCTGTGTTCTTATTTCTGGCAATCATCTTGAAAACATGGAAGAAAATTGCATGAACAGAGCTTTTGAAAAATCATTTGGCCTGTTGCCCATTGTGTCTTGTGTGCTTTGTGCTTTTGTCTTTTCTTTTTTGGTCTTGATGGTCGAACTAGAAACTAGCATTGTGCGATAATATTGCTCTTAACCATTGTAACTTTTGATATGTGATATTTCTTACTTTTTCTAGGAGCTTCTTTTCAAATTCACGGTCTGGTTCTGCAAATTTTCTAGGTTTTTGAATTATCATTACCTACGTTACTAGTAACCATAAGTTGTCATCAATTGGACTTGTCTTGGAGTCTGCGCGAAAAAAAGTTTAGCTCTTTTTTAATTCTTAATCGCCTAACCGGTATTTATTCCCACGGTAAAGTTATTACAAACGGAACATTCGGCTTTGAGCGGTAATAGTAGGAAGTTCAATTTACTATACTAGGGCGAAATATCTCCCTTTCATTGCTGTTGTAGATTGCCTTGAAAACATGTCCCAAAAAATCATACACATGTCGAAAGGGTCCACTAAACAGCTTTGCTGGCACGTTCAAGTTTTTAGTCTTAGCTCGAAACTCCGCAGTTACATGCTTATGCTTTTCAGGTTTGCCCCAGACGCAGTATAACGATGTTGTCCAGGATCCTCGCAGAAGAGCTTATTCTGAGTCTGATTCGAATCGACGAAATGCAATGAACATGAGTCGAATGTCAGCCTTGAAAAAATGGCGCAAAAAACTCGGACGTAGTGGAAGCTTCAAAAAACGCCGAGATGAATCAGGCAGCAGCTGTAAGTAGGAATGCTTGTGACTTCAAGAATAGGCTATAAGTACAGGCAGTTCAAGTTAACGCGAAAAGTATCAAATTTACTTTTACTGTGCTAAGAATATTGGTAACTTGGTAGCTACCAGTAGGTGTTTGCTGCAAGACTAAGTTTGCTACCGATCCGGTATGACGAGTGTTTAAAAGTTGCTAATGTATGTACAACTTTTTTTGATTTCATTAATTGACGTAACTTGTGTATTAGGACAGCATGGTTGATAAGTAAGTGTTTTAGTAATATTTTGACGTGCAGTATGATATATTTAACTTTATATTTCTGCGACATAATTAATAACTCCGCTCTTGCAAAGACAATAAATCGGTTTGCCAGCTAGCGGCATTGTTGATTGCAGCAAAATTCTCCGTTGCAAGAATGTAACTTCGCGTGCTTAAAATTGAGAATACCTACGTTCTTCTTTATCCAGCTGTTCTAAAGGATATCCCGATAATTTAAAAAGTGTTATGTTCACGGTTGTCTCGCTCACGCTCTTCCCCTTTTCGCGCTGGTTGTAATTCAATAGGTACTGGCGTATGATATTGAACGAATGTATGGTTTACTTTTAAATCGAGTAGATGCTTATATTGTTTGGTGTTTACTTACGTTTAAATATCTTACATACAGGTAGCCTGGGGCCACGTTTTGTTCACTTTAACCAAAATTTCAGTTTGCCAATCGTCGTCTTGTCGTTTCTCGCAATATTATTAGATAAACGGCCGCATATAACCAACGTTTCCGGAATGTTTGGAGAAGATGATCTAATTTGACGTGATTTGCCTAATGCATGTCGCCTAAATCTCTGCACTCTCATAGTATATTCTCAAATGAGATTTTGCACGTTCCTCAAAATTCTTGTTTCCTGCACCGTTGATCGTGCAGAAAATAATATGGAACAGTAGCTGCAGAGTTGTTGCTATAAAAGTTGTGATCAGTTCCACGAAACAGACGACCATTTTGTGAGCCATTGATTTTTTTTCAATTTGGTGTACACCGCAACTAATGCAAATAGCTCATGGGTTGTTTCCTCTTGTCCTACCTTATCCAGGCAAGACCACGATGCCATTCATGTGCCAAAGAGGGTTTCAAGAATCATCTATCCTCTTAACAAGTGATCATTAGTCATCATTTGGACTTTTCAAGCAACCGCTGGCGAAAAGATCATTACTATGTTTATTTAGAAATGTATCTCTTCTCGCATTAAAAACTAAACTTCATTTTTTGATGCGAAATGGACGTTTTGACCCAGCTCTTATAGTGCCGGGCCGTTTTGACTGTAGTATAATTAACCGTTACCCGTTCACGTTTTTGGCTATGATTAGATATAGTCAGCATACTTTACCCACTGCGTTTTGGCTGACACACTAATCTGTCTTGTCAAACTTGCATTGCTTAAAGGTCACAACCCTAACCCAACAGCACCATTTTTGCGTGTTTTATCCGTGCATTTTTGCAGGATTAAGCTTGTATTGAATTACCAGACTTAAACTTCGATATCATATAATTTTCTATGTTTTGTAAAGGTTAATTTTATATGTGATTATCTTCTCAGCTGGCTCACATAGTCACTCAGTAGCAAGCATAACTTCCCTGGAAAAAGTAGAGGAAGGAAGACAACTACGAATGAGTGTTTCCTCAACCACGTACGTATTTTCTATCTGAAGTTCTTGCACAGCCAGGGTTGTTGCTCAATCAAAATTGGCGAATTTTTTATGAATAAACTTTTATTTAACCAATACTGCTGCATATTTATTTCGTTTGCTTTGTGGTTCAAGTTATTCCATCCCTGCTTAATTTAGCCAATAGTTGTAGACTCAGTCGTTATAACTTTGAATATGAATTCGTTGGACTCTGTGTGTGTGTGTCGTTATCGATTGTTTCCACAGTTCTAAATCGCTCCCAATTCCAAGTCCCGAAAGTTTTTTTTATGTTACTCAACCATCTCGCGCTTCAAGCCAGGTTAATTGCTTTGATCAAAACTATATGCTTCAGCAATAACTTTTAGCGCTTAACCGACCGGAATGCTTTTATGGAATTTTAAACATCTCAGAATGTGTTTTGCTGTTCTGAAGCGGAAGGACTGCCAACACATCGTGTTTTGGGACTGATTTGTTCTCTGGTTTTTGTGTTGTTCTATAATCGTTTCTTCTTGCCTTGTCCTTTTGTTTTCCTTCCTCAAAAAAAGACGTTCATGTGCACTAATCGAATCTTTCAGCAGTTCCGAGCCCCATCAACCTCCAACGAAGTCCAAATACAGTACAAGAAAAAGTTGAGTAACAGCTTTTTTGCGTTACAGTTCATCCAAGCGCAACACTTTAACTGATGAAATTTCTGAATTCAACGGACTCTCACTTCACGAGGAAGACGAGACGATTAAGCCGAACGAGTTTCCCTCTGAACAGCTAAATTCCACGCATGAGCGAACACGCACTCCATCCAACGAATCAGTGTTCAACCACGACACAGAGCTTATTTATCAACGATTTCTCGAAGGTACGTACCTTGGACTGCGCATTGTACAAGTCGTTAAGTAGATGAGCAGAGAACGACAGGTGGTCGTCTCAAGAAGACATTGCAAGTGTCCCAAATCAAGTTGTGGAGATGAGGAATCTTGAGAGATAGGGTAGATATACAGTTCATCCAGTCACTCTCGTTAATGGTATCGCGCTGGATGTTAAATAATGGGTTTACAATATATATCGTATGACGTAATATAGCGGTTTCTACGTTTGCATATCTCCAACTATTATTTAGAAAATTATTTATGCAGTTTTGCACTCGGTTTGGCATTCTACACTTAAATGTAATTAATGTTGTTGAGTGTTCAACTTTGCATTTTTGTTTAATTGTCGGTTCTAGGCGAACTGAAAGTACCCGCAGCAGTTAGTACGTAGGTCGACCTTGATATTTCTTGAAAGTTTTTGCGCTGCTTTCTCGGTATGTCAAGTGCGTTTGTAAAGGTTTTTCAAGAAATTTTCCTCTTGCACGCTAAACTGTTGGTTAACACGTTTTTAATTACAAATATCCAATTTTAGTTATTTCCGTATTTCATCCGCTACCAGTCAGTAACCGTTTTCACAATATAACAGCTCTGACTAAAAGACGGAAATTAGGAAAAGGAGGAAAACTTGACATTAAGAAATAGAGCATTTTTAATATTTTTTTTTATAAAATGCGAAAATAAACTAAGCATGTAACTTTAATTTAAACCCTTACATGTATTTCAAACCTTTCCTGCTGTTTCCTTTTCGATTATAGATTTTTCCTTTTTATTATTCATCTTCCAATTTAAGTGTTGTGGATTGTTACAGAACACACTTGTTACGACATAATGCCGACCAGTTGTAAGTTGGTTGTGTTCGACACTCGCTTGCAAGCTCGGAAAGCCTTCCATGCTCTCATCGCCAACTCAGTCCGCGCTGCTCCTTTGTGGGACTCCGAAATTTGTTGCTATGTGGGAATGCTAACTGTTACCGATTTCATCAGAGTCATATTAAAAACGCACAAGTATGTAAGATTGCATCAATGAAATTATGCCTTGAATTTCGTTTTGATTTGCCCTCTTAAATCGAGCTTTTTCTGCATTAAGCCGTTGTCCACAATTGCAAGAAAAGATTTTCTCAGATTTTTCCTGAAGTCGCCGTCTTAGGCTGTTATTTTAGTAGGTAGTGTATAGTTTATCAATCTACTTGTGATGTAACTCATGTGCTAGTTCGTTTGTTTTTCGACTTTTCATAATTTTTTTCGGAAAATTTGTTAATCGGCAAGCAACAATCACAATAATTATGCTGAATTAAATTATAAAAATTGCTTCATGCAACTTACACTTCTTTTTCATTTCGCGCTTTTCCGCAAGTGTTGGACCGCAGTTCAATTAAAGCAGCCCCCCCCTTCACGCTTTTCTCTCATCATTTTGTTCAGATGTGACGTTCTTAGCTATTTCAACTTTGATCCTCAATGCAATTGTTACATCTTAACCGTGGTTATCCCGCACTACTGGCCGTTTTTGCTTTCACATGCAAGTAAGCTTTTTTTAGGGAAAGGTTGAAGGCTTTGGCAACTTGTAATGTAGACAAAAACAAAAACACCCCAGTTCTTAGTTTTTTTTGCTTTGGTAGAATGAATGGGCTGGTGGAGTCAGTGGAAGAGCAGGAGATCCACTCGTGGAGAACCCTTCTCAACCAGCAATCCTCCTTTTCAAGCGTACGACCAAACGACACCTTGTTGCATTCCCTCAACACTTTGTTTCATGAACATTTCCACGGGTATGTTATTTATGAATTTAATATTAATGGAAGGAAAGTCCTAATGCCGTTTTATCTTAAAGGTTTTTCAATGGCGCTCGTGAAACAATCCAGCATTATTTCCACTATATTTTTCATTTTACCGTCTATACTCAGCTTGATCTAAACCAGCCACCAGAGCTTATTTAGTCTATATAGCAGTACTTTAAAATGAGGTTGGTAACTGGGGAAGCGAAAGTGTGTTTTCAATTCAAAGTAATCTTCATTATACTCGTAGTATTACGCCCCAGCGTGTAATCATCTCTTGCGTCATTGTCTCTTGCCAACACAGCTCCTCTCAAACATGTCGCAGCGGTGGCGAGCAGTTGAAAACGCTGTCTGATTTCTTTGACTAACTTGAGTTTTGATCCTAAGACCTCTCGTTTCGAAGAGAAAGTTGTTACAGCTCGACCAACTGGCCTGTTAAAGCGTGTTGTCTGTTAAATGAATATTTTGTGAAAACAGTCTTTCTAAACGTTTTGTTGTTAAGCTTACGCAGATGATGTCTTCTTCATACGTCTGATGAGACCATATGGCCAAGGCATTTCGCGCATTGTATTCTTCCGCTGTTTGTCGCGGCTATATTTACATTAACATTGTTAGCATGTTTTGAAATCGAATTGTGCACGAAACAGGGTTCAGATTGGGTTTTTGCGTAATGGTTTAAATTTTTACTCTCAAAACTACTTCAGAGTTCCAATAATGGACAACCAAACTGGAGATATATTTCACGTTATCGACCACAAGCGAATCTTACGTTTTCTCTACCTCTTTATGAATGAATTGCCGAAGCCTAGTTTTATGAATAAGGTAAGCTAATGTAACGTTTTATTATACCAATAAAACCATGGAAAGTAATAATTGTGAAATTCTGTTATGCGGGTACTCTATGTATCTTATCTATTTAGCTTTTCTGTGCAAACAACTGTTTTTATGAGATTTTGTCGGTGTTTTTAAACATCCATTATTCTACTTCGTAGAAGTTGAAAATGTATTTGGAACAAATAGTTCTAAACTTTTGAAAGGACGTGACAAATATTTGCTCAAACGTGGAAATTTTTGTTAAAATGTTGCAAGACTCAATCCGAGAGTACGAGAAATATCAAGTTGAAACAAGTTCAAATTCAAGGAAATATATCTTTCACCATGTATTCTGTGCATGGTTATTGAGATTATTTAAGTTAAATTACAGAAATTACTATTTGTGATATGTTTTTAACCACAGTTCATTTTCTCCTTAATAAACGAACTAGTAAATCTTGAGCAGACTTAAACGGCCTGGAGCGTTTATATTAGACTGGTATGAATTTGATAAGCAGTTTGATAACAGTAGTGGTCATTTTTCCCATTTCGATTTTGAGTTAATGATTGCGTACGTGACCAACCTGCGAATTAATTACTTGTCCCCATTATCTCAAGTGCCCACACTTGCGTTATTGCATAAATGGGGACTGATAGCAAATCTGGTTTGTAAGTGTTCAGGCTGCGTACTTTATCGCTGTCTAATTTACGCCTTCCCAAGAATGCATGGTTTGACATCACTGGATGGTGACGTCATCAGCTGGTTGCTCGAAGATTGCCAGCTAATGTGAAATGCTCAGAACCAGCACTCTTCAAACGTAAGAAAAGTCTTGGCTAGTTTTTAGTCAGGCAAATTAGGTTATATGTAGCGAGTAAATGTACTAATTTTTAAATTTTAGACTTTGGGTGAAGTAAAAATCGGGCGATTTGACGACATACCTACGATTACGAAACAGCACACCATACTGGATGCGTTGGAATTACTTATTGAGAAGAAGTTCGGTGCAATTCCTGTTGTTGATAACCAAGGTAGTTAGTTACCTTGTGTTAACGCTTTTATATCGTCAGATTTAAGCTGCTATCATTATTCTAAAATTTACCAGTACATATTTTAGCCTTAAAATCGACTGTCATATGTGAAAAATACACTGGTTATTTTAATTCTAAAGGCTGTTGATTTCATGAGATAAGGACAAAGAAAGACTCAAAAAATTGTTTTAGTTGGTACCAGCAAGTCTATCAATTTCAAAACTTACTAGGGCAATTTTAAAACTTGCTAGGTTAAGCCTTAAAACGACTGCTATTGGTTAAAAATTCGCTGTGGCTATTTTAATTCTAAAGATTACTGATTTTTATTAGTTAAGGACAAACAAAGGCTAAAGAAATTGTTGGACTCGATACCAGCAAAGTCAATAAGTTTTGTTACGTTATAATTTGTATTGGTCGAGCGGTAACGCATTCGTCTCTGGAGCGGGAGGTGTGAGGTTTCAAATCGCGGACCGGTCGAATCAAATACAGTGTTGCCAACGACTCGACACCGCTGCGACATTTCTTCGAAAGAAGCTGTGTTGCCCCGGCGCAATGACGCAGAGATGAGCATCGCAAACTTGCTACATGCTTTGGCGTAATGCAGCCAGAATAATGAAAGATTTGATTATATTTTTTATCCATGAACATGAATAGTAAGGGAATTTTTGAACATTACATTTGATTAGGCAAGGAGCAAACAATGTCAAACTATTTTTTTTTTTTTTCAATATGCTTGCACTGAAGTTTATTTTTTTAACAATTGTATCATTGATATTTGATGCCTGTGACGCGAAAAAAACTTCTTCTCTTTTTACCAAGTTCCAACTAAATTGACTTTAAGCGCCTTAACATTGCTTGAATAGCGTTTTTGTGACGAAAGTCGCATGAATGAGCAAGAAGGCTTGATATTTTGTTGTTCTCTTCAGATACTTCCTCATTGGTAGTATTAGTCACGTGGCAATCGTAAACAGAATTTCAAACGGCAGTTAATATGAGCATATGCTGCTGTTCTACGCGTCTTTCTTTTGCTTAAAAAGTTTAAAACATCATACCTTGGTGACTCTTTCAAATCAAAATAAAGATTGATTATATGTATTTAATTTATCTGCGATTTCTTTTTTTTTGCTGACTTCGCTACTGTGAAGTCTGTTATCAAGCTCAGCTAACAACTAGATGTCTTCAAAACGTGCAATTTCGCATATCCTGCAAAATTAGCCAGCCCACTCTTAATTTTCACGGTTTATTTGAGCGTAAACTTATTGTATCTGATATGATCCTTTTCGAATCCTCCGGTCTTGCCTATTCGTTTTTTCACTTTATGTCATTTTTAAAAGCAATCTATTCTATTGGATTGCTACAAAAACATGGTGACCCAAACAGAAAGTTGACATACAAATCGTAGCATGTCATGCTCGTACTAAAACTTATCAAGACTTTTGTCATGCTCTGTGTTCGGTTCTCTGCCAGATTGCCAGAATCGGAATCTTACTGGTGGGATAACATCATTGCATCGCTCCAAGGAGTGGCTTTGGTCTTTCCTCCTGCTGGTCTTTCTCCGGTTTGCCCACGTTGAGAGCCAGCGGTTTTCAAGCTTCAATAGAGCTGCTAAACGTCTTTGCCCGTGCCATGCTCGTACTTCATTCGGGGTAAAATAGCGAAGCCGTCTGCCTGGCGAATAGCGAGTCGTAAGATAAGACGAATGGTTACCTTTACCTATCAGCCGGTCCGCTTATGTGCTGATGGAAGGTCCATTTTTTGGGTGGTGTAAAAATGGCCACGTTTTTGGGTCTTCCAGCCCACCTAGGGTTCCGTAGTATAGCATTTCTGCTACACCATGCTGTCATTAACAGAAAAAATCCGAATAACTCCAACAAATCAACACAACATTGTGTTCAACATCTTTCCTTCTTGTAGGGGACGTGGTGGATGTATTTTGCAAGCTGGACATGATTTCTCTGGCCGCTCAAGGGATCTATCACGACCTTTCCATGACTATGGAAATAGCTTTGGCGTACCGTTTTACTCCGCTTTTTGAAGATGATGACGCCACAGAGACGTCATCAGACAGGTAATGGTGTTTTTATCACAGTTGCTGTAATATGTTCAAAGATGGTATCAGTGATTTTTGGTTTGATATCTATTACCTATTTTTCAAAAAGAGCATTAAAAACTAATGCTGTTGCCATCAACCAGATTTTTTCTCGCAAATCAGATTTTTTACTTCGTACTTGTTTGATTATTTGGTACCTACAAAACACTACAGGAAGTGCTGGTGTTAATTAGTATGTTACAGTATCAAAAACGTCACATTTCTATATATTTATATCACTAAGAAGAGAATTTAATTGGCAAAACTAAACATAGTCGATTAGAATTCTACTGTGAATAGGTATACTTTGATGATAAAGATTGATGTAGCTTCCGTCGATTGTTAATAGATTTAACGTACTACGGTGATTGCCGCGGTTAGTTTGCTGCATTTAACCACGTGCTTAATCGCTCTGGCCTTTTCTATTCACACGTTACTTGTAACTAAACCGTTACCGCCTATTTGAATGATGAAATTGGCGGTTAGAGCGCTTTGCTCCAGCTTCTTGTATCTCTATTATATGTTGACGAATGATTTCTGCGGCGTTTTTCAGCAAAATTAATTTCAGCCAAGTGTTTTTACTTGTTTTTCCGATTAAACTTTGCCATTAAACCTAAAATTATGTAGAAGCGCTGCAAGTTAGCGGCATTTCATGGCAGCTGGCCAATTTTTTTCGAGAATATCGTGAAAGGTTATGCAATCGCATACAATGCAGTTAATATTACATCTACTGTACAAGGGTTAGGTATTGCGTGAAATAAATTTAGAAGAGCGTACTCTGATTAATTAAAATGCCTGTAAATAAGCACGTTTTGGCGGTGTGCCGTCTTGCGCAGAATTCTTTCTAGTGTACAACAGATTGTCAGGTTTTGCAAATTTTTTAGGTTTGTTCGTTTAAACTTTGAATGCGATATTATTTGCGCAAATTTCTACCGATATTACAAAACAATATCAAGCTACAGTAGACTAGAACGTGACTTCGCAAGCGATATCTGGGGACTTCGCGGCATTATCCAACTTTAATGAACAAGCCTTAAAATAGTGATCCGATTGCTTTAAATAAATTTGTAAAAAATGTGGTCATAGATAGTCAGATGAATAATTTAAATGAGCCTAACATAACAGTTTGCAATACAACAAAGCACTTTTTACGAGTTCTTAAACAGTTTTTTACTCCATTTGAAATACTATAACATAAAGCAGTCTCAAAAATTCCAGCGACACACGAGCAAATTTCGTTACATCAACCAAACTGACTGCCTTGTATGATTCTGAAAACGCTCTTACGCATCGCAATTCAGCATGTAGTATTGGTATGCCGGTTGTTTAGAAATTAAAGCTTCCCTCCTCAGCAGCATAAACTAAAATAAAAAAGTACTAAAATTATGCTAATTTACAGCAGACATTTATTTAAGTTTTTTACTAAATCGTTTATGCTTTTGCCACATAGCCTTCAAATCGAGTGGTATAATTTGACAAATTGCAAAAAAAGGCGGAGAATTAAATTTTATTTTCCCTAGTTAATGCTTCGCTCACAAGTTGTCACCGATCGATGAGAATAACTTGGTAAACCATCGCAGTTTTCTATACGCCCTTTAATTAACGCGATTTGTCGAGATGACTACCCAGCATGCTTTTGTGAAGATTTAGCTTAGAAGGTGAAAGATGCTGAGAATGCATCGGCATTTCAGGCTTTTATTGTTTATAATTTTCTCTTGAATCATTAGCTATGTGGGCTTATCTAACTCAGCTACTCGACATGAAAGTGGAAGAAGTTTGAAATAAAAAATGGCTTTGTAAAAATACGTAAATGAACTTCAACCTAGTCTAATGAAGAAAACGTCATAAATTTTCGTGTGAGCGATAGAGGTAGGGACCCTAATTTCGAAACACGCTGTATAATGATTAAATCCATTATTTAGCATTAAAACTTCCGTGCCGGTACTTAAATTCTTCAAAACCTTGAGCTATTAGAAAAAGTGCTCTTTCTCAACGTCACAAGTGACAATTTCGTGAAAAAAACAAACTCAGCCATGTAGCTCAAATTTATCAAAGCTATCAAGCTCAACTTGAGTATAACATCACAAGCGTTATCTAGGGATATCCAATTTCAATGTTTTGATGTTAGATTATGTTAAAAAAAAATGTTTGTCTTGGTGCTGTTTTGTGTATTCAGTTTATGATTCTGTTTAGTTATGAAGTTTACTTTACTTGTAAATATCTACCCATTCCGAAAATTCGATCCATCTAGGTCTAAAGGTTCAAAAGTTCAAAAATTTGTTGCCCCATTTCGGTACCCCCAAGTTTTGTCAAATTTTATCTCTTCTTTATGTTGGTCTATGCTAAAAATTTCATGTGTTTAGCCTGAGTGGTTAAAAAGTTTCAACTTTGGCGGCCCCGTTTTCGGGGAAACCCCCCATTTTGGTACCCCAAACTTTGGTCAAATTTTTCCTATTTTTTATATTTGCGTACCTCAAACACCTCATGTTTTCGGCTTTAAGAGTTAAAAATTTTGAATTTTGGAAGGCCGTATTTGGATGGGACTCCCCGTTTTTAGACCGCAAATTTTTGTTAGGTTTAATTTGCTTCTAATATCTACCTAGTCCAAAAATTTGATACATCTGCCTCTAACGGTTTAAAAGATCAAAATTTTAGCGGCCCCATTTTACGGGAATCCCACATTTAGGTAACCCCAACTTTTATTTTATCTTCATATTTACCTACACTGAAAATTTCGTGTGCCTAGCATGAGTGGTTAAAAAGTTTCGATTTCGACAACTCCGTTTAAAGGGGAAAACCCAATTTTGGTACCTTAAAAATTTTTCAAATTTTCTCTTTTACATTTAATTTACTTCAGCAATTCATGTTTCTTGCTTTAAAGGTTAAAAAGTTTGAATTTTGGAGGGGCCGCTAGGCGGGAACTCCCCATTGTGGAACCCCCATCTTTTGTTTGGTTTGGTTTATTTTTAATATCTACCCATTCCGGAAATTAGATCCATCTAGTTGTAGCAGTTTAAAACTTCAAAATTTTGGAGGACCCAATTCAGGGGGATCCCCCAACCTGGCACCCCCGATTTCAGTCGGGCACTAGCCCTTTCTGATATCTTCAATCGCTTAAACTTTGAATACAGTGCGTTTAGCGGTTTAAAAGAAGATAGCCGGAGAAGAATAAGAAAAAAAGAAAAACAAGAAAAATAGTATTGAAGTTGGGGTAAACGAACATAACCAAAATAAAGGCGGTTGATAGTGTGCCCCAAAATCAGAAATCATTTTCCATTGAAATCGGTGTTACCAAGATATATTGGTTCAAAATCGTTCCCTTTCTGCCCATTTTCGGCCTGTAACATTTTGGTCACGTGACCGGGCGCCCCCAAACTCGGCTAGCATAAACCATTTATAAGCACCCACATTGTGTACAAATTTCAGCTTTACACGCCAAGTGCTTTTGGAGTTATAGGCGAATTAATAAATTTTTTAACCGAATATCACCATTTTTAATGTTTTTTTGTGTGTCAGTTCACGATCATGTGACCTAGGATCCCCCGAAATTGGCACACATAATGCATTCATTAATTCCCATGTTAAGTCCAAATTTCAACTTGCTAGGTTTAACCGTTTGTTCATTATGAGCAAATCAATGCTATCTGCCAAAATTCGCGAACAAAAATAAAGGTTCGTCGCGCTCACGCGAGTTCCCAAATATAAATCAATATTGAAATAAGTTTTTTGTAGGTGAATGACAAGCGTTTTTAGGTCTCTCAGCCAAATTTACTTGCTGAAAATATAATGCTTTTAGCCTACGTGTGTACGCCTTTTCACAGCTAATTACCCATATAGAATACAGTTACATGAAATTGTCATATAGAAATAAAATCGTGGCGTAAGCGCCGATAATATTGTTTTATAGACCAGTGTGTTAAAGACTTAATATTTTTATTTGCGTGATGCTACTTTTATTAAATTTTGCTGAATTTAATTCTCAAGGCTTGAGGTCCTAGCCTAATGTTGTCTGACCAACACTATTCCAACTACAAACGAAATGTTGCTAAAATAGCATCGGCTATGAAAGCCATATCAGCTGGTTAGTGGTGATGTTGTTTGGTGTTAGGATTTTGATTGACAGGAGGTGGTATGTTTCTTTTACCTGCCAGTTGGTCGACCGGTTACGCGTTCGTCTCTGGAGAGGGAGGTCAGAGGTTCAACAAATCGGACGCAAGTGTTGCCAACCGCTCACCACCGCTGTGGCATTCCTTGGAACGGAGCTGTGTTGCCTTGGCGCAATGACTTGGTGGTGGACCTCACCAACTCGTTTCACGCGTCGGCGTAATACAGCGAGTATAGTGAAAGATTTAATTTGATTTGGTGTGTTTTTTTTGTATGGGCAGAGACTGGAGAATATCCTTAAACCTGCAGCCCAAATTTTTTATCTGCAAGACGGCGGAGGTTGAGTGCGCCCAAAGCCGTTCTTCTTAAAAGAAAAATGTTGCTAGTATGGCGCAATTTTGGTGAAAACATCAATTCTCCATTTTATGACGATAACAATGGTCCCGCGAGTTTCATACGATGAAACAGAGAGTTTATGCAAAATTTCGAGATTTTTAAAACCGGGTTTAGTTGAGTTTTAACGCAGTTTTATCAATTTAAACCAAACTGTGTTGATAATCGCTTGTTTTTCGTTTAGGTCTTCGCCTACCCCTGTGCACAGAAATCCAGGTAGAACTGGGCAATCGAAAGATTACGCCCCGACACCAATCTCGGCCCACTTGAACGAACACAGCAAAAGAACAGAAGTAATGGGACGAGGTCATGCTCAGTCCTCGGCCATTCGCGGCCACGCTGGTAAGCATTTATTTTAAGTTGATTTTGGAAACAACTTGCGGATGGCACGAATTTATTTGAATTTGGTTGCGTATTTGATTTTGCAATAGATTTTAACTGGACTTTGCTTCTTAAAAAACTGAAATTTCGTAAATGGCCTGCGAAAAGTTTTACTTTTAAAAGTAACAGTTTTTCAAATTTTTTGCAATGTTACTGACTTCAATTTCATGATTAAACTAACAATTTTTAAACTAATTTTAGACTCTGGAGCGTACAAATTAAACTGCAGTAAGTTTCACCACGAAAGCCAAGTGATAGCTGCGGTATACATTTAAACAAAATATTTGAAATAAGAATGATAGTCGTAGTCGAACCGTCACATTATAGCGCAACACCTTTTTGAATTGTTTTTCTCGCTAAAGCGATTTTAAAGTCCTTTTCGCCCTAGAAAAAGCGACATTATTGAAGTGAAAATGTGTTGCAGTTTGGTTTCAAAGGAGCACAATCAAAGACCTCACGTTCAAACGTACAACATAACCGTAGTGGTTCGTGACGCTAAATTTTGTGTTTCTTTGAAAAATATGTTCCAAGTTTCCCATACTCTCGCTTGCCATTGACTTGCGATATAATAAGGAAAGAACCAATTGGCTTGAGAATTATTGAGTGTTGTGATTTAACCGCGACGAATAGAAATGTATTATTGCGCGACAATCGAGTATAAATGTTCAACTAGATTGACGTTGGGCGTTTATTTCCACCTTTGAGCGTAAAATGCGAGAAAAGGTTGCAATAAACGTTGCAGAATGCAGTCTGCAAATAATCAATGGTATTACCCCCGGTTGTTTTCGACTTGTTTTGTTCGCATCCGCTTAGCGCGTTGTTGACTCATGCGTAGCATCACTGGCCTGGTTAATCAACAGCTAACAACATTGCGAAACAATTAAAGGGAAGTGGCTAAGTTCCGATCAATAAAACTTCAATTCAAGAGGTTTAGGCACATCGATATTTTCGCTATGTCAGTTTGTTTCTGTAAGACAGCAGACAAATCTTTGGAATATTTAATTTACGAAGGATGAAGGTTACATAATACTCAATTTTCAGAAACCCAGTTGATTTTGCGTGCACTCCTCCTAACTTAAGAACACGACCCTCAAATTCACTATGGAGTTGTGACGCCTTTCTGTCTTCATAAAAAAACTTGTTTTAAACGAGAGTGTAAAGAAAACCTTTCGGATTAACTATAGTGCGCATTTTATCGATCATTTGGAGTAGGCTTTAGTGATTCGAGCGTTGGCATAGTTTCAATTCCAAGTCGGTTCTACCCAAAGACTTTAAAACTGATATTTACAGCTTCCTCTCTTAAAAGAGGCTTTGTGCAAATCTTCACCATGTGCAGCTTAACTGTAACGGCGAAAAATCGCTTCGCTTTTTTCGAACCAAAGATGCCACTTGGCAATAAATACAGTAAAGTGGCCAACAATTATTTTTTTTTCATCAATATCTCCATTTCCCTTTCAGACAGAGTTGATGATATTCCCGTTCACCATTTGCCCATTAGGACAGCTAGTACAATCGAGTGCCAGCCTGTTTACTTGGGATCGGCGAGAAATGTAGTTGCAGGAAAAAACGGCGAGGATGACGTCATCGAGAGCGGTCGGGCGCGTGTTGGCATGCTCGAGCTGCAAAGCGATTGCAGTTGCTGCAATTGTTTGCCGCATTCGACGACAACCGACAGACGAGCCGTCTGAATTTTTCAACGTAATGTACCGAATGTTTTTCAAAGACGATTGATAAGTTGTTTACACCAACCGCCGTTTCCTTTCGTGACGTCATCATTATCTCTGCTGTTCGTGTGTTCTGTTTGCAAAAGCTGCTTTTATGATCAGTTGCTAAATGCGGATACGGCATGTCCATTTAGATTAGAACAATTTCGTTCAATTTCTATCTATGATACATTTTTTTTTGTAAGAACCAATGAATTTTGATTGAGGCTGGCTGTTTTTAAATTTTCACGAATTTCTAGCCTTATTTGTTTTTAAATTTTATTGGAAAATCCAAAATGGATAGACACAGATTCATCTTTGTTTAATGAAAACTTGTCTTTTGTTTTTAACCATATTTGTTGAAATAGCCTTCTAATAAATCAGCAATGTCAGTTCGGAAAAGGTTGAGAAAGCTCTTTTGTTTGCTTGCGTATGCGTTGTACTGGCCCATTTTTAAAATACTTTTTCCATGCCGAGGCTAGTATTGTTCTCAGTTTATTTTTAAATTTTAAGGACAAAGGAGCCTCGTGTTCTTATCAAATTGTTCGTATAAGAAAAAAATGTAGTCGACTCTTTCTTATGCAAATGGAACAGAACTTTAACTTCGCCAATAAAGTAAAAAAAAAAACAGTCAAAGTACTAAGTATTATAGAACATTTTTAGGCTGGAATTAAAAATTTTAAAATGACCGACAGTTGGCTTTAAGCAGTTAAATGTTAATTTTTGGTTTGGTTGTAATCGTGCTGATTCTGGCCTTGGGAGGTTCGAAATTTCACGATTTGAATTTTAAGTTCGATCATTATTACACGCAAATTTGTCGTTTTTTTTACTGCGGTGTGACTGACTCTTACTATGATACACTTTGAACGGTCGCTTCTACCCAATCTGGGTTAGCCTCTGTTTTACCGTGGTCGCGCGTTTTAGAGTCACTTTAATGTGAAGCCTCCACCGTGTGTGGTAGGTGGGTTAGCAGGTGATAGCTTCACTCAAAAGACCGCAAAGCCCTTTCGCTTTTTTTTCTAGCTAGGGCAAATTGACAATAATTACAGCTATTGTGAATTGGAGATGTGGACAGACTTTATCTCTACGTGGTGGCTCCAGATGAAGAAGCAAAATTTACAGCCATTGATGCTGGTTGAAGCGGTTGGCTTGGGTTCGATTCTCGGTCGGGTCAAACCGAAGACTATAAAATTGGTATTCACAGCTTACCTGCTTGACTATCAGCTTTAAATGGAACAGTGTGAAGCGTCCACCGTGTATGCTTGACAGATGGGCAGGTGGTAGCTTGACTGCAAGACCGAAAGATCCCTTTACTGTCTTGTGGCTGATGCAGCTTGGTAAATATAAATCTAATAACAGTTACAAGAGGATCAATCGGTCTTGAATTGTAGCCCCATTGAAGTTTCCATTCAATTTTCCCTTGTGCAAGTCCTATGTGATTGACATGCTTTGTATGTAATTAGGATGTTATTAGCATTTGAAAACATCTTGAAAGTGTAACTGTTAAAGTATGCAACACATTGCGTAAAAAGTCGAAGTAATTATGATGTTTTTGAGAAACGTGCTTAAAAGAAATTATTTTGAAACTAAAACCGACGCAAACCAAGCAATTCACTTATGGTGTTAGCGTTAGGTATAACTATCTACGTTTAAGATCTTTAAATTTGCGTACAAATGCCTAATACCTTTCGTTATTGCGTGCAAATTACAGCACTTCAATTGCTTCCACTAGAAGCGTGGGCCCCTTCAATCGTCGTGTAAGAAGTTTCGTAATCTAGTAATAAAAGTAGATTTTTATGCGGCATTTTAATGACTTTTGCTGTTTCTTGTGTGGTTATAGTTGATCGAAAACTAAAAAATACTTTCTCCTTTTTATGTCTTCACTTTTCTTGGAAAAAAATCAGAAGCAACATCAAAAAATAGCCATTGAAAATTTTGGTACCGGTACATTACGTAACACAGAATGAGTAAAAAGTATGTTTGAAGTTAATATTTTGACGTTTTTTTCGGAGATTGACCTTGGAAGCGAACCATGGTCTCGTGCCCCGATATCAATCATAATTATGAAAGTTGGTGTGGATGGTTCCGTGTGACTTGACGTCTTTCGTTTGGCATGTAGAACATTTCTTTAATGATTGATTATGCGCAAACAGTCGTGATTATTTGCTCATAAGTCAATATGAAGAATGGCCTACAGGGGAAGTGCTGTGATTGCTGCAGCAATAGTAGGCGTTTCAAAATAAACAAAACTCACAGACTGTATTGGCCAGTGCTGCAAGTACATGATGCAAAACAAATCATGAAAAACACTAGGAGAAGTTACAACTGCAAAGCCAAACATTGCTGATCAAACTCTCGTTATCCTGCTCTTGCAAATGGCGCAACGGCAAATAATCGGACTCAAACTCCCAAGTGCAAAGGTTCGGTTCCCTACCGTTTCAAATTCCGCATTTTCCGCAAGTGCGGGTAAATACCTGTGTGAAAAAATTGGCTTGTGTTCTTCCAGAAATTTATGTTCGTCTAAAAAAAAATTCTCGTTATCCTTTTGCAATTTTGCGTGCAACGAGGTTGCCACAGCCCATCGTTCAACTGTGTCGGATAGGAGATTAATTTATTATAGATTGAAACGGAGGAAATGGATTTGCGTCTTTTGATTTACGCATACGTATGAACCAGACACTCAACCTTTTTACATGAGGTGTTGTAATGGTGTTCATGAAAAAAATCAACACCATTTCGTCACAAAAGATATCACGGTTGTTATGAAGACTTTTATAAGATAATATTACTGGTGACGTGATACAAGTTTTTGTGATGCAATAGCCTATAATTATGACGAAATAGTGTTGAAAATTATTTTCAACAACATTGCAAAACCTCATTTCAAAACGTTGACTGCGTCTGTCTAACGACACCAATGCAAAGTAGACCTTTTTGGGATCTGTTTGCAAACCTTTTGTCAAGCTGGACCACTTCAACAGGTAGACTGCCTGGCCCCAGCGGGAAATAATCTTCCAAGTTTCTTTCCTAGGACAAAACGACGCATTGCCAGTTTGGAAATCGAACCTAGATATGGCGACTTTTCGATCGGCGTTATTGCTCCTGTGTTGTTCATTGATATCAAAGGTTTCTGTATACTTCTCTGCATTAATTTCCTTTTTTTTTTCAGTTATTCGACCGAAATCCGACAAACCTGCACCTCCATCCACCAACGAAACACTGACATTGCCGCTACCTTTGACCAACTCGGGAGGACAAGGAGATGATGCCTCTGATGATACCCCCCACCAGAGAGTACGACACATCTCTCTCTCGAATCCATTGGTGAAATGTCGCCTTTCTGACAAACTACAGGTGAATATTTGGCGTGCGATAATTATTTGAGAGCTGTTGTGTCGTGTATTCATCTGTGAAATTCTATCCTCAGCCTGCTTTTTTTTCAAGATTCGATTGGCCCACATAGCTTGTTTCGGTTGTCTGGGGAAGTTCTGAATTGAGGCTAGAAATTAAGACATATTCTCTAACAACTATTGAAAACAAAACTTTCTATTTGGTTACAAATATCGTAATAGCATTTCGCCATTAAGTTTTGTTTTTGCTTGAATATTTGGCTTTACCATTCGCCAAATCTTTTGTTTTGGCTTGAATATTCGGAAATGCACGTTTAAGGCAATAAAATATTAATGACCATATTTTAAGCTGCTTTCGCTGTGAAATAATCTCGTGTATCAACAATATTCACGATCAATATTTCATTTAGTGCTATCAACTGAAGGCTTGCGACATTTAATGCTTAGGTTTTTAGCCGTAACCGTATAAAATCGATTTTTTACGTTATAAATTTTAGCATGATTAATTACTTGTTAGCATAAAATACAAATTGATGATTAATTTCAATGAAATTTGCGAGAAAAAAATTTTAAGTTAAGAGATCATAGAAACAAATACATTCTAAATTCACAAAGCAAATCTGCACAGAAACCTTTTGATTAGGAATGGAAGTGATAACTATTTCACCGAAAATTTTTAAGTTTAGAGGATAAAACGAAAATGAAGAATATTCATTCACTTGTTTTTCATTCGCTTTTTTGAGGGTCAATATTAGAGTTGGAGTTAGAATATTTAGGTTTGGGTAGGTTTAGGGGAGTAATGGTTGAGTTTGGATTAGACATAATAAAAAAGTAGATTAAAATTGCTGGTGAAATAAACTCTTCCATTAAGAATATAGCTCGATGAAATTTGATTGCTAATTTTTTCAATCCATTACCAATGTAATGGAATTAATCGTGTTCTACCTTTGTAAAAAGCAAAGAAAAAAAAGGACATAAATTGATTGAATATTAGTATTCCATTTCGCTTGCTAGTTGCTACCAGTTCAAAAATAACTAAATTTTTAAACATATCGTATGTTCAACTTTTAAATGAGTTGATATAAAACTAATTGCAGAATTTAAGTAATGGAATTGCAATTAAAACTAAAAAAATACTAGTTTTAAGATTTTGTTTACCAAGTATTTTCAATAAATTATTTACTATCGCAAGAGTAACGTTAAAATTGGTTTTTAATTGAATTTTAAATGGTTTGTTTTTTCTCTCGAAATGCTTGAATGTGGTTAATATGTGGGGAATTTTGTTTGCCACATCGATATTAACGCAATTTTACGATTCATTGTGCAATTGAAGAGCTTGTTTTTCAGATGGCAAGCCTGAATTGAAACTGACGTGCTAGACCAACGTAATCACGCGTCAGGCATTAATCAAATTAGTTCATTCTAAATTTTGCTTGGTTAAGGCGCTAGGCACTTGGGTAGGCTCGGTTTTGTGGTGGTCAGTTTGTGGTGGTCGGTTTGTGGTGGTCAGTTGACTTGGTTTGCTTGGGCAGGTCTGATTTGGTTGATAAAAGCGGTTTTGCGAGTTCTTGTTTTTAACGCTATAAGCATTTTAAATAGAGTTTTTAAAGGAATTCTTAAAGCTTAACACTTAAAACTATTACGTGTTTAGCGCGGTTTCTTAGTTCCGATTTCGAATCGATTATGATGCGAATTTTGAATCAGATATAGTCAGACACCGCAGAACCTTGTTTTAAAGCCCAAATCTCTTTGGCGTTGAGTCGTAGCGTGTTGGTGCATTCTTTGTGTGTTTTAACCAACTGCAGTTTGTACGCTGACAAGCAGCACTTTGTTTTCGAATAGCAGTTGATTACGACGAGTGAAAATATTGTAGGTGGTCCGGTTCGATTGTTCGCTAGTTGTTTGATGCATCTTGACTGTGATTTTTTTTCAGCATGTTATTGATCTTATGGTCACCACTGATGCAAATCTTCTTGTTGTGATTGGTCAAGCAGATAACCACGTGATCGGTGTCGTCACAATATCAGATGTGCTAAACTACATTATTACTCCTCCCGTAAGTAGACTTTTAACTGCAGTTGTATTTTTTTTTCAATTTCCTTTGCTGTAAATTTGAAAAGACCCTATGACGTAGCAGCAAAGAGGTTGGCTTAGGTGTACTGAAACGTAGCTTTGGCAATGAGAAACGTAATGCTAAGTTCTTGCTAAGATACTGTCGTTTAAAAGATGGCATTGACTGCAGTTTTTTTTTAAGGTTGTTGATGGCTCTACTATAGGCCTACCACATTTTCGTTGCCAAAAAAGAGGACAGGTACGGAAAACGATAGCCAATCCGACCAATCCCGCGGATATTCGTGGGCACTCGAAGTGAAGACCTTTTTCTTTTCTTTTTTGGAATCAATTCAAAACTCGCAGAAAATTGTGGGTTTGCGGCCTGGGGCCTGTTTTGTTTGGTCTTCATTCCACGTATTGAGTTCTAAGTAGTTCAAAAGGGGACTTTTGGCTTCGTTTAGGTGCCCTCGAAGGACAATTCATTTTAAAAGGAAAAAGAAGAGAAATCCTCTTAAAAGAGGATGTATGGTTGCCCTACTCTGCTAACAGCGGAGAGTTAGTTCAAAGTTGATTTAGTTGATTTAGCAAGGTGTGAACGCGTGTTTGCAAAAATGAGGTTTGTAGAAAAAAAATCCCGGGCATGATTGGTTAAAATGAAGGACCAATGAGAGCGCGGTTTAATTTACTTATTATCGTTTGATTTTTGGTTGTGACAAACAATGAAAGCGTACGAGGTTTGTAGTTCGAAGCTCGACTCAGGCGGAAGAGCTCCATTAAAGTGAACCAGCTGTTCAATTGCCAATGGCTTTAATTTCATTCGTTGGTTGAGCATAAGTCTGTCAGCTGTTGTTTTTTTTTTGACTGAGAATCAAATGGCAGCCTAAATTCGTCGATTTCGTCTTTCAAATTTGCTTATTATTTTCAGGGTCACGGTGGTACATTGCAGACGTCCCCAGTGCGTGTCCACCGAAGATCACGGCACCATCTTTCTTCCTTGTCCTCCCCCACTACCTCTCTCCCCTCCGTACAGGATGAGCCGGAATCACCTCTTCTTGATGACGTCATTGGAGGTTGGCCGGAAAATCACGGACTGGAACGACGTCATCCATCGAAGCATTCGTCGTCATCCGAAACCTCGTCGGCAAACGATAGTGGCTATTCAAGCGCGTCGAAACTTTTGAACCCGGGTTCGAGTGCAGAAGAGGGCAAAATGAACGATAATTATAATTCAAATATGCATGTCCTACGGCGTGGCGCAGAGATTGAGCGCGCATAAACTGTTCATTTTGCGAAAAAAGAAACTGCCGCGCGCGCTTGAGACAAAAAAATTAGACTTTGAAAACACTGAAGCTAAACGGCAAATGTTTCGAAAGATTTTAAAAATACTGCAATCTGCAAGACTCAGCTTTTCGGACTTTAAAACATCGAATATCATATGACGCCGATAGATGGGGGTCGGAGGATTTTTCCGAACTTGAGACATCGTGTGTTAGCAAAACGTCATAATTCACCGTATATCAACTACGAAATTTGATTATGGACTAGAGAAAAAAAATTGTCCGAACGATAATACGATGTGTCATACTGGTGATGGAAGGAACTGGAAAACGTCCAGACCTTGTCTTAGTGGGGGGAAGACCTTAAATTTTTCACATAGTGTCACGTTATATTTGAACGTTTCCGCGTATAGTGCCAAATCACTTTGTTGATCGATTTATGTCATATCTACTACGCTGAGAAAATATGCGAGTTCTGGGACATGTATTTCAAAGTTTATAATAGTGATAACTGCAGGTTTGATTGGTTAATGTTGATGCGACCAGATGCTTTGTAACGACTTCGCTGTAAAGAATACTTGGTTTCTAGATTTATTCTTGAGTAAGTTGTGTTCGACTACTTTAAAACTGCAATTTTTTAACAAAAGACGAGAGGTAAATTTCAGTTAGAATGAGCAATATTTGTGTGATAGCATTTTTCTTTGCTGCTTTGCGTCGGAAAAAAAAACTTTTTGTTTCACTGTAAAATTGTGCCTGGTTGAGGAAAAACATTCATTCATTCTTGAGAAAACGCAAGTTCAAGCTGACTGCGCGTAACTTAAGTGTTGTTTCCTGTTTTGTTTTGTTTTTCGTGGTTTGTTTTTTGCAATTGCGGTGCTAGCTTTGATAAGATGTAAATTTCTTTTCATATGTTTTCTTTGTTTTTTTTTTTTCGTTTTTTTTCCAAAGACCAGTTTAATATTTAAACCGTCGGATCTGTTTTTGTTCGTACGACTTTGCGTTCTCAGAGATGCGTTAATTTCTGTTCGTTTCTACTCACCAGTGTGGTGATGTATTTACGTGGGACCGAAAAGAGGTCATTTTATAATCGTGTGGCGTCTTTGAAAGTTTTAAACGGCGCAATTGTGGCATTAATTTCAGCCAATATTTTTCAAAGGACAGGTAGTTTACAGTTAATTTTGTTAACGTTGATAGTTTTACAACGACTATGTAAGTTTTGGTCTCTTTATTTGCGCTGGTTTGTCAGTCCTAATTTAGCGAGCATTTTTATGCGAATAATATAAAAGTGGATTTGCACAATATCCGTGATTCAATCGCTTTTTGCTATTTACGGTTTTTCCTCCTGCAAGCCACAAGTTTTTTCTCGTACAAGCTAATTTCGTCCGCATTCAGATCGGAAAAAATTTTCCGATTGTCTGTAATCGGGATTGTGCGGTTTTGAGATAAAGACAACAAAAAATGTAAAACAGCAAAACGAAAAGGATTTAGAGCAAATCTTTTCACGTAATTTTCGAATAGCAACAACTCTAATCTCACAATTTCTGAAAATATGATCCTCTGCTGAAATTGTTTGCGATTTTGTATTTTTTTAGCTACCTGAACAGCTTGACTAAGATTTCTATGTTTCTTTTGATGATATTGACCAAATTTCAAAGCATCACCTAAAAAGCGTCAAGTCACTTTCACAAATCGTTTGTTCATGATTTCTTTTATCTTGTGTACGACAAATGCTTTTCAATGCATGAATTTCTAAAATTATTGGCATCAATGTAACTAGGGTGTTACGTATTTTTTGTTTACACAATGCCCGCAGCATTGTAACGTAAATTTAGATGCAAAAATATCCCACTGGTATCCTTGCATCAGTTCCATTTTGTCTTGTTCTGGTCTCTCAAATCTTAAAACATAAAAGTCCGTATAGGTCTTTTTTGTGCTCCTTGATTTTAAAATAATGCTGGTTAATATGAAATGCCTTTTTTTCTTAAAACAGCATCATAAATATTGGACAGCGAACTGTCGATGAATTGAACTTTGCTCTTGTAAAATATCCTGCTTTAATCTTAATTTTTAAACCACGTACCGTATTTGATTGATCCATCTTGAAGGACGTTCGAAAGTAATGGCCGTCGTAATACTTTTGATTAAAATTGTATAATTTCAATTGAATGTTCTATTAATTGGGTAAAATTTCTGTTACTGTTTTGTCGTGTGATCTGTAGCAATGGAGGCCCCCTATGCATTCATTACTTGTTCAAGGTTTGTTCAGATCGATGTAATTCTTATGCAATGAAGTTATAAAAATCGTGGAGCGTAATCTTTACTCTTAAGTTCACGTTTGGGCCATGAGAAGAGAGAATTTGCTGAATAGAATATTTGAAATGAAAGATATTTAAAATTTTGTTTTGAGCAACAAATTAAAAGCGAAACGCCGTTCAGGATTTTAAATTTCGAAAAAAGACTCATGCATGTAATAGCATAAAATCTATTGTTGGAAACCTATTCTTTTGTTTCTCACAAAATGTAATTCTGCTATTTATAAACCAGTTTGTTGTTTTGAAAAGCAACGAAACAAATCTGTATAAATGGCAGTCGCAAGTTCTCCTCTGAACTTTTTTGAATTTGTTTGATTTCTTTTTTGTCGACTCTTTTTGACATCAGCTTGTTTTTCATGTGTTGCTAAATAAACCTGTGCCAGTTGAAAAGAATCTGTGTTTTTGTCCTGTTGATGCTAAACGAAAAGTCAGTACAAGCGTAGCTTCAATATTAAATCAACAATTTTTCAAAATAGACAAGTTGCAAGTTTTTCTCCCAGGAAAGTTTCGAAAAAGGTATTTCCACAAAACTAAATTTCATTTTACTAAATGAGAAAATGGCCATTTCCACATCACTCAAAGAATTGGTACCCCATCACCACACCGTCGGCCACCACAGATGGGTATCCACTGGTCGTCTCGAACGATTTCCGTAACTAGATAAAGATCGGCCAAATCAAATTCGGTTTTTAAAAAGTTTCTAAAATTTTTAAAGTCGGTTTCCACTGTGGCAATCAGCAATCCGTAATGACGGCAGGACGATTGAAGTATTTAAAGTAACTTAAAATACGAAACCGGAATCTTTGAAACTATTGGGCCAACAACAATGTTTTTGCAAATGTAATTTCATTGCAAACTTAGTGCGTTATAGTTTTAAAAGCTTTCCTGATTTTGCCTGCAATCCTCATTTAAGGTTTGATCATAAGTCACTAAATATGTTAGTGACGATGGTTTGGTACAGTGGTCTTTTTTCTTTTGTTCGTTATCATCAGCCTATTTGATCCACTGCAGCAGAAAGGCCTTCTCCAATTCTCACGATCAAGGCTTTCTTGCTTAGCGGCTGCGATTGCTCAGTGGTAGAGCAACGGGATAGTGATTGAAAGGTTGCAAGCCCCGGGCTCGATTCTCGAACTGGCAATGCTTGATGCGTCGTTGTGTCCTTGGGAAAGACGCTTCACGCTTATTTCCAGGGCCTCAGAAACTTTTTCAGGGGGTACGAAGGTCGATACCGGGCCCCAAAATCTTATTGGGCCCCCCAAGCCTTGTCGGGACCCATGCCGTTAAATCATTTTTTGTCAGATGGGTGTAGATCTACATTTAGAAATGAGGGGATAACGATATTCGCAAACAGTTAGGACTTTAGAAAAACACAACTAGACATAAAGCGCTCCCCCAGCGGGGTCCGGGGTGGAGCCCCGGAAGCTTTAGCACTTTTATGTTTCTCGAGGGTAAAATACAGCATTTGATCAACATCCCAGCACTAAACTTTCCTAAATTGACCAGCAGAAACCGTGATATACGTGAAAGAAAGTATGTGAAGTGGGAGATGATGACATTGACACGATATTGCACAATATAATGACTTTAATACTGCAAATCCAAGTATTTTACTAATAAAAGTTTTAAGAAGTCATCTGCAATTATAGACTTCACAAACCCAAATGCCTATTAAACTAACACAGATAGAGTGAGTTACATAATGATAGTAGTATAGTATGTCAACTTTGACTCTGCTCTCTGAGGTTGAAATGCTTTTGGATCTCTGGAAATGTGGGCCCTCGTACATTGTTATACCGTAGAATTAGGACTCTCAAGTTAGAGAAATGTAACAAAACGTTAATTTCGTTGCAATTAAGTGTATGGCTTTTATTACATTTTCCTCTTTTTTTAAAATCAAATTGGCCACTTTTGGATGCCCTAAAGGCTGTGTAGCAAAAATAGCGACCAATTACCGGTACTGAAAAGGCTGACTGATATTTTTTCTGTAGGCAACTTTGATTACGGTGTTATGGTGCGATACCAAAACTTAACGCGGAAACCTGAACTCTTCCGGGCGCCTTGAGCCAGGGCCCCCCTAGGCCCGGGCCCGGGTACAATGTACTTCCTGAACCCCCCTCTCGCAGGCCCTGCTTATTTGAGCAGTCTACCCGTTTGTGGTGGCCCAGCCTGACAAAAGACTTGCACAACATTGCGTTGACGTGATTATACAGACGCAGTTATACAAACATACAATTATACAAACGCCTGGTTCATACAAACGAATGAAGGCTCTCTTAAAGGCGGTGAATCATCCAGCCAATTTCAGTGATTTACAATAGCTAAAATTGAACTATAATTTTTGATACTTTTTGTTTTAATTTTGGGACTGCGGTTGCAAAGATATTCAACAAATACAAAAAGATGTCCCCCCGAAAAAATTTTTTGGAAACTCTGAGTTTTGTTCTTCCCGCCAAAATCACAGTAGGCCTAATTATTTCACCGTTTGCTACTAACCTAATTTTTACCACGTATTCAAATGGAATGGTTTCTTATTCAAATAGAATACAAATAAAGCAATAGTTAGTCAAGTCTTACAAAAGAAACAAAACCTTAACTCAATTTGGTCAGGCAAACGCGCACCTAAACCGCTAACTAAACACTGCACTGTCTCTCGCCTATCTGACTAAGAATTTGGCGCCAAAACAATTAGTATTACTCCGCAAAGTAGAAAAACGGAGTTGGAGGCAGTGCAAAAAGCACAAAAGTGAAAGAAAGCTTAAAGCAGTTGAAAAAATATGCTTCAAATTACAAAGAACATAATGGTCGTAACAAACGTGGTAGTTTAACAACCGTGGTTTTTACAAACGTGTTTTGTTTTGTTTTTAGAAACGTGGTTTTTGTAAATAACAATCCTTGACACCAGTAAATAAATTAGTAGTTCATCATTCAACATAATGACTAATCAAGATAACGGACAGGAACCCGTATCTTTCTCCCGCGTCTTGTTGTGCCAATACGGCGGGACGCTGGAACATCCTGGCCACCTCGACATGATTGTTCAATATCAATCGAAATTTGTCTATCAACGTCTGAAATTTGTTCAGGGCCAGACTCAAGCTCGGGTAAATTATTTCCATCGGGATCAATGTCATTTGCGTCGAGAGGAGTGTCATTTACGTCATCACCTTTTTCAATCAAATACAGTTTTTGTACGGGTCTGGTCAAAACGCCGGATTTAGTTCGCAGTTTAAATGTTCGTACCAAGCCATCTTTACTCGGAATGGCTTCGATAACACGTGCTAAAGGCCAGTTTGGACGAGTAACATTGTCTTCACTGATTAAACACACGTCACCAATTTTCGGAACTGAGCATTCAGACTGCCATTTGTGGCGCTTAGCTAGGGTCGGGAGATACTCTTTACACCATCGTTTCCAAAAATGCTTCAGAAGCATTTGCAAATGCTTATAACGCTTAGAAACGGAAATTCTCGGATCATCCGGAATGTTGGGAACAGTCTTTAATGCGCGGCCAATGGCTAAATGACTCGGGGTAATAGCCTGTGGGTTTCTTGGATCACTACCTAAATAGGTAAGCGGACGCTGGTTTAATGCAGCTTCAATGTCAGTCAAAATAGTGTACATCTCAGTGTAATTTAGTCGTGCTTTGCCAAGGATTTTTCTTAGCGGCTCTTTCAAGGAGCGATTAAGTCTCTCATAAAATGCGCCACGATGAGGGCTACGCTCTGTGATATAAACCCAAGTAATGCCATTCTCAGCAAGAAAACTTTGCACGGACTCATCATGCAAGTCTTTGCCCAAATCGTTAGCAATGGAAAGCTGAACAAGTTTCTCAGCCTTTTTAAAGGTCAGTTGGTTATCACTTATGATTTTTTTACACCATCCGCGTCGATTGATCGTACGTCTAAGGGCAGCCAGAAACTCTTCAGTCGACATATTGTTAGTGAGTTCAAAATGCACCATACGACTGTGCGTACACGTAAATATGCAAATATAGGCCTTTCTCATTTTGCCAGTCTCTTCGTTTTTAATGTAGACGGGGCCGGTGAAATCAAGTCCAATGTCAGTAAACGCAGGAGCCGGAGTTACTCTTTCGAGCGGTAAGACACCCATTTTTTGCTGCGATGCCTGGCTTGAACAGTGTCGGCAAGTTACGCAGTTTTTAAGGGCACGGCGAACACTCTCACGAATATGGATAATATGAAATCGCTCACGTAAAATAGCAATTGTAGTGTCTTGTGGTGCATGACAATTTCGTGCGTGAACATGCAAAATTAATTCCTCTACCAAGTTATTTTTCGCCGGCAAGATAATTGGGCTTTTTTGGGAGTCGGGCAAGGCTGAAAAGGCAAGTCGATCACCACAAACAATTAATTTACGATCTCGGTCGTAACGAGGATCCATGTCCTTAAAACAACAGTTACGGCGAGGCATACCCGTGGCTTGCAATTCAAAATAGTCATCACAAAAATTAGTCATTTGCACAAGTCTAAAAATGAAAGTTTCTGCTAGTTCGTATTCCTCCGGGCCAATACAGGTAGTAGTAAAGCGTCTAGGATGCTGAGCGCAGTACCTCCATCTTAATATGCGCGCAATTAAACGAACCGTCTTAGGGTAACTTGAAAAGTGTTCAAATATGCCCGTATCGATTTCGCTAAGCCTAGAGTGTACAATAGCCATTGATGCAGCAATTTTAGCACCCTCTTTCTTCAGTTCTTCCAGTTCAGTAGAAACCAGTTCATTGCAACTTTCTTTGCCGGGCCAACAAGACTGATCAAGAATGAGCCATTCAGGGCCATGCCAATACAAATCATTGTCTCTCAAATCAAGCAACTTTATCCCACGACTGTGCAGATCAGCAGGATTTTCAGGACCCGGACAGTGTCTCCACACTTCCGAGGAAAACAGATCATGAATGTCCTGAACTCTGTTGCGGACAAATATTTTCCAGGTGTTACTTGGTTTGGCAATCCAAGATAAAACAACTTTAGAATCAGACCAGAGATGAACGCTGTCCACTGTCATCACTTCATTTAATGATGATATAACATACTGAGTCAGCTTAGCGAGACTGTGAGCGGCCATAAGTTCTAATCTTGGAATAGTGGCACCTTTCAAGGGAGCAACTCTTGTCTTCGCCATCAGATAAGCAACTTGAACATCATTAGGTGAATATTCGATTCGAAGATAAACAATGGCGGCGTACGCATCTAGGGAAGCATCGCAAAATCCGTGAATTTGAACAGAAACAGCAGTTTGGTGCAGATAAAACGGACACCTTGGAATTTTTACAGTCTCTAAATCAGCCAGTTCTGCCACCCATTCAGTATATTTTGCAGCACAATCATTGTTCAAGGGCTGATTCCAATCCAGTTTCAGCTTCCACAGCTGCTGAAGCAGAATTTTAGCTCGAATGGTAAAGCCGGCAAGAAAGCCAAACACATCAAAAATACGGCTGACTTTGCTCAATATACTGCGTTTGGTCACCACTTTGTCGGGCTTCAACAATTTATCACTTGCTTTGCAGTACAAAACATCAACAGTAGTGTCCCATTTTAGACCAAGTGATGAAGCTTCACCAAATTCGTTTTCATCAAGATCTAGAACCATACTGGGATGTCTGAACTCTTTTGGGATAGCAGCCATAACTTCAGGGCTATTTGAAGCAAATTTGACTATATTCCAACCACCAGAATTGAAAAAGTCAACTACCATACGTTGTTGGGCAATTACATCCCCCACCGAGGTGCCGCCAATATGGACGTCATCCATGTACATATTGCGACGTAACAGATCATATACGATCGAACCGTGTTTGGTTACAACATCAGAACTATTTGCATGGTGCAGAACGCATTGTACAGCCAAAAATGGGCTGGAAGTGACACCAAACATCAAACGCTGCATTGCATACACCTTGGGCTCACTCATTGTATCACAATTTCGCCAAAGGTATAACTGATATGGCTGGAATTCCGCGGCAACTGCTGTTTGACAAAACATCTTTCTCAGGTCGCCATTTAAAGCAATGGGGTTCATGCGAAACCTGAGCAACACAGCAGCTATATCTGGCAGAAGATTAGGCCCTTTCAAAAGACAATCATTCAATGACCAGCCATTGGGAGCTTTAGCGCTGGCGTCAAATACGATTCGTACTTTGGTGGAAGCACTTGTCATCTTGAAAATAGGATGATGAGGAATATAGTACCTCTTGCATGAATCGATCTCATCTAGTTCAGAGTTTGTCAGTTCTCTTGCAAAGCCGTTTTCGACATATTCATTAATGGCAGTTGTATAAGCCTCTTTCTTCTCAGGATTTTTCTTCAAACTCCTTTCTGTAGTTAACAGGCGTGAAAAAGCTTCATTGTAATTGCTCATCAGCTCGGGAGCATCCCGCTTAAATGGTAGGCCAACAACATATCGTTCACCGTTAAACGTCACAGACTCATTAAATTGTTCAACAGCATCTCGCTCGTCGTGAGTGAATGACTGGGTTTTGTCAATCAAACCAACTGCTTCTTGCTCCCAAAAATTCTGAACCAGTCCTTCAAGCTTAGACCATGGAGAAGAATTTGGAGAACTTGTAGTCAATAACATGCAGTTGGAAACGCCTACATCGTTCTGAGCACCACAGGTTCCAGCGAGCACCCAACCAAACATTGTTTCAATAGCACAAGGTGCTGTGTTTGGTATCTTTGGCCTGGCCACCGTACCAGACATAACATCATAATAATACTGTGCACCCAATAGAACATCAATTTTAGACGCCTTTCTTGGTAAAGGGTCAGCAAGGTCAAGTCCGACTAAATGTTCATGGTCACCAATTTCAAACTTAACAGCATCAAGAGGGGAACAAATGCAGCCACTTTTGACATGGGCCTCTACCAACACACCATCAGAAGGGCGAGAAATACTGCATAACGGCAGCAAGGAAAATTGAACTACGTCCATGTCACTAGTCACAGTTGCACCACCGAACCCAGCTATTTGCAAACAGTCCTTTCTGATAACTTTCAAATTCAATTGATCAGCAATATCCTGGGTCACAAAACTTTTCTGAGAAAATGAATCAAATGCAATTCTAACAACTTTCTCAGCGCCATTAGATGAAAGTTTAGCAACAGCAGTAGGGAGAATAACAGTCATTTCACTAGCCTGATTTGGTACTGACATAACAGTAGAAGTTGAATTACAAATGGTAACAGAAGAGTTCGATTTTTCAGCACACTTTTCCGCTACATGAAGTAATTGGTGATGCGGCTTGCCACAGCCAGAAATTTCACATTTAGCTGCGCATTTACGAAATGTTGTAGGATGGTCCTCAGACAGTCTGCCATTTAAACATTTAAAGCAAATTTTACCAGGCCGACCAATTAACTCCGCAAGCCTTTGAGCAGGCGTTAGTTTCAAAAAATCAGGACAAACAGACAGTTTATGCTGTTTACCACAAAGAATACAAAATTCAACGTTCTTACCGTGATTCTGAGTCTGAACACTAAGCGACTGAGAGGAAGTGGGTCGTTTGTTGTTATACTGTCCAGACTTGAAACCTTGCTTTGACACATTTGCAGAATTCTTGGAAACGCGAGGACCTTGCTGTTTTGGTTTTGACTTCACGGTATCAAAAGAGTTGTTGGTAATTGCCAATGTCTCCATTGTAGCTAATTCGGCACTTAAAAATTCGATCATTGCTTCTGAAGTTGGTGCAACATCGGCTTCAATCAGTGGACTCAACTTACGGATCCACCTTTCACTCAAGGAATGTGGAAGTTGTCGTTCTATGATTTGAGTGAAAATTTGATCCCACTGCACATTGTGTTGAGATAGCATTGCCTTTTTGGCTATTATTTTATCCAGCAAACCTCGTAATTGTTTGACGTTAGCATCAATCTTTCCACCATTTAAAATATCGCCGACATGGCTTCGAATGATAGCTTGATTTCTACCAAAGCGCCTTTTGATTGCATCTACTGCAGCCTCGTAATTTTCGGCAATGGTGATAAATCCATCTAACACTCCAGAGGCTTCACCTTTCATAGCGCTTTTCAGGTAGGTCATCTTGAAAAACCTACTAACTTTGGGGTTTTCTTGCACTAAAGGGCAAAAAGCATCCCAAAAGGTTGGGAATTTCATCTTGTCACCATCAAAGGTGGGAGGAGAGACTCCACCTGGTAATGGACCAGCTAATTTGTCTTCATCTAGAGCAGCTTTCAACTTGGCAATGGTGGACTTAGCAGTTGCTGCTTCTTCAAAATATCGGCTTTTGGTCAAGCGATATTGGGTTAGTATTGCATCCCTGGTGCCATCATCTTGGATGTAATCGATCTTGGAGTCCACAAAGGTTTTTAGATCATACATGGCTCCTTCAAGAGCCGTATGTATTACCTCGACTTCATGCAACGGTTTATTTTCATTGCACCTTGCCTTCAAGTCGTCTAACAGTTCTTTGGCTTCTCCCTCTAACCTCATAAATTTTTGTTGAAGTTTTTCCGGAGAATTGGAAGAGCTCCCTCCATCAGACTTTCCAGCATGAAGCTGCGCATCTGTTAAAAATTGAGCTAATTGGAGGCGGTCTTCCTGTGATCTCGTCCGCATCTCCTCAAGTTGGGCAGCCGATCTCATTCGCATCTCCTCTAGTTGGGCAGCCATACGTTTTTCAGCAGCCAGTTGCTGATTTTGGATCTGTGCTTGCATTATTTGAAATATCATGAGAAGAGATCCTTCTTGTCCAGGAGAAGTAGGATTAGGAACATCAAAAGACATTTCCTCAGCAACTTCTGGGGTTTCTGCTTCATGCTCATCGGCTGGATCAGACATCGTATTCCAATTAAATGAAATAGCCTAGAGCAAAAGCCAAGCAATGAAAATAGTCCAACAATGAGGCAGCAATAACAATCAATGGTCCAATTCAGCCTTGGACAAATACCAGTTCAAACAGTAAAGGAAGGCAACTTTAATGAGCTAGGCAAATTCAGCAATAATGGAAAGCAGTTTCAATGAGCTAGGCAAAATCAGCAAGAATGGCCTAGCCAACAGCAATCCAGCAAAGTTCCAATGAGCTAGGCGAATCAGCAACAATAGCCTAGCTAACAGGAACTTAACAATCAACAGATCAGCAATGATGGAAAGCAGTTTCAATGAGCTAGGCAAATCAGCAACAATGGCCTAGCTAACAGCAATCCAACAAAGTTCCAATGAGCTAGGCGAATCAGCAACAATAGCCTAGCTAACAGCACTCTGATGTCAATTGTTATTTACTATTTCACCGTTTGCTACTAACCTAATTTTTACCACGTATTCAAATGGAATGGTTTCTTATTCAAATAGAATACAAATAAAGCAATAGTTAGTCAAGTCTTACAAAAGAAACAAAACCTTAACTCAATTTGGTCAGGCAAACGCGCACCTAAACCGCTAACTAAACACTGCACTGTCTCTCGCCTATCTGACTAAGAATTTGGCGCCAAAACAATTAGTATTACTCCGCAAAGTAGAAAAACGGAGTTGGAGGCAGTGCAAAAAGCACAAAAGTGAAAGAAAGCTTAAAGCAGTTGAAAAAATATGCTTCAAATTACAAAGAACATAATGGTCGTAACAAACGTGGTAGTTTAACAACCGTGGTTTTTACAAACGTGTTTTGTTTTGTTTTTAGAAACGTGGTTTTTGTAAATAACAATCCTTGACACCAGTAAATAAATTAGTAGTTTATCATTCAACATAATGACTGATCAAGATAACGGACAGGAACCCGTATCTTTCTCCCGCGTCTTGTTGTGCCAATACGGCGGGACGCTGGAACACTAATGGTTTAGAGAACTGTGGTAGGCCTAATAGTTTAGAGATAGTTTATTTCTAATATAGTTCAGGCCTAATTAGGCCTAACTATCTCTAAACTATTAGGCCTAATAGTTTAGAGATAGTTAGGCCTAATAGTTTAATACGATTACAGTAGGCCTAATAGTATAGAGAACTGTGGTTTTGGCGGGAAGATCAAAACTCAGAGTTTCCAAAAACTTTTTTCGAGGGGACATCTTTTTGCATTTGTTGAATATCTTTGCAAACGCAGCCCCAAAATCAAAACAAAAAATATCAAAAATTATAGTTCAATTTTAGCTATTGTAAACCACCGGAATTGGCTGGATGATTCACCGCCTTTAAGTTTAAATAGTTAATCACGCCATTTAATGTTTGGTTTTCCTGGGTTTCTTTTTTGTCATATGGCGTCCACTCGATCAATTTTTTGGTCCGTCTATTATCATTTTTTGCATAATATGTCCATCGTCCAGACCAGTTTCTTTTTAATAGTTTCAACAAAATCTTGTAATTTGGTTTGTTTCGAGATTTTATAATTTGGCTTTGAAATTTAGAGAGCAAACCAAATTAAAACTACAGATCAAAGTTTCATTGGAAAACAAATTCTATCATTTTCGTTTGGTTTGTTAAATAGTTTAATAATATTGAATAATTAACAAACCAAATGAAAATTAGAGAGATTGCTCTTAAATGAAAATTTGATCTCTAAATTTAGTTTGGTTTCTTCTGTAAATTTTTTTAGATTATTTTTTATAGACATGAAATTGATTGTTCGTATTGACAGTTATTCCGTCGGTTTATAGAATTTTGTTTACATAATCGATATAACAAACTTTTATTTCTTTGGCTACATACCCTAAGGAAAGGGTCACAGATTTTAGTCTTTTAGAATTTGTTCTGAAATATGGTTAGCAGCTTTGCAACATAACCTCTGAACAAATTCTTGACCACCAGGAACGGCAATAACCGAAAAATTTCTCACGTCCTCGGCCACCCTATAATTTACGTTATGGAGGGGCTTTCGCGCAGCGCCTAAGCTATTTTTCACTTTTTCTGCGCCAAATTGGCGCAAGATTTCGTGATTCTAGTCTTCGGCGCAACATGCGAATTTTCCAATGGGGTTGCAAGAATGCAAGGCACTGAGGGTCTGAGGCACTAGGCTAGGTTACCTTAAAAACTTCGACCATAGACTCTTTGATTAGACTATTTTTAGGTTCAAGTTAGAGTAGAGCTGGTCGAGTGGTGGTCGAGTAAACCGATCAGTGGTCGAGTGGATAGAGCGTCTGCTACTGAAGCGGTAAACTTGGGTTCGATTCCCAGTCGGGTCAAACCAAAGACTAGCCTATAAAAATTGGTATTCACAGCTTCCCTTCTTGACATTCAGCAATTAAAGCCAGTGACAGTGTGAAGCCTCCGCCATGTGTGGTAGACAGGTGGGCAGGTGGCAGCTTGACTCGAAGACCGAAAGGTCCCTTCGCTGTCTCCTGGCCAAGGCAACTTGGTGAATAAAATGTGATTGCATTACATATATAGTCAGTAAGATTTAGCTCAGTACTAATTAACTGATTAAGCTGATGATCAGATGATGTTAGTAAATACATACCAGTACAGTCTTGTAGTGTCAAGAAGAAGATACAGTGCATATTACGGTATATTACTATAATAAAAATGAGCCCTAAACCTGTAAACGTATGAACTATGATCCTTAAAATACTATAGAAATGATCCCTAAAATACAGTCATAATTGTAAGGATTGTTGTGAAGTAGTGCATGGCGTATAAAGTGAGTATTGTATAGGGTAAGACGAGGTAATTCTGGACAATTTTCTACTTATTGTATTTGCATTTACTGTATTTACTTATTGTATTTTCAACCTATCGTATTTGCATGTGCAATTAAAACTGATAGAATTTGCGTTTTCTGCTTCAAATTGGCACAAAGTTTCGTAATGCTGGGCGCCGGATTAATCTGGCGCTGTGCTGTGCCGATCAAATTTTCGGCCTCGGCTAATTTGGCAGTAATATGGCAAAATGTGCATTGATGAGTAAATCGGAAAAAAAGCGAGAGAATAGCATTGATATTAGGAAAAAAGTGTGCGTTGGTGCATAACAAATGTAACTCATATAAAAAAAAAACATGCAAGAATTTAGCTGTCGTCTTATTCAATTGACATATGATAAATGTACAAAAATTTGTTCAACTTTTGTACCTCGCCTTATCTGACGGTCGTCTTATATGCCAGAATATACGGTATATTAAGTTTGTGCCTTAATTTAGCTGGTTCAAGTGTGTATATACAAATCATGCAGTTTTAGTGTCTGTAATTTATGGAATGAGGGATTTCTGTGGGTTTTGCTATTGCTAAATGTTATGATTTTTAGGGCTCGTTTTTGTAAGATGTCCAATGGATTAATGGTTGTTTTAGAGGCACTACTCTAGCTGCTTAAGCAGTAGTTTAACTGAGAATGAATCTTGCTGTAATAACCATCATTAAAGTATTGCAGTGACCATATTTTTGTAAGTGACATAGTGTTCAGCACCCACGAGATAGTTTAGAACACATTTTATGAATTTGACTCTCCCATTTCAAAGAAAAGTGTTTTTAATTTTTCAAGTGGATTTAATTCCTTATCTCTTGTTTGCTATCAATCATATCTGATAAATTCTGTTTTATTACAGGTTGTAGTTAATTGATAGCTTATTTATTTTCATGTGGTTATAAGTTTTCTGCATCAGTATTTACAATTTTTTGTAATAAATTTTCATTGTGATGTGCCACAGTTAGATTTGTGTCATCTGCAAATAACCTGACCAGAAGTTTTTCAGCTTTTTTTTAGCTCAATTGGTTTATTTATGACCTTGAGTTGAATCCATTAAAAGCATCACATTTTAAAGTAGGTTCAAGAAAGATATTGAAGTAGCAAAAGGATAGAAATGCAGGATGTCAGCATAGCTGCTTCATCATAAGCATAGGCCCACCACCTACACATGATGAATATCCATTCCATATTTATTACACAAATACAGAAATAGTGTTAATGTTGCCTAAACAAAAGAAACACTCAAGTGTTTGCATAAGCCTTACTAAATTTTGCAATTTATTGCTATTCTATAATGTTTGAATACAAAATTGCCTTTCAAAGAAACACTGAACACACACACACCAGTACACTAGGCTGTGCACTTGCACAGTATTCATCCATCGTATCAGATAAAGATTATGGAAAAAATTTAGCTGTTAATATAGCCTATTAAGACAAAACAAAAGATATTCATTATTCAGTAGCCTCAGCTAGCCAAAACATATTTATTTCAGATATCTGCAGATCGGAGGTGCCCAATGAAATTGCCACAATGTCTGACTTTTACCTAGAGTGCTATACCTTTTGCTATGGTACTCTTTATATTAATTTATAGCTGAAAAATAAAATCAAAAACTGCACAATAGCCAGTAACCTTCAATAATAAGCTACAGTAGGTTTATACCTGATGCCAGTGGTGCACCAGGGGGATTTCGGAGGTCGAAACTGCCCCCTTTTGGTACTCAAAAAGCAACATAATTTTGTTTATATCTGATACAATGTAGTTTGTAACACTTTGGTAGACCTATATCTACTTCTAACTAAATAATCACTTAAGTTGTTGTTAATCACTTAAGATGTTGTTTTATCCTTGATGATATTTACCAAGCAATTGAGATTTTTGCATTTGTTTCACCTACAAAATTGCTGACAGAAACATTGTATAACTACCGTATATCCCTGCATATAAGCCGAGTTTAGAACTAAAAAAAAAGTTGCCCAACTTAGGAGTCGGCTTATATGTGCATAACTCGGATTGCACTCAAACAAAATGACATTATGCTAACTTAATTGCAACAACTACAACTCAACCCGTGCTAAATGCAACAAAACCCATGCTTTTTGCCTTTTTCTGTTCTTTTTTCTTTTTTTCTCACAAAAAGATCATCCACGCACCAACCAAAGTAGCATGTGTGCGTGGATGCTGTTGCGCTATTGTTTTTTTCAACCACGTGATAAGAACAGGTTGTGATTGGTTGGTCATGGTCATACACATAAATAAAAATAATGGTTATTATTTTCATTTATTATTTAGCGCAACTTTTTGCTGTGATAGTGTGCATACGTCATGTTACAATTCGGCTTATATGTGGGGATATACGGTATGTGTATTTAATGTATTCATAGATATTGAATAATGGTTGTATTATACCCGATCATAAACTTCTGAGAAGAACAGAGCTTGACACTAAACAGAGACAGTCGGCCATTTAGTGAAAAAAGTCGCTCTTGTGCAAAAACAAATACTAAGCCAAATGCACTTTTGCAAAAACAAAAAAGCAAACAAATCCACTGTTGAAGATGAAACCCGTTACAAAATTACATTCATTTGTCGAGATTTTTCATTTGCAAAGGTATTCAGGAATTTAAAAGCAGCTTTTAATAGCGACGCAGCTATCATTTCCAAATGATTTTTTCTCTATTTTTGCATTAACTTTATAGTATTAATACTGTATTTTTGATGATTTTTGCTGCATCATTCATCATAATAACAAGCCATCGTCTATTTCAATGTAATCAACCTTTGTATAAACTTATACCACCCATTTTAGCTTTTCTTCATTCCAACGTAGATTCGTGAAGAAAGCTGGATGAAAACTTTTCATCTAAAACCGTCTTTTTTAAGGCTACCCATTTCCCAGAGAGTGGAAATGAAAGCTTTAACGCTATTAAAAGCTATTTTGAAATTCTGTACCACTAACAAAGTTTTGAATTTGAAAACATATTTACGTAAAAGATTTAAGCCAAATATATGATCTTTCAGCATTTAAGCGTATTTTGAACTTGACCAGTAAATATGAGGGGGCTGATTGGACTGAGCGTAAACAAATTCTTTCAAACTCTTCTAAATCTTAGTAATTCAGCATGTTTTATAAGTGGTCTAAAAACGTTCAAAATGTCACCAAATGGCATTAAAATGGCTGTTTTTTCCAAAAGAATTGCAAGAATTGCTCAGCAGCTGGTGGCTTTGCCACCAGGCCCCCATACATGTCATCATGTTCAAAATGTCAAAAACGTTCAAAATGTCATCTGAATGGCGTTAAAACGACTGTTTTTTTTCTAAAAAAAATTGCTAGAATTAACCAGTGGCTGAGGCTAAACTATGTCAAAATATTCGTCTCCAAAATATCTACTTATATCAAAAAACACTGGCACCGTAAATTAAGTCGTTCAAAAAATTGGTTTTGGGGGGGATCCCCGAGGGGGGTGATACCCCCAAACCATGTCAAAATATTTATATCTTAAATATCTACTGACAGCAAAAAACACTGGCACCCTAGCTTGAGCCATTCAAAAAATTGGTTTTTGGGAGGTCCATTTGAAATGGGGCCTCAGTGGGTTGGTACCCCCAAACTCTGTCAGAATATTTGCCTCTAAATATCTACTGATATGAAAGTAAATACACTGGCACCATAAATTAGGTCGTTCAAAAAATTGGGTTTTGGGGGTCCGCGAGGGGGATTGGCACCCCCAAACTGTGTCGAAATGTTTGTCTGTTAAGTATCTGTTGATATCAAAAAAAACTGGCACCTTAATTTGAGCCAATCAAAAAATTAGTTTTTGGGGGGTCCTCAGGGGGGTAATACCCCCAAACGATGTCAAAATATTCGTTTCTTAGTTTCTTAGATATGTGCTGATATGAAGAAAAAACTAGCTTAAGCCACTTAAAATTTGATTTTAGGGGGTCGCAGAGGGGGGTTGGTACCCCCAAACCACATCAAAATATTTGTCTCAAATATTTACTGATATCAAAAAACACTGGCACCTTAAATTAAGTCGTTTAAAAGATTGATTTTTGGAGTTCCATTTTGGTCCCTGAGGGAGGTGGTACCCCCAAACCATGTCAAAATATTTTCTTCTTAAATATCTACTGATATCAAAAAACACTGGCACCTTAATTTAAGTCATTCAAAAAATTGATATTTGGGGAGGTCCTGGGAGGGTGCTACCCCCAAACTATGTCGAGGTATTTGTCTCTTGATATCAAAGATGTAGCACCCTAGCTTAAGCCGTCAAAAAAACTGGTATTTTGTTGGGTCCATTTGGGGGGTTGGTCCCCCCAAATTATGTCAAAATAGTTTTGTCCTAAAAGTTTCTACTGACGCCAACAAAAACTAGTGCGCTTGCTTATGGTGTTAAGAAAGTGATTTTTGGGGCGTCTTCACAGAGAATGAAACCTGATACTCTCTGATCATATCTAGTGTCAAAAAATATTGAAAGCGATTTTGTCATAATCGAAAAAAAATGAATCTGCTAGATTCATTATAATGTTGGTTTGGTAAAAGCGATGGCCAAGTAGATAATTGAACCCAGGTCTTAGGTTTCAAGCACTGGCGCCTTGAAGCATTCGGCCACGGCAGCATGTGCGCTTAGGTGACTAATACCTCCAAAGTATGTCAAAATTTTTTTGTCTTTAAAATTTGTACTGATAGCAAAAAAAAAACTAGCGTGCTAGCTTGAGGTCTTAAAAAACTGCTTGAGGTCTTAAAAAACTGATTTTTGGGACGTCTTCACAGAGAATGAAACCTGATACCTTCTGATGATATCTACTGTCAAACAAAAAATATTATAAACGATTTTTTCGTAATCGAAAAAAAATATTAATATGCTAGATTCAGTATAATCATGGTTTGATAAAAGCGATGGCCAATTAGATCATTGAACCCAGGTCTAAGGTTTCAAGCACTGGCGCCTTTAACCATTCGGCCACAGCAGCACATGTGTGTACGCAACTAAAATCACCTAATAAACTTCGTTGTCACAAGTTTAGGGTGCATCTGCCCCAAACTACGTGATGTAGCGCCTCCAAAATTGGAGGCACACAAGTTCATGTATAGACTTATCATCTGTCCAAATTTCAAATTTCTGGCTTTGGTGGTTTTGGAGTATTTGTCACCATAATGTGATTTGCTTAATCAATAAATAAAGGAAGAAAAAAAAAAGTGTCAGAATCGTCATAATTTATTTTGGAGAGCTGAAACTGTATGCCCAGACGCTTCTAAATTCGAAACTTTTATTCCCCTAATGCGATTAGTTTTGGAGCTAGAGCTGTTTCAACCTCCGATTGGCATTGCAGTTTTTGGCTCGGAAACCCTTATCACGTGACCAATTGCCCCCAAAATTTGCACTAAGAATGATTCATATGTGCCCCATCTAACATCTAAGTTTCAAATTTCTACCTTTAGCCGTTTCTAAGTTATAGTGTTTTCAAACTTTGTTGTCGAATATGTAATTTTTCATGGAAAAAACATAGGGACTTTCGATGCAAAGCGTTGCGGAAGTCCCAGAAACAAATTTTTCAAAAATATCTGCGATTGTAGGGTCTTAACCCCAGGTGCCTAGTTATACCCAAGTAAAGATATATATGCACTTTACAGACAGTGCGATTGAAACATTACTATCCTGAGTGCTTGGAAATCTGTCCCTAAACCTCAATAAGATTTGCCCTTTAATTTAACTTTCTAGCTGAACTGTTTAAAAAATTTGTATCAACTGAAACATTACAACCATGTGTTTGTGCGTTTTGCTTTTGGGCCGCTCCCAATCGAAATTTCTGGCTATGCCTAATTGCCTATGCTTAATACCCTTGCAATGACAATCCAATTACATATTTTGGTTTCACATCATGTTTTTAAGATGATAGTAACATAAACCGTTGTTTACATATCTGGCCAAAAAATTTTCAAGATGAAGAAAGCAAAAATAATGTCATCAAATCTTGGAAGTAGTGAGGTGGAAGCAATGAAGGTGGAAGGGGTAGCCATTCACAAACTGGCACATCCACATCCCTGGTTACAGCTCACAGGCCAGTACAGGATACAATGCACTGTAGTATTGCGCATCAGACATGGCTAAAGTAGCACAAGCAGTAGCTGGCAGCTCTGAGTTTAAAATGAAAACAATCTAAGAATGAGATGCTGTAGCTTACTAACTTAGACAACAGATCTGAGATAAGCTTAGGTTATGATCAGATACTTGTATTCAGTAGTGTTGTAAACCATATCTGATGCATACTTAGGCAGTTGGCCAAACAGAGTCAGGATTAAACACTGGTGTACACTTGTTTTCTTTCTGAATGGCCACCACTGGAACGGTTTATCAAGCACCAAGGGAAGAAGTGCCTTGGCCAACTAATAAAGATGATTATGACGTGCAAGACATCATTGGTGAGTATTCTTGAATGGTTTTAAATGAACTAATGTAGCATTCCATCTGTGGTTTAGTTAATTTGCTATGAAAATATATAGCAATATAGCTCAAATTTCTTTTTCAAAATTTTCTTAAATTTTAAAACTTGCGTGCTCACTGTTCACACTAGCTAAACAACTTCAATACGATTATGATAATGTGAATTTGCTGAAAGAACTGTTAAATGATTAACCGGAAATAAACGTTAAAGCTAAAACTATGTCAAATTGTTTGACAGTGTGAGAAAGTTTAACAAATTACATAAATTTAAGAATTTTTGGTTTGTTCCACTAGTCGATTGGTCTTCTGCACTGGTAGCATTAAATTCTCAAACCTTTCATTTTTGATCTTAACATAATTGAATTTTTGTGGCCAGGCCATGACCATATGACATCACATCAGGCAACCTGTTTAAGTATCGGTATCGGCAAAATATCGGTATCAGCAATAGTTATTGATCTATGTCTACAAATAGCAACATGCACTGCCATCCTAAAAGAATATACTACAGTATATTCGTTTCCAAAAGCACACAAAAAGAAAACAACAAAAAAAGAAGAGTAAAAATGATTTGACCTACAGATTATGAACACGAATGGGGACTTGGAGGCTTTGAAGGGACCTTTTCAGTCTTGGAGTCAAGCAGCTATCGAGAAGGTCTGTTTGCAGCCTCCCAGCCCCTATTTGTGTTCATAATCTGTATAAAAAATTGATTAAAGTTTCTTAAACTTATAATTTTATGGTAAGATATCGCTTTGATTTTGTAACATTTATATTTGTAGGACATGGTGCAACTGCAGTGGTTCAAGCGGCATATTGTAAACCTCGAAATGAAATGTGTGCTATCAAGCGCATATCTTTGGAATCAACAAATCAGGATGAACTTCTGGTAATGTGTAACACTGAGAACCATGCTTTAATCAGTTTTCTAAATAATGTCTGATGTGTGTTGCATCTAATGTGCATTGCATGTGTTGCATAGAATGTATAGTTTAGCAGACTAAAGTTTGGGTTTGGTATTGGATTAATGCTTGATGGAAGTAGTGTGCCTGCTTAGCAGTAGCATTTTTATTCAAACGAACCCTGCTTAAATTGTTTCTACTCAAGTTTTTAAGTACCAATCTCATTAGTGATAGCCATCTCATTATTTAAGCAATTGTTGAAGTGGTAGTTAAATAGTACCAATCTCATTAGAGGACATCAATATTTACTCCCAAAATAGATAGGAGAGTTAATTTTTTGATTTTTAGCAAAATCCTTGTAGCTTTTAGTTCTTTCAGCATCACTTTAAAGATGGTTTGAAACATCTGTAGTATGCTTAATTTTAAAGTTCTGCTGTTTTAATTGAAATCTTTGCTACCTACACTTTAAAAAGAATGCGGTCAAATTGTTGATTACTTAGCAAATATGCATTTTTGCGGTGTGCTGCCTGTTGACTTCTACTAGCTTGTTTGACGCAACTTAAATAAAATCTCTATGCCCACATTATTAACTTCTCTTGTTTAATGCAGAAAGAAGTTCGAGCTATGACCCAGTGCAACCACCCCAATGTCGTTTACTTTTTCAAAGCTTTTGTTGTAAAGACAGAAGTGTGGCTTATTATGAAACTACTCAGTGGAGGTAAGCTGTGCAAAAATCATACGACAGTTTCAATCATTTACTAGTTTTTAAAAAGATAAAGCCCAATTTTGTTCCAATCTAGAAAAAAGAAAATCAACCACAACACCAGCTTCAGCATTAAAAATTACTGCTATTAAAAAGCAATGCCAAAATTTCAATTAATTTCTGAAGTACCAAGGCTGAAATTTTGAAAGGACTAGCCTTAGTCCAATTCTGTTTGATTTCATCAGCTTGAAACATTACGTATGTTTTATGTTAAGCTATACTTTGCGAGAAAAAATAGTTTTTGCTGAAAAAGTTTATTAGCATCCATTGTGTATCGGCCTCAATTTTTGAAAATTAAACTTCGATATTCAATCATGATTGATGTTTTAATGATCACAATTTGGATGGCTTTTTTTTAGTCTTCCACGCTGATAGTCCGTTCTTTGAACTAGAAAGAATGCAGTTGGTTGAACACTTCTGTTATTGCTGTATATCTGATATGTCGGTCCAGGGATTCGGTACCCATCCTAACTTAGTTTTTTATTAGGTTCTGTTCTTGATATAATCAAACATCGAATATCTAAAAACTTGCATCACAATGGCGTCTTTGATGAAGCTATTATTGCAACGATCTTAAAAGAGTGTTTAAAAGGCTTAGAATATCTTCATCGAAATGGACAAATTCACAGGTTTGAATTAAAGTAGTTTATTGTGAACCTGAGACTTGTATGCTATCATTCATGTATAAGTCCTCAGAACTTTTCGCTGTTTCAATTGTAATTGTAATTGTAATTGTAATTACATTTTATTCAAAATTTTGACATCCTCAATATTTTGTAATGACTTGGTGAATGTTTGGCACAGCAGCCAATGTTTTTTGAGATTAATGAGTTGTAGGTTTTATAGTTTGTTTACCGCTAATTTTAATCCCACACGTTTTTGCACACTTAAATTGTAATATATCTTACATCTATTAGTTCCTGCTTGTAGCTGAAAAAAGCACAATTGTGACATTAAATTATGGGAAATGTAATTAATAGATTCTCTTCCATGAAATGTATATACGAATAATTAGTTTTACTCTCAAGGTGTAACTATTTGGCGATAGGATATTCTTTTCGTTATTGCAAAAAAAGTTTTGTTTGCAATCATCGGCGGAGTAGGTAGACATTACGCTGCCAGCATCATTCAGTATCAGGTTGAAACTCAGTAATGGAAAACTGTTTTGGATTAGTTTAACGACAAGGGAAAATTTGTGTCTTTGTAGAGACATCAAAGCTGGCAACATACTTCTCGGTGATGATGGAACTGTGATGCTGGCAGATCTTGGTGTCAGCTCGTTTATAGCTGCACCTGGAGGAGCACAGCTTTCACGGGACAAAGCCAGACACACTTTTGTTGGAACTCCTTGCTGGATGGCTCCTGAGGTTATGGAACAGGTAATTTGGAATTTGTTCACAGAGCCAGCCAACGCATTTTCGTATTTTTGATTTTCATTAGCGATACACAGAAATGTAAAGTAAGTTTTGAATGCAAATTACCAAACTTCTCATTTCGACTTTTTGAATAGGAATAATTTGCTAAAAGAGCGATTTGGTGATTTTGTTGAGTGTGCAAACCGTTTTACACAAGAAATTCAAGTCCACGACAACTGACCACCACAAACTGACCGCGAACCAAGTGACCGCCAGCAAACCCTTATGTTGGTGGTCAGTTGACTTGGTTGGTGGAATTTTGGTTTGTAAATTTTAGAATAAGAAGTTTGACGCTTCGTTGTGATTCGTAACAAATTGCAGTTTATTCTGTTGTAGCGAGTTCCAGTTCCGTATTTGCTGCGAAATTTGCTGTTTAAACTACTTTATATAACAATAAAGAAAAAAAATTAAGCATGTTTGTGCCCAACAAAATTTCTGAATTTTGAATAAAGTTTGCTTGGTGTTCATTATTGCGGCATTTTGAAGGTTTGCTTTTGGACGCCTTTTTATTGTTTATATGCTAACAATGCATTGGTTTTGGCTGATCTGCTTGATGCAGATCTATAGATTGATTGTTACTATAGATTGTGCATTGCTTAATGCAGTTTTATGCTGTGCGTAATTCGCCTTTTTGTACGAGCAGTTACTTTTTGATCAGCGAAGCGAATTGCTTCGAGTTTGAGGTGAATTGAAGCTTGATTCGCAAATACGCATGATGCGTGAAACTGAAATAATTTATTTGAACTGTTTCCTGTTATTACGTACACAAGCGTAGTCCATGCCAGCGTAGGCTTTTAGATGCCATCCATAGCTGGAAGTATTTATTTCATCTCGTCTATTTTGTGTTAGCATCATTTTTCTCTGTTGCTACCAGGGTTGGATCCATTCATTTTTTTTGTAATTTTTAAATTCAAATTCATTGACTTTGAAAAAGCTCAATTCAAATTCATTGACTTTGAAAAAACTAAATTCAAATTCATTGATTTTGCAAAAGTCGAATTCAAATTCAAATTCATCAATAACTCGTGAGCGGATTTAAACTCAAATTCAAAATTCAAATTCAATCCAACCCCACTTTTCACACTAAAGATTCAAAGAGGATTTTGCAGTTTGCACCTAGCAAGTCGTAGTCTCGTAGTCGCAGATGTGTATTAGCGCATCACAGGTGCGTAATAAACCAACAACTCAAGTCGCTTGAATCCAGAATTAGATACAGTGCCCTTGCCATAGCAAACGAAGTGAGGGAGCACCAGCCAAAAGTGGGGAGGGCACTAAAATTTGCTGATAAAAACTGATCTTCGGATCTTTTACGGCTACAAATATTTGCAATTTTAAGATAAGACCGGTAGCGTTTCTTAGCTCGTTTCTTCCATGGCCAATAATCGCTTGAAAAATCTATCTACAGCAGTGAGTGCTACCAGACGTTCGACCAGGATTTTGCTTAGAGAGGTGAACCAAAAGTAAATTTTTTTTTCTCAAAAACTGCCTGATTTAGCCCCCGTGCTGAACAAACTGATGCAACTCAAGCGTGTCACAGACGCACATAGATACTAAATATTAAGTGAATGTTGATAGGGCAAGCGGGCGGGTCTCCCAGCCGCTGGGCGATTTTGAAGCAAAAAAATAGCGATTTTAACGCCATTTTAATCATACTTCGCGCTTTTAGAAGCCATATGAATAACTAAATTACTAAAATTCAAAATTCATTTCAAAGAATTGAATTGCTTTTCACCTTTAGCCCCCCCTTACTTTTGGTCAAGTCTAAAATACGTTTAAACGCTTGTATTTTGAGATTAAATTTTTGAAGTGACTTTGCAAATGCGGCTTAAGCCCCTTCACCCTAGTTTCGCCACAGACTGTGACCTCAAAATCTTGAGTGTGCTCCAAAAATCAAAACAGCTGGTCTTTGAAAAACAAGTTTTCACGCATTGTTTCATTTCATAATCACTAACGAAATACTGGTAACGATTCTGCAAGCTTACATGTCTCTTCCGCGACACATTCGTAAGGGCGTGTCAATAAGACGGAATTTTGCGTCAGATTAATGTACAGCAGTTGGTTGCCAGCAATTTCACAAAGAATCGAAAACACATCAAAGGAGAATTATGTTTAAACGTAATTATTTCTTTTTTCATCATTGTCTGATGTCTTGTTGTTGCGTGATGTCACAAAAGCAGTATTTTTAGTAAACCAAAATGGGACCACAAGCGGTCGTTAGGGGTGTACGCACCCCCTGCCCCCTCCCTTAAAAACGGCACTAATTGGATCCATTCATTTTGTTTTAAATTTTTTAATTCATTGATTTTCAAAAAACTAAATTCAAATTCATTGACTTTGAAAAACTAAATTCAAATTCATTGTCTTTGAGAAAACTAAATTCAAATTCATTGATTTTGCAGAAGTCGAATTCAAATTCATCAATAATTCGTGAGCGGATTAAAATTCAAAATTCTAATTCAATCCAACCCTAGTTGCAAGACGCAAATAAGCTTTTCCGACTTCGCCGATGTTTAAGTGTTTTGGAGATTACGAATTATATAATTTTCGTAAGTCTAGTTGTTTTTAATTTCAACTGCTTTTGATTTAGCTGCTAAATTAAATTTTAACCGCTATACAATATTTCTTTTAGCAAGCATGAAGCCGTAGCATTGTTAATATATTTTCAGGCAGTCGGTGGCTATGGAGTGAAAGCTGATATTTGGAGCTTTGGAATTACTGCCATAGAGTTAGCCACTGGAAAAGCTCCGTATCATAAATATCCTGCTATGAAGGTATTATTCTATTGTACATTTTACACCGTTTTTGTATTTATTTGTAGATAACACGAAAAAGTGCAGTGGAAAAATTTCTGAATTCCGAATTACAAACAGTGAAACTCCGCTTGAACATTGAGCTTAACATGATATTTTTACCTTTTTGTAAAAGCCGGGATCATTAAATCAAAGCAAGTTTAAGTGTTACGATGTCCTAAAATTAAACATACGAGATCTTGTGAAACTTTTTATAATACGGTCTGAGGATGTTTTGTTGCATATTGTAACTTTTTGCCTAAAAAAATGAAAAAGTTACCTTTGCAAATTCATAGACATTGGAAAAGAACATAGACTTATGCTATACCCGTAACGTATTTTTCTACGTAATGCAGGAAGTATCGGTATTCCTTTTGCTCAAACAAAGCTTTGCTCTTTTAAAATGAAATCGATTTCCGATCTGTGAGTGAACAATAAGCATGTCATCAATACAACAAATGTCTTTCGTTGTGTAATTAACATTTAATGAGGCAATGTCTTTTTTTTGTAAGAATTGAAAAATCAATAAAATGATGTATTATTGTGATTCGTGTAATGCCAATGCAAAAGAGCTGATAAACTCCTGAATAAATTATGATTCAAGGTATTGAGTCAGCTGTTCAATTTTGCACATTAAAGTAATTTGTAAAAGTCAAAGATTACTTTGAAATGTTTTATGATGAATCAAGAAATGTTGTTAACAACAATTATCTGTTAGTAATGCTTTTATTTTTCTCAACAAATCTGCATTGTTCTCTGAATGAATGCTTTTGAGTGAATCTGATACTAGAAAATCAAGATTCTGTTTGTTTTCTTTGTATCTTTGTTGAAATTCTTTAAGCAACGTAAAACTACATTTTTCATCTTCACTGTGTTTGAGAACTTCTTCGTGAGGAAAGTGACGATAACGCAATATTGTATTGGTCATTGTGGCAAAATTCGCACTAATTGTTTCATTTTTACAAAATCTCTTAAAATATATCGTTTAGTAGCGATTACATTTTCAGGTTTTAGTTTTGACTTTACAAAACGATCCGCCCACACTTGAAACGTGCGTTAGTGATAAGAATATGATTAAGAAATACAGCAAACAATTTCGAAAAATGATTGAAAGCTGTCTTCAAAGAGATCCAGAGAAAAGGTTAGTTGATTGGGATGATGGCTCGATAACGTTTTTCGCGCGCAAGAAGTTTTCGCTGGAAAAACTTGATTTTACAATAAATTGCAAAAGCCGTAGAAATCGAACCAACTATTTTTAACCTAAAAAATGAAAATCTTACAAGATGTACCGTTCATCGTTTGAAATCTTCAATTGTGCTTAATTTTACCAGTTTTCATATCTGTGTATGCCTCGACTGTGATTCATACCCAATTTACAGATTCCAAAAGCTGCTTGGCTCGACGGGTATAATTGTTGTTTGTTGGCAATCAAATCAATCTTTCGGTATATCCGCTGTATTACGCCGAAGCGTGTAACGAGTTGGAGAGTCCAACTGTGCGTCATTGCGTCCAAACAACATAGCTTCTTTTGAAGAAATGTCGCAACGGTGGCGATCCGTTGGCAACACTATGTCCGATTTGACTGGCCGGAGGTTTGAACTTCTGACCTCCCAGTTCAGAGACGAACGCGTTACCGCTCAACCAACGGCCGGTAACTCAAATCAGTGCCATCAGTATAAAAAAGAACTAGAATAACTTCGTGAAAATTAACTTCGCCAGGCGATGATCCAGCCGGTGATCTGAAGGAAGCAGCCAAAGTTGTGCAAAATTTATTAATGCTTAATACTACCAGGTTATTTGTTATGATTCGGCTCAACCTTTGAATTAACTAGTTTCTAGCTCCCTGAAAGCTTGTTAATGCGCGGAATTCGCATTAAATTGCGCTGTTATTACATGAATATCTTTCGCAGACCTACTGCTAGTCAGCTTTTGAAAGACCCTTTTTTCAAAAAAGCAAAGACCAAAGAAACACTGGTTGAACAGCTTCTGTCAACTGCGCCGTCGTTGAAAGACAGGGCGAGAAAGGTGAGAGATATGTTCCCAATTATCAGATTTGGTACTTTTATCTTACAATATTTGGTTTGTTACTGTCTTACTCCCTCTTGTGGAGGAGAGCATGGTGCACCAAATATCGCGCCATGGAATCCTGGCAATTCAGTGGAGAACTCGGGGTTTTGGACACCATACTAATAAGTGGCTTGCTATTTATAATGCAGTTTTTTCGTGGTACGCTTCTGCAGCGTTGTTTTTTCTTAGCGTTGTTGTGTTTGATGATGTGATCCATTTAACTTACGATTCACATTGGCTTAGTTAGTAAGCTGGTGTTACTTTTAACATTTTACTTTGCTTATGCGCTACGTTTCAATAGATTTTGTCAAGAACTCTAAGTATCGTGTAACAGTTTTTTGTATACAATGTTTTTCCACACTTTTTGTATACAATGTTTTTCAACTAAAAGGCCACGTGTGGCATCTTAATAACCAACATATATACTAGTTCTAGATGTTGGGATAGTTTTTCGTCAATGACTAATAGAGTTGTGTCATATTGTTCTTTGCAGTTTCGAAGTAACCAATTTAGCAACACAAAAAATATTTAGTATGAGACAGAGTAATATCATTGTTGATATTTTTCAGCCAAAGCGAGTCCCTGGGTCTAGTGGCCGCCTTTACAAAACCCCACAAGGTGATTGGGAATGGAGTGATGATGAATATAACACAGATGATAGCGCAAATAATTCCTTCAGAACTTCTCTACAAGTAGGTGTTGACCCTAGAGTTAATTTCAAGATTCATTGTGTGTTTTTGGTCGTCATTGTCTTCAGTCATAGATGTGTTTAGTTCAATCGTTCAATTTAACGTTCAAAAAACTTAAAGACATTTTGCAATCGACCGTGGATGGTTACCTTAAGTAACGGGTTTTCAAGACACAAAAATTCGCGTTTTGGTTCTGAGGTTTGAAAACCTCTAAACATCGAGCCGCTACTTCTCCGAATTGAAAAATCTCGGCTTAACTTTACTTGCCTAAGCACATGGGAAAAGACCAGTTGGACGACCTAGAACTAGATGGACCAATTACATTGAGAATCTTGGATGGAATCGCTTGGGATTTCACCCAAGCGAAATGATGGAGATAATGGAAGACCATGAGGTGTGGCGGTTTTAATCTCGATTCGCTGTGCCGCAACCCTCACGGAAAAGTGGGACATAAAGAGAGAGAGAGGGAGAGATTAACGCTTTGCTGATTCATAAATGAAAGCTTTTTCGTTAAATGCTCGTTTTAGTTGTACGTAGTTGCAAAATGTACAAAGTGAATGTAAAATTGGTTTAGTTTTGCTTTTTTTTTTGTAAAGCTTAAATGAATTTTTGCAACAATCTTTTCAACGCGTTCGCTATAAAATCGCTTTAACTAGTATGTTGACGTTGAATTGTAAATTTTTTGTCGTATATGACGTTAGTAAGGTTGCTTTTGTTGTCAAAACAGATCTAAATCCATAAAGATTAACTTAACTGTATTTCAGAGAGATTACTTTTCGGGTATTTTACGATGGTTCAAAGTTTAAAGAGGTATCCGTATACGTTCTGTACGACAAAAAATTTTTTCCTATCAAATAATAAAATTTTACAATTTACCCTTTTTCATTTTAGAGTATAAATCAAGCTCGACTGGTTTGGGAGCTTTTTTAAATTTAGAAATGATTTAGATTGACTTATTGTGTATTTTATAGTTAGTAAATATTTGTTGTTCCTCTTGTTTTTTTCCCGCAATATCGGTATGATGCAACAGACGTTGTTTTTCAAGTTTTTAGATATAGTGTGGGAAGTTTTCCTTGATGTTTGTTACGTTTTGTGCTAAAAATACCCGTTTAGGTGGCTGTATTTTAATTATTTATTTGTTTTCTTGTTAGCTGCAAGGAACCCTGTGATTTGTAATCCCATCATATTCGATTAACAAATATTTCACAAACGGAGTAAATGTTACCTTTTTTAAGCGATGCATAGTGTTTCTTTGAGACGTAACCAGTATGGTCTTCAGTACCATTTCTAGTTAATTGGAAATACTGTTGAAAAAATTGGTATCGCTGAAGTTGGCATTGCGTTTGCCTGAGTAGTTTTTATTGCAGTTAGTCGCTATTTTTCCTGCGGTTTGAAGATATCGGTGTGATATAAATAACAGCAAGATGTTGAAAATACTTTTAACCTTGGTCCATACTTCAACTGTTTGTAAAATTAGATTTAAGAAAGCTTTGACAACAAAAATTTATTTGCCACAACAAAGCTATGTGGTAATTTAGCGTACTACAAAACTCTTTAGTCTTGCCAGGAACAAAATTTTCGTTTCATTTTAAGTTCAAGGTCCAAATTTTAAATAGAAAATTAGTAAAACAAACAAACTCAAATCATTGCGAATAAATAAAGTTCTCCATTTGCCTCAGTTCGTCAGAAAAAAAGGTTACGACTTTTGTGGGGTTCGAGCCCACAACAACCAGAGACGTTTAAGTCAAGGACTCAACAGTGCATGAAAGACGGTGGATTGTGGATTCACGAAAAACAGTGAAATGTGGACTCACAAGTTTCTAGATCAAATTGTATTCCCGTTTGATATGTATTATGCTACTACTGTAACTTAGGTCATTTAAATGTTTTGCTTAAAAGATTCTCTTTTTACACCGAGGCATTTAAACAAGATATTAGCAAAGTTCTGGGAGAAATTATTTGGGAACAAAATATTGCATTTCGTATATCGCAACTCAATTATGGAATGAGATGTTTGCAACTACGTGGCTTGAAAACGCTTGTTATTTTTGGCATTTTGAATATTTTAATGTCCCTGTTAAATATCCTGAGGCAAAACAACAAATATTGTTTTCAAACACAACAAACGGTTAAGCTTGATTCAGACCATAGGATTATGCGTCCATGTTTTTCACTGTCTTTAAAACTCTTGTTTTGGTTTCATGGTTTCACTCCTAATGGTTTCAATCTTGCTATGTGGTTTGCCGGTTTTGATTTTTGCAGTTGTCGCCATTAAAATGTTGCTGAGTTTGGCAAATTGTTTGCATGTTATGATTTGCGATTGCTGCGTTGCTCTTGTAGATAGAAGATCTGCACCCAGAACTGAATTCTGCACCCAGATCTGAAATCCTGCACCCAGATCTGAAATCTTGCACCCAGAACCCCAGCTGGCCTGAAGAACGCGGTAAGGAAAAGTGGCCTTTTCCACATTACTCAAAAGAGTGGGTATTGCCATGCTGGTGGTACCGCTGGTGGGTTCCCAATTGGTCGCTTTTACGATCTCTGCCTCTAACAGAGTACGGGCGGCATTATGATTTCGTTACAGGGGTTGATTTTGAACTATTTTGGTGAAGTTAATGTAGGCTCGGCTTTAAACTTTTGCTAGTTGAAAGCTAACTAAAGCTTACTTAAATCGAACATCTTTTTATCAAGATTACGCTCTTTTGTCGGCATGAAGTATTGTTTCTTTGTTAGCTGAAGACTAAATTATGTGGTTTCGCAACACACAATGGCCATAATTTTAGCTGTCTAATCACGTGCGTTTGGCATTTGCGAGGCTGATTCGTCCATTCGTGTTTAGAGAAAGCTACGGTAGCGCTTGCATGGTTAATGAATTCAGTTAGGTAAGCCGTTCAGGTTTTAAGCTTTCTGTTTGATTATTTTACATTCTGATTTGCCGCCACCGCGTGATTTTTTTGTTTTCTGAAAAAACTTTGGTCAAGGACGCTGTAAGGGGTAATGTTATCAGAATACGAGACTAGAGAACCCAGAGCACACGATCCAGGTTGTCACTCTGCTGCATGTTTTATCATCCTTTAAAAAAGGGTTTATATTAGGTTCCCCAGTCGCAGCCTACTCTTCCTCCAGAGATCCTCACTAATGGGTCCCACGATTCAAAGACAACTTCCGAAACTCAAACTTCTTCGCAACCCAGCTCCGCCTCAAACTCCCCAAATGAAATTAGAGCTCAGCCTCTCTCTGGCGACAACACTGGACAAACTAAAGAAAAACCTACAAACGAAAAGTCTCCCGAACCCAACAGTGCGGTGGCAAATGACGCTCCTATGAAGCTCGCTCTTCGTCTAAGGTAAGCATTAAGCAAGAATGTAAAAATACTGGTTTAGCGCCACATTATGTTATTTCCAAATTTGTATTTGCGATATAATAGCAGATACGGGCACTGTCATAAAAGTAGAATCTGCCCTGGCCATCACTTCACAAAAGATAGGACAGCGTAGTGTTTAAGCTCCATCATTAATATGATCGACCTGCCAAAAACCTACTTTTTCTAAACCTACTACTGTCTCAATTCTTCGGATTGTTTTTGCAGCAATGCAACTATTCGACTCCAGTTTTGCACCGGGAATGCATCGCTTTGCCGCAAGTTTTAACTGCAATTATAGCATAGTCATTCTTCGGATTGAGATAATATCACACTACCTTACCGATCCCCGAAAAGTTTTTTAGCCATTTTGACCCTCATTGAGGAAGAGGACCCCACCTACCACCTTGAGGCGACGAAACATTACAGTAGTTTGACTTTTTTCTTTTGATGCAGAGTCTATGAATCGGTAATTCCACTGTAAACTACGGATTAAAAGCCATGTTTGGGCTTCTCATAGACGCTGCGGCGTCGTATTTTATTTTATTTCGTTTTAATCAGTTTTGTAATATTTGACGCCGAAATAAATAAATCAATCAAAATTTCTCTTTTTGGCCTCTGACCCAGACTTTGGCTGTGGTCCGTTTGGTTTCTCAGCGCCCTTTGAAGATATGGGCACCACTACCAGATAAAGAAAGTGTTTGACTACGTTAAGTGTGTAGGGCTGGTGGCTCACTTTTGAACGTTATGTAGTTTTCCAGAAGAGCTTGTGGTGTGAAATATGGCTGACTTAGTTTAATAATCGTATTCAAATATTACGATGCAGAAATATTGTTTCATCATATTATATATTAGAAACTCGCAACAAGAGCTACACGACATCAAGTTCGATTTCAGATCTGGTCAAGACACGCCAGACGGGATCGCTCAAGAACTGGTAGGAGCAGGACTTGTTAACGGAATGGACAAAATTATCGGTAAGCTATTGTTTACTAAAAAACGTATACGCGTTGTTCTGAACCTAAGCAAACCATTAGTTTCACATTGTCTGATTGTTGATGAGCGTGTTTGGTTGTGCTGCGAGCTGACCGCTCAAAATAGCGTTGTCTAGTAACTAAATTGTTTTGGAGCTCCGTGTATCGACGTTGGGAACAAACAAATGCACTTCCGTGAGAATTACGTGGATCGAGCTTTTGTTATAGAAGCAGAAGACTCTGGTTGAGTCCCGATCGATTTCAACCAAACACTAAAAATCATTATTCACAACTGTGCTTGACATTCAGTATTTAAAAGGACAGTATAAAGTCTCTACCGTGTGTTGTAGACAGGGGCAAGGTCCCTTCGCTGTCACAATGGTAAGATAAAATGCTAAGTGAAGACGTACTTACTATCAATTTGGTTTAGTTGCTGCTACCTTGCTCAAGATAGTCAGTGGAAAGATAACCGGCCAAGCTATCTTTCCTCTACATTCTGGTTCATTGAGCGAGAACCAAGTTGCTGATGAAAAGACTCTTGTTGGATTCGCTCAGTTGAGCGTTGTTAATGGTCGAAAGGCATCTTCATAACAGTTGCCCTATGTGATTGCCGTCGTAAAACTTGGTCTACACTTGGCGTAAACTAGTAAGAAATCAGTTTTTTGTTTATTGAACTAACTGCAGCTTGTGACGAGACTACAGAGTAGCAGCAAGTTACAGTTGGTTTAACTTCCAAAGGTTACGCTTGCATGCTAAATGTTGCTGTCCCAATCGCGATAATCTGACCTGCGATAACTTTCGACGAAATCAAAGATTTTGCTGTATAAAAAAACTAACCAGCTTGGCGAAGCTGTAGTAAAAAAACGACTCGTATTGCCCATTTATAGTTTATGTCAGTGTCTCGTCTGTTAGTTTATGTCAACAGCAAAAGTTTTAATTTTGTCGAACTTTTTTCAAGCGGGGCAGCAGCATAATTTTTTACGTCAAGTGAAGGCCAGGGTTACATTGGGGTGAATTACGAGAATTATTTATAATTTGTTTTTTGTTTTCATTTGTTCCAATATTTTGTTTGAACATAGGTTAGGGGTTTGGGAAGGGTGTCTTGCTGGTTTGTTAATGGTTTAAAAGAAACTCAAATTTGTACTTGGTATCACGTTCGTAATTACTGAATACTGTGAATATTGCGTTTTATCTTTTCAAAGTGTTCCCAGTTAAATATTTAGGCTTTAAAAATGACTTCAAGACCCAGTCCAAACTAACTAAGTATATTTTATGAGATGGTTTCTTGGCTTTTTAACTTTGCGCGCTTTGTAATGTATTTTTTAATTTTTGTTGCTATTCAATTCACCCCAACTTCGTTTAAACTGATTTTGCGTTTGGTCCTTTTTTGTTTATGTTATATAAGTTACTTCTGCATTTCTGATCTAGTCTATATTAATCGCATTGCCGTGCGTAGGTTAACTCTTCTGTTCTTGTCCTATCTTTTTTTAAACTGAATTTAGATTTGCAATTTGTTGCTGGTATTTTCTAGGTGTAATATTATCTACGATTTAGTATATATATGTTTTTGGAAAGCACTATTTCGCCAGAAAATTTTATTTTTCTCAAATACAAACATCTTAGTTTTAAAACAATCTATCTAAAGATTTGAAAGTAAACTAACAACCGAAAAAATGCAAATATGGTTTCGTTTTCTGTTTCCAAGATTATTTTCTGACGAAATAGCCATTTCCTGTATTGTTAAGTTTTTCTTCTGCTTTGGTCTTTGTACTTAATACGAGCGCGAAATTTAATGTTTTAGAAAGGTAGTCTAATATCTATGTTTTGCTAAAAACAACAGACCCAGGAATAGATGCAACACTTTTTAGACATTTCGACTATGAAGTTGAACCCCCGAAAAATTTAAGATTTACACCATTTCGGGTAGAATCAGAATAACAAAGTCAAATTTTAGTCGAAACGTTTCGTGTTTAATGCTTTACTAATCTTGGTTATATTTTTATCAAATCTTTTTACAGCATTTCGCCTTTTGCTTCATGTTCGTTTTTGCTTATCACTTCAAAATAATGTTTTCGACATAGTATTAACCCCAAGTAATAGATACTAAGGATTTCAGGGGGAAATA